>CM028346.1:16918372-17518372 GCA_016618105.1 Dendrobium huoshanense | reverse complement strand
ATTGTGTAAAACTCAATATATATACCAAAAATTTATGAAATTTAAATTTACAGATCTCTTTTCATATCTATCATCACCTAGAAACATTATATTTTAAAATTTAAAAGCAAAAAAATAGATGTAGTTATAATGGTGCAATGTGAGCAGTTTTATATACAAGAAAGTAAATGAAATTAAATTACACGACCTTGAATCCATTCACTCCGCACTCTGGTTCACTAACAGAAAAGTAAATATCGCATGTTTAAGCAAACACACATAGGTGCCCTCTAGGCAAAGAGACCCAAAATCAAACCAAATCATTCCATTAGCCTAACCTAGGCTAAACTTGGTTGTCCTACCAAACCATCTAATGTGTGTAAGAGATTGTGTAGTTTTAATAGGCCATATAGAGATTTATTATTTAAATTGCATGTATTTTTAATGTTTATTCATTAAAGGCTGAAAGGGAATTTAATTAAACTTTAACTGTTGTGTATTTGAGTTTTAAATTATTTGAATTTTAGATGTTGTACTGGTTTGTTTTAGTTTTAAAGAGCTTATAGATTTAAAACATTAAAAGTGTAAAAGGTTATTAACTTATAAGTCCTAAGGATTTCAAATAAAACAATCATCCTCTATGTAAGACATATGATCATATGAGGGCCTCCAAAGATTTATTAGAGATAGAGAAGATACATTATAATCCAATACAAGATACCTTCTAGATTGAATCAAATATGATGCATAAGGTCGAAGTATTATTAATGTTTAAAAATCCCCTAATCTAATGCATTAGTGCATTACTAAAAGGAATCATGAACAATACATAAAGGATCTTTTTATTATTGTATTTGTATTAAATGTATTAAACTTTAATGCCCAAATGTCCTCTAAAAAGAATCAAGCTAAGCATAAGGATTTACACATTTCAATCATATCATAGCAATCAATAAAATAGTAAAGTGTACTAATACCCTATAGAATTATATATAGTGAATTTATTGAAGTCTTAGGTCACATAGTTAGGTCACATAGTGACGTATAAATTTAAAAATTCAACTATAAGGAATTGAATGCATCAAATTGAATTGAAGGCATTTGAAAATGTAAGAAACATTCCCAAATTAAGCTCTAGAAAAATCATAAACTAAAAGGATTTGCATATATAACCAATGATTTTTTTGTAAATTCATAATAACCACAAAATAGAAGTTACGAAGGCCAAATCATACAAATAAGTGACTAAGAGCTTGTGGGACAGGTTCTATCTGAGCGTAGCAAGATATGACTTGCAAGGTTAAAAAATGATTATGTTTTCTTTGATATGTCAATAATTAAAACCCACTTAAATATATGCAAGTATACAAGCTGAATCAAGTAATAAGGTGATAAAGTTGAATATCAAACTTATGAAAGTGTTATGCTTACTTGTAATAAAATTGCCACTGCTTACTGTAGTTGCATAAGTTATCATATTGAAATAAAAAATTAATATTTTTGGAGTTTCTACCATTGGATAAAAATAAGTAAAACAATTGATATAATTTCAATAAAATGTTTTGGATTAATGTATGTAAATATCATACTTTTTCTAATAAGACTATTTATTTTAAATATTGATCGAATCATGTGCATCCCTAGATCTCAATTGAGTTTATAGGGGTGAAAAGTATATTTGTAGAACTCCTATAGTTTAATATATCCATAAAATCTAGAATATTGAAAAATCTTATATCTAGGCATTCCAACATTCTATCTCAATATTCTTAATTATTCTTGTATTCCTCTGATGAGGCTATACATCACACTAAATTTTAATTACACACTTGGCCACGATATGCACTAAATGATAGACAAGAAATAGTGAAAGTATTCATAAATTCTTTAGAATACAAGAATCTACATTTGTACTTAACATGATCTTTGCATCATCAATCCAAAATAAGAGATCTAGCTAGGCATAGAATAAATAACAAGCAAACTCATTTTTATTATATTCATAAAAGAATAAAATATAAAAGAACTAGTTGAATTTTATCACTAAGTAGGATCAAAGTATCTACTCTACACTCCTTCTTCTCTACTTATAGAGTTGCTTATATAAACACAGGCTAAACTCTCTAATAGATTATATCTTGCATTTCCTTAGCCTCTCATTAATTTTACTCTAAGAGGGAACTAGAGAAGTACACTGAAAAGTATTAAGATTTTACTCAAGTGACTAAACTCTCTCAAAAATAGAGCTGAACATCTATTTATAGGAAAAAAAAAAGGGTTTCAAGCACTACAACGCTTGAAAATGTGGCGCTGCAGAACCTAAAATTGAACTATCACCTCGACGCTGACAAGTTTGTACTGTTACGACACTTGATGATGTGGTACAACTACTAATTGAACATAATCATGCTTTTATTGAGTCAACATGTCACTTATAATTTATAACTGCTCCGCCATGACGATAAAAAAATTTGAGCGCTATAGCTCCCAAATAGATTATTCGACACTGAGGCGTTGAAATGTGTAGTGATGCAACATTCATATTCCCAAGAAAATGGCATTGCCAAGCTAAATATTTAACACAGAGGCATCCATAATGCTGCAGTGTTGATTGTGATGCCATTGCAGTGCTTGCAAATAAAGAGGATGATGCTAGAACATCTTTAAATGACACTTTTTCATAGTTGAATTGGACACTTTATCATAGTTGAATTGGACACAACAATGCTATTTCATCCAGTGCAGCGGTGCTGCATGATCGTTTGTATTTTTATCCATTTCAGAGTATTTTTTATACAAAAATAACTAAAACAACTAAAATAATATATTTTTACTAAAGTTCAAAATATAATAAATAATATATTTTTTACTTAATAATATGATGATTATGTTTTATTAAAATAAATTAGCAGAAACAAATAAGTGATTTGTGTAAATATATCACCAATAAAATAATATAGTATGATCAACTAATGAGAAATTAAATGTACTTAAGGAAAAAGAAAATATGGAAGAAAACATACACCTACCAACAATCATATGGACTCCAAATTAATTTGTATAATGAGTATATAAAAAATTATTTTTAATAACATAGAAATAGTTACTTTAGTTATTTTATTATTGCTCTACTTCAATTATTTTATTGTTGTTATATTTTATATTTATTTATTTTTAATAATTTATGATGCTAATATTTCTTTAATATTTTTTACGGATGGCTTTTAGTGATGAGCCTCACTGAGGATTGATCAAGAATATTTTTGGTAGGTGCAAGAAGGTGTCCAGTGGCTTAGCCAATAGATCTATACGTACTAAGGGGACCTTTTCTTCTTAGTATGATACTCAGAATCAGCCTAACCTACCTTTACCTACTCCTCCAGATAGTTGCCTGCAGTTTTACTCACCTGACCAATGCTTTCCTTCGCCAGATGCCACATACAGTACTCCCTTCTACCCTTACTACTCACCCACCTTCACATGAAGGCACTACCACTTATCCATATCCACCATATGTCTCATCATTCTATCCCCCACCATCCCCTCAACCCTCTACCAGTGGACCTGTTTTCCGAAAATCCCAAAAGAAGTGCACAATACATAGTTTAGAGAGTTTGCAGTTAGTTATTATAAAAATAAATTTGTATTATATCTTTTTAAATTAAGCTAATAAAAATATTTTGTGTTGTATATTTTTTGTACATAAAGATTTTATTGGTTTCTCGAGCACAATGATAAAATTATAAAAAATTTAAGAAGCGTGGGTCGACTCCCATGCGAGAAATATTTACAAATATAAGGAAGTCAGGTAAGCGACCCCTCTGAATTGATGAGAGTGTATGGGGTGAGTTTACCAGCGCTTGGGGTAGCCCAGATTATACCAGAAGAAGGGACCAGATAGATAGAACCAGGCTTCTGATATTTGGGGCATGGGTAGTTCCCTATATACTGGGGGCACAATTTCACAAACTGAGCACATGAGATATTTGGTAAGAAATTTTATAAGATTTTAATAATTTACTTAATTATGAATACTAATGTAAGCATATTATAGAAAGAGTTGCTAGGTAAGAACTGATTAATATTGAGTTACATAGTTATACCCATAGGAAATAAGAGGATCAACAATGGGTTGAAAAGAGAGCAAGAAGAGCCCATGTGAATACATAAGTTTAATTTTTTATTTTTTATGTATAAATTGATTAATCTTGCATTAAATTTTGAAGGAAGAGTATACATGACTTCGAGAGAGCCAAGTTAGAGCAAGTGAGATCTTTTGGGTAATCTGCAGATTATTCTGGCTACCACACTTGGTCACAAGTGGTAGGTGGAATACATAAAGGCGAGGTTTATGGTTTAGGCTCACAAGCCTATGTATGTGAGGGGTAGACATCTAGTGGCTCATGACCCCCAACAATGCTCTCATGAAACTATTGGAGCAGACGTGGAATATGGACTGATGTCCTAGGCATCACAAATCTCCCCTGGTATAGAAACCTCTCACCTTCTGAAGAAATTCCTAGGTGGCTACTCCCCTCCAATAAATCAATCATAATATTTCTCAACTCCTCATCCTGTGCACTCTCCTCCTTAATGGCCCCCCAATTTAAAATCAGTGCTATCAACACTACTATCGCTTGTAACTCCCTCATACATTTGGACAAGGCATCTACTGCTTTATTCTCCATCCTTGACCTATACTGGATTTCAAAAATCATATCCCAGCAGCTTTGACAGCCATCTCTCCTTGGTCACCATCCTCTGCTCCAACAAGTACTTCAAGTTCCGCTAGTCCGTCCTGACAATAAGATGTTGGCCAACAAGTAGGGTTGCCACTTTTGGATGGCTAACACAATGACCATCAATTCTCTCTGATAGAATGATTTAAGCCTGGACCTAGTTATAAATAGCTAACTAAAATAGGTGATGTGTCGATGGCTCTGCATGAGTACTACTCCCAATCCATATCCTGAGGCATCTGTCTCTACTATGAAGACTTGAGTGAAATTTGGTAGGGCTAAGATTGGTACAAATTTTTTAGCGATGGGTCGATGGCCATCAATTCCCTCTCAAAGCCTATATGTTCCCCAACGGTGCTAAATCATTGAGTTATGAATCAATAGGATATGACCGATGGGGCACAAAGCCCTCTGTTAGCTAAGGTGAATTCAAATTTCTCCTCTTAGGTAAATATTTATGTTGACTAAAAAAATGAAATAGAAAAAATTTGAAACAATCGACATACCTCCAAGCCTACCACACTTCGCGTGATCTCTCCAAACGACGCTTTGCTTCGCACAATAACTTCCATCCGATGATTTTGAGTAATAAAAAGGAGAATAGGCAAAGCTTACAAAAAAAAAAAAAGAGATTCAAAAAAACAAAAAAAAGTCCGCTCCTTCGACCGCGTCGTCGCTGTTCGGCTTCATTGCTTCGCACGACCGTCTAGGGTTCGTCGTTTATCTTCTCCTTCCATAGTTGTTGTTCGTGTTCGTTGATTCGCAGAAGGTGCAGAGATTGCACCGTCACTTCTCCGACTCACTGTGGCTGTGTGATTTCGGCCCCCTCGTCACCATCCGACTTTATTCCTTCATTGGAGAAGAAAAGGCTGCACGCGCCGCCTCTTCTGCTCCTTCATTGATGTCCGACTCCCTTGCTTCGCGGGAGAAATAGAGATTGTACGACTTGCTTCTTTGGCTCCTTGCTGTTCGGCTCTGTTGCTTCACTGAAGGTGCAAAGATTTCACCGTCACTCCTTGGGCTCCTCTCCCCTTTATGATATCATATAGTATATATATAATATAATATGATAATATAATATTATATATTATATAATCATATTAAAAAAACAATATAATATTATATAAATATTATAAAAAAAAAGAAAGGGAAAGAATTTATAAAAATGAAATTCAAATAAATGAAAAAAGACCTCGCGCCGTCGATCTTAGATCTGGCCGAGATGGTTTCAAATTGAAGACCTCGTGTCGTCGATCTTAGATTCGGCCGAGATGGTTTTAAAATACAAGAGGGGTGCAAAAGACGTAAAGGATGCTCACATCAGAATTATATTGGAAGGGGGTGTAAAATGATGTGGAGAAGATGGTAGTCATATTTAAGATCTATTAGAGGAACAAGTACATGGTCATGTCTCCAGGAGGATTACTACGTCCTTTAGCTCTACGAGGTCAGGTATGGGAGGAGGTATCCATGTAATTTATAGTTGGATTACCCCGATCGAAAGGGTTCAATGTGATTTTGGTGGTAGTGAATAAACTGGGCATGTATGTTCATTTCATTCCCCGACATCCTTACACAACAGTGATAGTGGCCTTAGCTTTTATCAGGGAGGTAGTCAAATTGCACGGGATACTGGAGGCGATAGTATCATATAGGGATAAGGTATTCCTTAGTCACTTTTGGAGAGAGCTTTTCAAACTACAGAGGATAGTACTGAAGAGGAGCACCGCCTACCACCCACAAACAGATGGGCAAACGATGCATTGTGTCAGAGACACCGCGGCTGTGGGCTAGGTGGTTAGCATTGGCAGAATATTGGCACAATACTTCATATTATTCTGCTTCTCATATGACTCCAAAAGTGTCATACATATGAGATCCACCTCACCTGGTGCATTTTGAGCATGTAACACCCTAGTTTCTTCAGTGGAGTACTTGGAGGAGAGGGATAGGATGTTGGATTGATGAGGCATCTATTGAAGGTGCAACATATTATAAAGAAACGGGCGGATGGGCAAAGGATGGATATTCAATTTGAAGGAAATGATAAGAGTGTTCCTGAAGCTTAGACCTTACAGATAGAGGACAATTGCTAACAAGAGGAATGAGAAGATAGCTCCAAGATATTTTGGGCCATTTGAGGTATTAGAGAGGATTGGCGCGGTGGTATACAGGTTAAAATTGCCAGCGACAACAACCATCCATCCTGTTTTTCATGTATCACAATTGAGGAGGGCAATTAGGGATCATGCAACGAGTTCTGAGCTACCAGAGACGTTGGCAGAGGACTTGGAGGTAGTATTAGAACCCTTAGAGTTGATGGAGGTTTGTCAGGGGAACTAAGGAATTCCTAATCAAATGAAAGAGCCTACCATACTATGATTCCATGTGGAAATGAGTTGTTATATAACCAACATGTAGATGCCCTTACAACGGAGCTACATCATGTCAGAAAATCACAAGTTGACATGTAGATGCATATGCAGAAAGGTCAATTGTTACATGAGTTGTTAAAATTTAAGGAGTAGTTCAGTGGAAATGATATAACATCAGTAGAGAAGGAGAAATATTCTGATTAGATTTTTTTTGTTATTATTGGACATTTCATTTATATATTGGACATTTCATTTCTATGTTTGTATATTTAACTATCCATTTTTTATTATGCAAAGAATAAACTTTATGTTTATTTTTAAACTGTTTTGTAAATGTTAAATAAAATATTATTATCAAATCTGTTATTACATGCATGTAGCTTGTATTTATGTTTAATGTTCGAATGTGAATATTCTATGTTGTTTTTTTATTCAGGTTTGTTGTGTTGTAGAAAATATGTGAGGGAGTGCTATTTTTTATATCTAGTATAGTTTTTTGGTGGAACATCCGCTTGAAATAAAGATGCAATAAAATTGCATCAAACTTTTGGTAGAAATAATTTCGCTAGAAGTTCTGGCAGATAACCCGCCAAAAATATTTCTTAGGAAATTTATTTTAAATCCCTACTAGAAATTTTCTAGTATTTAAAAAGTGGGCTATATCCAACCCTTGATAAAATTGACCCAAACTGTACCAAGTGATCTAAAAAAACTTAAACACATTACCAAACTAATCTCATCATCTCCCACTTTACCCTTACTTTTGTTCATAGAACTCAAAAGATAGTTAATATAGGTGCATTTTTATTAGAATGAAACCAATCCAACAAAGATTATGCCGTTTATGATTTATATTACTATAAGAAACAAGGGTCATAATAGAGCCATAAAATTTCTAGTAGCCTATATTGGCAGCCTAGATGCCTAAATATTTTTTAAATTAGATTTACTCCCAATTTTAAAACCCATTTAGTGGGCTCTAAGTGATAGAAAATTTTGCTTTATTTATTATCTAATTTTATTTGTGAATAATCAACCATTACTAAGATGATACAAATCTATCCATACCAACTCAATTTCTCATTTTCAACAAAATGTGAACATGAAATCATATATATATATATATATATATATATATATATATATATATATATATATATATATATATATATATATATATATATATATATATATATATATATATATATATATATATATATATATATATATATATATATATATATATTGTAAATGAATTATATATTAATTATTAGTCTATTATTTATGGAGAAAAATTGTTTTGAAATATTCTAAATAAAATTTACTAAAGATAAATATGAGAAATTTTAAATCTATTTTAAGATAAATGTGTTTTAATTCATAAGTAATATACTTAAATTTTTTCCACTAATTACAAAATAGATACAAGATATTTAAAATTTCTTTTGACCATATTTTCATCAATATATCATAACCAATATTTTTTTCATTAATTTCTTTTGACCATGTTTTTTTAAAATAATTATTTTAATATTATGCTACACATTTCAGGTTTTATCATTTTTTTAAAGCCAAACCAGTAATCCACTTGTATTACACAGTGCGTAGACAAATTATAATTGAGCTAAAATCATGCTAGCTAAAATCTCATAAGCTTTTTGAATTTATTGATCCATGCAATATATTAAAATCAAACAATTCTGATTTGAAGTAAATGGGCCTAAAGTATTCTAAATGTTGGGGTTTTTAGAATATTGATGCTTGATTTAATGTAAAATAAATACAATAAAATTACATAGAAGTACCTGATTTGATTACCATATATATATATATATATATATTCAATCTCAATTTTCATAACCTCAACTGAAGGCGTCTACATTGCCCAATCCATCAATAATGTTTGACACATAGGACATGTCTGTCGCAGTCGTACCCACGGATCCACACATATCGTAATGAAATAAACTCCCACACTACGTGTGAAGTCTGGTCCTCCAGAAGGACACCGCTCGATGGGCACAAGATGCAAATGGTACGATCGTACTATCCAGTAGGACAAAGCAGTCGCTGACCTTTGCACTCTTTGCAAGCAAGCCACACTTTAGGAAAATTTCTCAGTACCGACGGATTTTCCTGCGGCTTTCTGGCAAATTTTCTATTGGATTTCTGATGGATTACTATGAAACATTTACTACTAATTTTTAGACAGAATTTCTGGCGAATTTTTTGGCGAATTTCCGACGGATGTTTTTCCAGCTGAATTTTTATGGATTGAAATTTTTTGAAAAAAATATAATTAAACTTAATAATTTTATATCTTATTTAATTAATTTTAATTTATTATTTATTTAATAAATTATTATAATTAATTGCTAATATCATAACTTATGCTAGTTATTAATTAAAATAATAAATTTTGATTAATTACCAACTTTAATATTTTATTTTAATATATTTTTAAATAGTATAAAAGTTATTAAATAAAGATTGATGTAGAAGAACCACAAAGGGAGAATAACATAACACTGAAGAAGGAGGAGTCGGAGAGTGATCTATCACAACCTGAGGATGAGGACGACATCGCCTTGATGACTAGGCATTTCAGAAGCTTTCTGAGAGGAGGCAAAAGAGATGCCAATAATGGAACCGAGGTAAGTTTAATAGGAATGCTAAGGTTTCTAATGATGTGATTTGCTATGAGTACAGGAAACCTGAACATGTAAAGTTAGATTGCCTAAAACTTAAAGCCACACCTAACAAGGAGAAGGCAGAGGAGAAACCAAAAGAGAAGAAGGGCAAGAAGAGATTCCAAAGAGATTTTTGGGCGGACTCAGTTTCAGACTCATTAGAAACTAAAAAGGAGGAAGAAGTCACCAACTTATACTTGATGGCCGATAATCTTGATTAGTCAGATCAAGAAGAGATATGTGACTTAACCTATATTGAATTATTAGATATTTCTGAAGGATACATGATGCATTTAGGAAATTAAAGAAAATGCATACTATTCTTAACTTAGAATTACAAGAACTACAGAGAGAACATGAAATCCTTAGAAAAGATTATGCATTAATTGATAGAAATTACATGCATTTGCTTGATGAGTTCGATGATTTGAATAAGAGTAATTAAAATTTAAAATCATCTTATGCAGAATTTAAAAAAGAATTTAAAGAACTTAAGGATGATTCATAAAGTAAAATTTTTTTGTTTAAATATAGTAATAATGTGTTGTAAGATATGAACACATTTTTAAAAATGAAAGTAGAAGCTCTCGAGAAAAATAGGATACCCCCAATACTTAAATATTTTACAAATCATGTTTTGTATCCAAAATTTTACAACTCAGCAGGAAACATAATAATATTAGAAGATTAAGAAATTCATTTCCTGTAGTTATATGTCATATTTATGGATTAATTGGTCATATTTCACACACTTGTACTTTAGATAGAAAAAGTCATTTAGTATGGAGACCTAAGATGCATAAACCTAGACATATGATACATGCATCTGTATATAAGTTATCAAGAGGTCAACCCAAACTTGTTTGGATTCCTAGGTCTAACACTTGATGATCTTGCAGGCACGCTCTCACACAAGGCCTAGTGAGAGCATATTGTAACTGGATAGTGGTTGCTCAAATCATATGACTGGAGATACTAAGCAATTTATGTCACTGCTAGGAATGAAGGCAGGGTTACACTTGGAGATAACACCATAAGAAAGGTGGTTGGATCAAGTATGATAAAAATTTTGAAAAACTTTTTTATTGATCACATAGCTGACTAATCTTTTGAGTATTAGTCAACTATGTGATAAAGGATATTGTATTAAATTTTTTCCTATTAGTTGCATATTAAACCTTAAGGTAATAATGTTTTGCATGGTATACGGGTAAACAATATTTATATACTATATTTAAATTGTATCAAAAGTCCTATTGTTTTTTGTTTGAAAACTATTTTTAATGAGTCATGATTATGACATAGGAGGCTTTGTCACTCTAGCATCAAAAATATTAGGAGGATTACCCAAAAGAACTTAGTGAGAGGTATATCAAAACTAGACTTTACTAAGGATCACCTTTGCGATGTATGTCAATTAGGAAAATAGGTGAAGTCCTCTTTTCAGTCCAATAAAGATCTTAAAACTAGTAAACTATTTGAGATTTTGCATATAGATCTTTTTGGACCAGTTGGAACTGTAAGTCTATAAGGGAAGGTATATGAATTTATGATAGTTAATAATTCTTCAAGATTCACTTGGTTTAAATTCTTATATCATAAGAGTGAATCAATTGAGCAGTTAAAATATTTTTTGACTTGGATTCAGAAGAAATTGGGGTGTGAAATTCTAACAATCCAAAGTGATCATGTTAGAGAATTTGAAAATAAAAAATGTGAGAATTTTTGCAAAGAGAAAGGAATTGATCATAATTTTTTATCACCTATAACCCCTCAAAAGAATGGGATAGCTGAAAGAAATAATAGAATATTAATAGAAGCCGCTTGAGTCATATTGGCAGAATATACACTTCTTAAATATTTTTGGGCTGAAGCGATTAGCACTACATATTATGTTTTGAATAGGGTGAACATCAGATCGAATTGAATAAAACACCCTATAAGCTTTTTAAAGGAAGAACACCAAATTTGTCACATTTGCATGTTTTTGGATGTAAGGTGTTCATACATAACAATAGAAAATCTACCTTAGAAAAATTTGATCCAAAATCAGATGAAGGAATTTTTCTAGGATACTCTAGTATTGAAAAATCTTATAGAGTATTTAATAAAAAAACTTTAGTAAGTGAGGAGACCACACATGTTATATTTGATGAATCTGATATTTTGAAAGAGCCGAATGTTGAAGAGGATGAGATATATATAAACTCCCAAAAGACTGAGAAGATTGTTTTGGATGAAAATCAGAAGATAGAAAATTCGTTGCCTAGAGAATTAAGATTTTTTAAAAACCATCCTAAGGAATTGATTTTAGGTGAACCTAGTGTGGGTATTAAGACTATACATGGACTTAGAAAAAAAGTCAATCATTATGCCTTTATTTCTATAATATAACTTACAAATGTTAATCAAGCACTTTCGAATGAATTTTGGATTTTAGCAATGCAAGAAGAATTGAATCAATTTATAAGGAATGATGTTTGGAATTTAATTGCAATGCTAAAGGATCAAAGTGTAGTTGGACTAAGTGGGTATTTAAGAAAAAAATGAATGACTTAAGAGTTTTTTATTAAAAATAAGGCTAGATTGATTTTGAGGAGATTTTTGCCCCTGTAGCGAAACTTGAAACAATTAAGATTTTGTTAGCCTTTGCCTATTTTAGATGATTTAAGTTTTATCAAATGGATGTCAAAAGTGCCTTTTTAAGTGGGGTAATTCAATATAATGTTTATATTGAACAACCTCCAGGATTTAAAAATTCAAAATACCTAAATCATGTTTTCAAATTAAAAAAGCATTATATGGTTTAAAATAGGCACCTAGAGCGTGGTATGAGAGATTGAGCACTTTTTTACTTGAAAGATCTTTTGAAAAAAGAAGTGTGGGTGCAACCCTCTTTTTGAACAAAATAGAAGAATATATACTCATTGTATAAATCTATGTTGACGATATCATCTTTGGATCTACAAATAAAAATCTTTATGATGATTTTTCTAAAATAATAAGTAGTGAATTTGAAATGAGTTTAATGGGAGATTTGAATTACTTTCTAGGTTTTAGCATTAAGAAATTTGAGGAAGGAACATTTCTTAGTCAGTCAAAGTATATTAAGGACATCCTAAAAAAGTATGAAATGGCAATACTAAACCTATTAGTACACTTATGAGTTCCTCAGTTCAATTAGATAAAGTCCCAAAGGAAAAATCTTTTGATCAAAAGAAATTTAGAGGGATTATTAGATCTTTGCTTTACTTGACTTCTAGCAGACCCTATATTATGTTTAGTATTTATTTGTGTGCTAGATTTCAATCAGATCCAAAATAAATATATTTGACAGCAGTAAAAAGGATTTTGAGATATATCTTGGGAACTCAGAACTTAAAAATTTGATATCCTAAGTTCAGCTCTTCATTTGAAATAATTGGAAATTCAGATTCAGACTTTGTAGGTTATAGGGTTGATAGAAAGAGTACATCTAGAACATGTCAATTTATTGGAAATTCATTAGTTTCTTGGTTCAATAGAAAAAAGAATTTTGTATCCTTATCTACTGTTGAAGCTGAATACATAGTCTTTGGAATTTGTGTGGCACAAATTCTTTAGTTGAAATAATAGTTGATTGACTTAAGATTTTCTATAGGCACTATTCCAATCTATTGTGATAACACTAATGCCATTTGCATTTCAAAGAATCCTATTCAACATTCAAGAACCATACATATTGACATAAGGTATAATTTCATAAGGGATCATTTATCCAAAGGATAAATTGACCTTAATCATATTTCAATGGAAAATCAACTTACAGACATTTTTATAAAACCACTAGCCTTTGATACTTTCATTACTTTAAGAACAAGGTTTGTGTGATTGATCTAAATGCTTAAATAAAAATTCTGCAACCTTAATATGTGTTTTTCTATTTTGAGTTTTATGTACGTTTTTGTGTTTGTTTCAGTGTTTTTGTGTGTTGTATGATTTTAAAATGTTTTCACATCGAATTTCATGTTTTTTATCGATCGTCTATTCATAGTGTATGAAATTCATTTCGTACTGGATGAATTCTGTAGCTTATCGATTGTTGGGTATGGTAGATTATCTATCATTTTTTGTTTTCAGTACAGTTCATCTGTATAATCCCTAGATCATCCGGACAATGTGTATTAATTCATATGTAAGCATATAGACGGTTATACGGACAGAAGCATTTATTATTTATGATCGTACGTACGAACATGAAGTTTGTACATATGAACATGTGGAAAATCGATGTAGAGGACGATTCAAATCGTCATAAAAATGATCTTAAATAACCTATCATCCTAGATGAACACATGTTCGTCTATACGATCGTTTGGTAAAAAAGTTTGTACGAAAGGATGCCTCATAACTCATATGATTACGAAAATTCATTTCATTCTTATCATATTCATTCGTACATACGAAATTTTATTTTGTACGTACGAACGAAAGCATTGTACGGGACGAACCTATTATCGTATGTACGAAAGGTCATTTTTATTTAAATAAGAAGGGCTTTAGAACTCAAATTTCATTCAATTCAAAAGCATTTTCTAGCCTTCTCGTCTTTTAATCTTTCAATGGCAAGCTCAAGCAAAAGGGCTAGACTGGCTAAGGAACTGACTAAGGGACCTTCATCCATGAATGCCCAAGAAAATTTCCTATCCAAAATAAGCGAAGAATCTTTTTCTAGGTTTGTTTCAGCAAAAATCACCCCTTCTAGAGTTATTCTTCAAGAGAACGTTATCTTTCAAATAATGTCACTTTTTGCCTCTACCCAATTCACTTTTATTCTCACTTTAATTCACTCATATAACAAGGAAACTTTCCACCATTTCCTTACAAATATGACTTTCAGTAATGACCAGAGTATGATTAGTTTCTATGTTTCGAAAAAGAAGATAGAAATAACCAAGGAGGATTTGTGAATTTTCTTAAATTTAAGGACTCAAGGGATTAGAGCCCATACCTTGACCTCTGCCTCTGACTTTAATTGGACTGAGATAAGCTGAGTGCTTAGAGGGATTAGAGAAGTATATCATTTGCCTAAGGTAAACACTTTACACCAAGATTCTAGAATCATCCAGCATGTTCTTAGAACTAACATAATTGTTAAAGCTGGTGATCATATCAATATTACCCCTCTTCTTTCCATTGTAACCTATTTGATTATGACTAGTCAACCCATTGATGAAGCCCAACTCATAATTGATTATATTTATGGGCTTTTTGAAATTGGTCATGCCTCCCAAAAGAGAAAGAAGAACATAGCCTTAGGACACCTTGTGACATATATTCTTGATAAGAAGTACGATCTATTACATCTTATTCCATATCTAGAAGAGACTATCTACTATAATGATGTTTCATTTTGATTAATCTTTGCTAAATATGATAAAAGTGTTGATTCTGAGGAAGAGAGGAGAGCACCTGCACCTGCACCTGTGCCTGCTGGTGGACCAGACTTTCAGGAGATGGTTATCATTTTGATCATCTTGAGTCTCATTTTGATCAACGCTTTGATCAAATTGAAGCTCATCTTCAGCAACAAGATTTTCAATATCAGTAGGATATGGGATGGGTAAGAGGTCAATTTGACTTGGTCAACTGAACATAGCTATGATGAGTAGCTATTTTAATATATTCAACCCGCCACCTCCTCCAGATCAGGGCCCCTCAGAATGATGGAAATACTTCTTTTTTATTGTCTTTGCCAATACCTCTGATGTGATGTGATGATTCCAGTAGCTTCTTTGTTGATGTGATTGTTATTTTTTTGTAGTTTTATGTCTGTTGTTTTTATTTTCAATATATATTGATATCAATTGTGCTCCAATGTATTATTATTTACATTGAAATCAATAAAAAGAATCTTGTCTTATTTTAGTTATTTTTTATCTCTTTCAAAAATGTTCATTAGTATATATGATTATCCTGACATAATTGATCTAACAAGTGGTATAATTTTAAAAGCAATACAAAATTTAAATTCATTAAAAAAATATAATTTTTCAAAATATTTAAGTTGGTTTATAACTCGATCAAGTTAAGGCTATCACTCTTATATTTCTTTTTAGACTAACATAATTTTAATATTATTATTACAATTTTGATGTTTTATTATTTTTTCTTTTTTCTTTTCAATAAAAGTATTTTTGTACTTAGAAAAATTTGAGCTTTTAGATTATCGATTTTAGAAAGATCAATTCAAAACTTGAGAAATATCCAAATGTACAAAAATCAAAAGAATGCGCAATGGTTCGCAAACTGAAAAGAGACATAAAATTAGCCCAAACATAAAAAGATGCACAAAGTGTGCCACAAATATTGAAAAGATACGCAAAGCGCCACAAGTATATGTTCTTTCCTCTATCTTTTAATCTTCAATTTTAAATCAATCTAATATTCAATTATATTTTGTATTGGAAATTGACTTACATTAATTTTTATTTCATTACCTTTGCAATAATTTTCATTAGCCAATTGTTTGGAATGATTCATGACCTTGATATATTTATCTTGTCTATGTTATATCTTAACTTAAATAATATGAATCTTTATTTTTCTCTAATGAAAATTAGTCTTGTTATTGCAAGTATAAGTTAATCTCTTTCAGGATGAATTATCAAAAATTTCTCATATGACTTCTTACATTTATGTAATTCATTTCTTCCTCTCCTTTTGTTATTGTCAAAAAGGAGGAGAAATATTATTTGAATGTTTTGAATGTTTTATTTTGTCTATTTTTGTGTTTTATATTTTTTGTTTCTCATTTGAGTGCCGTTTCTTGTTTGTGTGAGTGAAAAACTTAATTTTTTTGTGCCTTTTTATTGTCGTAAAAAATTATATTAAAAATTGACACACACTTATTCATTTAGGGGGAGTTTAGGAGAAATTTAAAATTTTCAAATTACTAAAACAATAATTGTTTTATCATAATAAAAAAGAGGGAGATTATTGAGATAATTGCTATTTAGCTTTGCATGTTTGACATTCTTACAACTTGTATATTTTTTATGATTCCAAATATAATTATTTTGATTATTTTCTTCTAACACATTTTAAAAGAATTGTTTTGCTCTTGTGTATACTAACATTTAAGAGAAATCATACTCCAGATTATTGAAGACTTCAAATCAAATTCAGTTCAGAGTGTATTGTATATTGAAGTCTATATTATTTTATTTTATTGAGTCTGAGAGAGTGTGATTGTAATTGAGTAACATAGCACATACACACTGGGGGAGGGTTCTAAAATTTACAATTTTCTAATATATTGATCGTACAGTACGAACCATGTTTGTACGTGATAATCTGGTCAGTTATATTCCCTAATAAGCAATGGAACGAACTGAGAGGGAAAAAATTTTTCTAAGTGAAGATCGTACGGATGATATTTTCCATTTGTCCCAGTACGACCTTCTCTGTATTCGCCAAATATGAAGATCGTACGGATGATATTTTCTGTTTGTCCCAGAATAATATTCTATGAATTTGCCAAATGTGAAGATCATACAGACGATATTTTTGTTCATCCTAGGATGATCTTCTCTAGTTTTGCCAAATACTCAATTTGTTTGGATAATAATTTTCAATCGTATCAGGATAAAGGGCTATGTTATGTATACTTGCAGTTCGTCTTAACTTTTCGTACCAATAAACTTTGAAAAATAATTATTCGTATCGAACGAACCTAGTTCGTACGAGATAATGATCGGGTACAAAGGCAGTTCATACCGATTCACATTAAGTTCATACGCAACAGTTTTTATATTATTCGTACGTACGAATTATGATCGTACGGGACGATCGTGTACGCACAGATTTGAAAAATTATATTTTTCTGGACGATTTTTTGTGTCTTTTCCGTAAGAGGTCCATTTAAGACTATCATTTAATCCTTTTGTCTCTTGGTGTTCGTGAATGGTAAAGTGCAATTAAAAAAGATGTTGAAACTTATTCACTATGAATTAGGTTTTTAAACCTAATTTTATGTCCCAGCGGCTAACCAAGAGGGGGGGTGAATTGGTAATTAAAAAAAAAATTACCCACTTTTAATTTTTATACCAAAAATTTTATTTAATGAATTTTGTAGAAAAAAGTTTTTCAACCAAAAGTAAAATAGTTAAAATAAAAGGCAGCGGAAAATAAAAAGACAAAAGATTTATAGTGGTTCGGTCAAACACGACCTACATCCACTCCCCGGAGGCACCCTCCGAGTATTACACTAAACCACTAGTGACTCTCCTTTTGCACCCACATCAAGGTAGAGAAACCTTTACAAAACTCTCTTCCACCACTACCCAGTGCGGCAGAGAACCGTCGTCCTTTTACACTTTTTCCAGTGTTGGCAGAGAACCGTCATCCTTTCACACTCTCCAAGTGTGGGCAGAGAACCCTTCAGCTGTTCACACTCTCCAAGAGTGGGTAGAGAACCCTTCATCCTTTCACACTCTTCAAGTGTAGGCAGAGAACCCTTCATCCTTTCACACTCTCCAAGTGTGGGCAGAGAACCCTTCGTCCTTTCAAACTCTCCAAGTGTGGACAAAGAACCCTTCGGCTGTTCATACTCTCCAAGTGTCGGTAGAAAACTTAATCTCCTTGACAGATCTTCTCACAAGAAATCTAGAAGGAAGAGAGAAAAAGTGAAGTAAACATAAACCACAAGTAGATACTCTTACCTTTGAGTACCAAGTGAATCCTTCACACTCCAATAATAGGAATCCTCCTTCAAACACTCTCTCACACTCACTCCTTGACTCTCTCTTTAGTTGGCACGAAGATCAGTAGGCAAAAAGACAAAATGACAGTTCTAATTGGACTTTATATAGGAAAGACACAAAAAACTGTCAAAAAGCTTATGATATTCAAATCTGACAAAGTGGATCGTCCCGTACGATCGTGGATCATCCTGGACGAATTTACTTAAATCAGTTGCATACGAATCCAATATATATTGGTACGAACTGACTTCGTACCCGATTATCATCCCGTATGAACCAAGTTCGTCCGGTACGAACAGTTATACCATGGGTCGGTTTCGTCAAACTGCAGGAAGTTATCAAAATTTAGAAAGGATAGAGCATTTTTGTCCTGGGATGAATAATCGTTCGTCTGGACAAAATTTTTACAGAGAGCATTTCATCCTGGGATGAATGGTAGTTCATCTGGACAAAATTTTTATATAGAGCATTTCGTCCTGGGCCGAATATATGATTTCATCTGAACAAAAAATTTCCAAAGAGCATTTCATCATGGGACGAATTTTAGTTCGTCTGGACAAAAATTTTCCAGAGAACATTTTATCCTTGCACGAACAGGATTTCGTCTGAATGAAAATTTTCCAGAGAGCATTTGGTCCTGGGATGAATTTTAGTTCATCCTGGACGATTAGGACTTAGAAAAATTTTCTGCCCTCTTATTCTATCATTTGCTCTTCCGAGGGGATAACTGACTTGATTGTCCCGTACAAACCTAGTTCATCCCGTATGATTAATATGATTTTTTAAAGATCTCCCCAAGTGTGTGTGTGCTAAGTTACTTAATTACAATCACTCCCTCTCAAACTTAATACAATGAAAAGTATAAGCTTTAATTTTCAAATTATCTCATGCTGAATTTTGATTTGAATTCTTCATTAGTTTGGAGTTTGATTATCCTGAAATGTTAGTCCATATAAGAGAAAAAAAAATCTTCTAAAAAAAGTTAGAGAAAAACAAAACTTTAAAATAATAAGATTTGGAATCATCAAAACTTTACAAGTTGCAAGAATGTAAAACATGTAAATAGCAACTCTCTTAACAAGAGAGTGAGAGAGAGTGTTTGAAAGAGATTTTTGCCTATTGGAGCGTGAAGGTTTCACTTGGTTACTCAAGGGTGAGGATCTTTAATTATAATTTGAGTTTTTACTTCACTTTTTTCTATCGTCTTTCTAGATTGCTCGAGTAAACATCTTTCAATAAAGGATTCGGTTCTCTGCTGACACTCGGAGAGTCTGAACAGTTGAGGGTTCTCTGCCTACACTTGAAGGGTATGAAAGGACGACGGTTCTCTGCTGACACTCTGAGAGTGTGAACAGCTAAAGGTTCTTTGCCTACACTTGGAGGGTGTGAAAAGATGACAGTTCTATACCTACACTTGGAGGGTATAAAAGGATGATGGTTCTCTGCCGATAGTCAGAGAGTGTGAATAGCCAAAGGTTCTTTGCCTATTCTTGGAAGGTGTGAAAGAACGATGGTTCTCTGCCTATACTTGGAGGGTGTGAAAAGGATGACAGTTCTCTGCTGACACTTGGAGGGTGTGAAAGGACGACAGTTCCCTACCGCACCAGGGATTGGGGAAGAGAGTTTAGTGAAGGCTTCTCCGCCTTGCTGTGGGGGCAAAAAGGAGAGCCACTTTGGTATAGTGCAATACCTAAAGTTGGAGGCTTTAGGGAGTGGATATAAGTCAAGTTCAACTAAACAACTATAAACCTTTGTGTCTTTTTATTTTTGCTATTTTTTTATTTTCAGCAAGTTTTTAATTTTTTTTGTGGGTTGAAAAATCTTTTAGAAAAGAATCTAAAATCAACTTGCTCAATTTTTATTAATCAGTTTCATGTTTTAAAATCTAAGAAAAGGAAAAGATTTTTAAATTACCAATTCACACCCTCTTAGCTAGCCTTAGGACTTAGCTTAGGTTTAGCAACTTATTCTACAATCTATAAGATTTCAACACGTGCACTCATGGGCGATTGGGTCAGGCTGGCACGTACTAGGGGAATAAATGGCTATGTGCGCGTAGGGCTACCGCGGGCGGACTAGCGGGCCAATATATGCAATGGCTGGAAATGCGTGGGCTGGCTTCGTAGCTTGATTAACAAGCTTGTAATGGCTACGTGACCCAATTTTCTTATTTTTTATTTAGTTATTCCAGTGAAGTTTTTCTGCCAAACAGCAGCCGGGAAATATTTCGGCAAAAAATTTTGCCGAAAATTTTTTTAATAGTTTTTTACCGACGAAAAAGTTTAAAGATGCTTGATTTTTTGTCAAAAAGTTTTTAGCCAAAAATTCACCAAAAAATTCTAAATTTGGCTGAAAATTTCAAAATTTTCCCCTGAAAAATCCATCGGTAATATGTTATTTTCCTATAGTGCCAATGAAAGGGCAGATTATATCAAGCATATGATTAACCATCTAGGATAACATCTTTGGCCTACACACCTTGATGGGTAATACTATGCATGACCCGATCAGAGTCATGAGGTTTACCCCACCTAATACATCAGATCGAGTCGGGTTTATTTGATATGGGACTTGGTTTCCTGCGGGCACAAGCCACCTTTGTTAAGTACATCTTAAGTTGGGGCCTAAGAAGACTCTCAATTAAGGATCGTATATTATTCTTTCATATTGAGATTAACACATAGGGAGGAGTCTAGGAACATCATATTCAAAGGGAAAGAAAGGTTCAACTTGACTTAATCAACATGCATGGATCACATCATCATTCAGAGGGACTAAGTCAGTGAAAAGAAACTAGAAAAAAGGCAGCACTACACTCAGAGCATATAAGGGAGAAAGATGGAGGCGTCATCATCGATGTGATGCAGATAGGCATGATTTATAACACCTGAAGGATAAAGGACTTACTCACCAATGAGGCTTACTATGGAACACCGATAGTAGTAGCCTTAAACCCTAAATATAAAGTGGGTTTAGTGTTCTACACATAATACTAACACCTGTGTCCTAGTTAATGCATTCTGCACTTATATCCTGCCTTAAAAGGGAAGCCAACTAACTACCTAATCATATAAAATCCATGCTATCTAGTTTTTATGAATGATGGGTGGGTGGCTAAATTTTGAAAGGTAAGGCTGACATCTATAGAGGTTCCTAACTAGCCTTGTACTTATATATGTTAGTGTACTTCTAAAACTAATACAATTAAATATATATATTTAGCTAGTTTCTAATGCAATACATGCTAGTTAAATCTTCAATTCAAGAATGCATGAAATTAAAAAAAATGCTTATAAAATAATTTTTTTAGAAGATTAGGTTTTCATAGGTTCAACTCCTCATCCTCATAGGTCAAATTATCTGAACTCTACCCACATACGGGGAAGTGTCTAAATAAGAAAAGAGAAGGATGCATTAATATGCATGCGACCCCATACGATCTCTAGCTTATTTCCTAGATCATTAGCTTTATATGTTATTTAATTCCTAACATTTGTATTACGAGTAGAAAGAGTTTTATGCCTAAAGAGCCTAACAAAATTAGGCGTGCACACATGCAAGAAAGAAACCTATAAAAACTGATAATTTCTACTGCTAAAGAAAAATAAATACATCAAAAAAATATCCAACAGAGTAAAAAGAGTCTAAAAGTCCATGATAAGTGTCATATAAAGTACAACCTAAGATCTACAGAAAAGTAATGGTGGCCAGACTGCATCGATGATAACCTATATTCTAAACCTACTGAATGATGCAAGTCTTAAAAACAATGCATTTTATCTTGATCTTCATCTTCAAGTCCTTCTGTGGATCACCATCCTTTAATCTTCTAATGATTTATACTTCAGAAGGGTATCTAAATGAAAATAAATTTCCCACAAAGCGTATTCTTTTCTCTTTGAATCCCTCATGTTTGAAATGCCTTATTTTTAGAGACTTTCATAACTCGATATCTTAAATATAATTATATTATGAAAAAGAAAAATCTAGACTCTTCTTCTGGCTTTCCTAAGCAAAATAAAACATCCAAAGCAGTTATATATGAAATAAAAGTACTTATGCCAGCTACACTTGGTCATGCTCTTATTTATTTGGTGGCTAAGCGGCTGAAGCACTTGTACATATATATATATATATATATATATATATATATATATATATATATATATATATATATATATATATATATATATATATATATATATATATATATATATATATATATATATAATTCATTTTAGCCCCCTTTTCAATTCAACATGAGCATGACGACCTATATAAAATATCATTAGTATCAAGGTCACCTCTAACCTATGGGTAATTTATCTTGTAGCACATCATAAATATAATATAATAATAAAAGATTATCACAGTAATCATAACAGCAAATCAAAATAACTAGCACATTTGCCATATGTAAAGCAACACATTATAGAAAAAAAAATATCGGCCTAACCTAGATCTATAGGACATGTCCTAAAAAATAACTCTATATGTGTATAATAGGTTGTGTGGTTTTGGATGTCCTGTATTAGGTGATTGGTTTAAGTTATTTATAGTTTGGTTTGTTGAAGGCCAAAGGGGAGTTTTAATTAGAGTTTAACTATTAATATATTAAGGTTAATTTTAATTAGTTCAGTTGGTTGGTCAATTTTAATGCTTAGGGTAGTGTTCTCTAAAATTTAAATTTATTTAGCAAATTTTAGAGGGTTCGGGATCATCCTACCTCCTAAGTTAAAGGGGTCTAAAGTTGACTTTTAGAAACACGCTAGACTTTGAGGCTCTAGAATTTTTATTAAATATTAAACCTTATGATGAATAATTGGACTATTAGTTTATTAGATTTGTAGTTTTCTATGCAAAGTTATAATTTTTAGAAGTTTTGAGTCTTAATTATCAAATTAGGTTGGCCAGGGAGTTGACTTTTTAATTTAAGTTAATTTTTAGAATGTTAATATTTTTTATTAAATACTAGATTTTAATTGGAGTTGAATGCCTTTTAGTTTACCCTATTTAGATTTTTCTAGAATTAGTTATGATTTTTCAAAGTTTGGGCTTTTAATGAATTATTGAAATTACCTAATTATGGATATTTTAGGGATTTTGATCAAAATTAGTCCCAAACCTCTTAAAATCCCCTCAATAGGTCTGAAATGACCCAAGGAAGAGTTTCCAAGTGTTTGGAATTTTTTAGAATTTTAATAATTTTTAATTATTTAATTTAATTTAATTTAAGAGGTGATTTTTAGTTTAAATTGAATTAATATTCAAATTAACATCCAACTAAGGGGATTTTAATTTTCTTATATTAAGAATTAAATTTTGAAGAGTTTTATATATTATTGAAAATTTTTTGATTTGATTTGAATTTATTATATATTTTTGAAGTTATCAGGGTTTAATTAAAGGGTGAATTAGGGTTTGTTAATTAAGTGTCTTAAAGAGCCCTAAAATTTTTTTAGAAAATTCCATTGGAATTGAAATGTCACTAAGTTTAAATGGTTCAAGTTCATGTCATTCAAAGAAGTATCCTAGTACCTGGAATTTCTCAAAGTTTTTAAGATGGGTCCTTAATTTTTATCCGAAAGGTGTTGCTAGGTTAAATATGTTTAAATAAAATGTTATGACTAAACCTTGGGTAACAAAAAAAGAAAATATAACAAGTCATCACAAATCATGTCCTTATAACTAGGATAGCCTGGGCTAAGTGCTCGTGCATCCTACACATATAGAAATATAAAAACATGTATTTATATGAATAACATCTTTATTAATGAATACTTTGGACACAATTATTCACTAATCCTCCCAATGAATTCTATTCATATGCTTCACCCATATTTAAAATTTCAAAAATTAAAGGATTTAATATATGCATATATATATATATATATATATATATATATATATATATATATATATATATATATATATATATATATATATATATTATATATATATATATATATATATATATATATATATATATATGATAAATAAAAATAAATTGAAAATATTTTATTTTTAAGAGATCCACTGGTCACATAAAAGAGACATGAAAATAACTCAAAACAAATTTTAGTTCTGAAATTACTTAATTAATAATATTTATTAAATAATAATTAAGTAATTAAGAAGTAATTAATTAAAATTAATTTTTAATCTCTAAAAATAAATTAAAACAAAAAAATTATTTTTTTGAAAGTTTTAATGTATTATATAAATTTTTAGGGCTTAAATTAAATATATTATGAATTTTCAAAGTTTAAAATAATTAATAGGTATTTAAAATAATTTTTAAAAATAATTAATATTTGAAAATAGTTATTAAATTGGATTAAATTAAATATTAAAAGTTCTATGATATTTAAAAATAATTTAAAACAACTTTTATAAAATTTAAGAAAACATTTATATTTTAATTTAATCAATTATTAATTAAGGATTTAAATATTTAATTAAATAAAAACAACTTAAAAAATAATTTATATATTACACTTAATTTAAATTTAAGTAAGTTAAAATAATTCTATAATTTTAAAAATAAAATATTTTTTATTATTTAAAAAATAAATAATTAATAAATATAAATATTAAATAAATTATTAAAAGGTAAAAATTTAAAATATGAAAATATATCCTAAATTAGCTTAATTTTTAATTAATATATTTTAAAATAATTAATTAATTATTTGAAACATATTAATTTGAAAATTTTAATTTTTAAAAATATTATACGTAATATTAAATTTTTTTTAAAAATAAGAGATTTTAAAATAATTTAAAATATATAACATATTTTAAAACAATTTTAATTTTAAATTAAAAGAAATTAAATTATGAAAAGTTTGATATATTATATATATTTTTAGATTTAAAAATATTTTTAAATGATTATTTAAAGAAAACTAGATTTAAAAAGTATTTAAAACCAATTAACAATAAAAGAAAATGGAGGCGGTAGTATTCAGGCACACTACAACCTCTGGTTGGTTTCCTCAATATGCAACAATAATTGAACTTCCATTCAATCATTGTCTATTCAAAACCACGGATGTAGTATTACTTAATTTGAGTCAACAAACCATGCCCGTCGTTAGATCATCCATTATTTAAAATGGATGGTCCTGATCTCGCTGGACTGAGAATGAGACTATGAGATCAACTAGGCGGATAGACAAAATCACAGAAGGGTTGAATCTGGACTGTTGATCGAGCGATCAACCATGTGACTAACTGCAACCCTAAAATAAAATCTTTTATTCTCGCAAATGGTTCAATCAAATTTAATAAAATTTTAAATATCTATTAAGGCCATAAACATAAATCGTGGGGGCCAATTTGAAGTTTTGAAAAGCACTTAGTGAAAAGCAAAATAGATCTATGTGTTCTAGCTAGGGTTTCAAATTCACCTTAATCCAACTATTGAATTAGGGAGATCTTGATTGTTCTTAGCTTGCAGTATGTCCAAGTTTAATTCCTCAGAAGGCTTTAAGAGTTGGAAACCCCTGGATTGTATGTTACAAAGCTTGGACAAACTTAAGGATTAAGTTGGTCAGGAACCCATCGGCATCAACTTTGGTAGGAGGATTTTAGTGGGGAAAGGTGGAAGAAGGTTTGGAGAGCTCACAATAGAGAAATCTTGAGCTTGGAGAGCTTTGGGAAGGAATAGAGTGCAAGATCCCCTCTAATAAAACCCTATACCTCTATTTATAACCCTAGGACTTTGATGAATGACTAGGAACATCTATAAGGTTAATTAGGATGGAAATAATCCCCCAATGATCATGATTTAAGTCAAGGGAGGATTAGAAAAGGTTTAAATACAATAATGGGTGGGAAATTTGACTTAAATAGGTCAAATTTCATCATATGAGGCTTGAGTTGACTAAGCCATGGGTTAACCCAGTCAACATGGTCAATTAGACCCAAATGGGCGAGGGATTGAGCCAAGGGGGCTTTGGAATTGATTTGAGTCAATATGGGAGTGATTTAGGCTAGTTGGGTCAACCAGGTTGACCTAAGACCTGGGTCTAGGCTTCATAGACTCGGTTTGATCAACTAAACCCAATGGGAGGGGTATTGGGGTCTATCTTAATCAATTTAACTAAGTCAACCCCCTTTAACCTTGGTTTGGGTGGAAATCAAGGTCAACAAGAAGACTTAATATCTTATCCTCCCCTTGCTCCTCATTATTGACAAGACAGATATAGCAATAATAGGCATCAACCACTTGTGGATCTTGAGTCCTGGCTTCAGCATAGGTGAATGTAGGCCAAGTCCTGAGAGTAATGTTGTTAATCCCATTCCAAAAATTTTGTTCAGGCTGATGAGCAGGGAAAACAACATAGTAATTTGAAACTAAGTAGGTGATGTAGGTGATAGTAGTGATAAGGAAAATGATGATGATGATGGCGTAGATAATTTTAAAGTTGCTGCACATGTCACTCATGCATGATTAATACTAGATAAGTATGTCATATATGTGTTTTAAAGAAGGGTCATACTTGCATAATTGAGATTGTTGCAACTTAGTTTTTTGATCATTGAGATTATTGCAACATATGTGTTTTTGATGATTTTAAATCTTATTATTTTAATTACTGTTTCTCCTAATATATATTGGATATAGTGCTTTTGTTATTTGTATGTACTAACATTTCATGAAAATCTTACTCCAGACTGTTGAAGATTATAAATCAGATTAGATTAGGATTTACTAAAAATGGAGTCAATATTTTTCACTTTTATTGAGTCTGAGAGAGTGTGGTTGTAATTAAGTAACCATGCACACACACACATTGGGGAATATTTAAAATTTGTAATTTTTTTATCGTACTGTACGATTTCATTTTGTACGGGACTATTTGTTCAATTATTTCCTCCTATGAGAAGTTAGACGAACTTTGCAATGAATTTTTTTCTAAATATTGATCGTACTATATGAAGTGACCTTTATATATACGACATCAATAGTACAAAAAAAGAGTCCCTTTTCATCCCGATGAATCCCAAATTTTTTTGAATTGATCGTATTGTATAATGCCTTGTTCATACAGACAACATCCAGAGTATAATAATGCGGGGAACCTTTTCAGCCCGATGAACGCTAAATTTTTCTAAACTGATCATACTGTATGAAGTCTTATTCATATAGACGACATCTAGAGTATGAAAATGTGGGGGAACCTTTTCATCCCAATGAACGCCCATTTTTTCTTAACGGTTTATACTGTATGATGCCTTGTTCATATAAATGACATATAGAGTACAAAATTATGGGGAACCATTTCGTCCTGACGAATCATGAATTTTTTCTTTATAGTTTGTATAGTACAAACATGGTTTGTATTGGATGACTATCATGTATAAAAATATTTCCTACAGGTTCGTATGTAACGGTTTTTGAACTATTCGTACGTACGAAATATGATCATACTTGTTGTGGATATATGGTTCATGTTTTTGATGATAGCAAAAAATTCTTATTTCTCTACAATTGCCTTATGAACTAACGTTTCAGGTCCATATGATCAGACTGCAACTTGGAACCAACTTAAGATTGGGTAGACTAGGATTGAGTTAGTTTGTACCTTTTTTCTTTCTTGAGTCTATTATATTTGGTGTGGCACCTGATGTTTTGTAACTGGATAGAAATTCTTTTTTCCCTTTATGATTTCTGTTTTTGGTAACATCGGCCAGGACGATAGTAATATCATCCTGGACGATCGGTCTAAAATCAGAAACCCTAATTAGGGCATCCTCATTAAGGCAGTCGTCATAAGCACATAAATAGATCGGCCTGGACGATACCTGTATCGGCCAGGACGATATTCTCAATTCAGAAAGAAATCATCCTCCATAACCAGTTTAGGTATTCTTTATTTTAGGCAATCGGCCAGGACGATATTACTATCGTCCAGGACGATCTAACTCAATTATACCTAAATTGATCGGTTTATATTTGGAAATCATTAATGGCTGATTGATACGATCCAATCGGCCAGGACGATAATTGGATCAGTCAGGATGATGTCCTGTACGATTGACATCGGTCAGCACCAAACCAGGGCGATGATCAGGACAATAGAAATCAGTTTTAAACTAATCGGTCATGACGATCTAAGTATCGGCCAGGATGATGTAACCAATTTCCTTCTGATCGTCCCAAATTGTCCAAGGCCGTTGAGCTGAATTTGAACTAATCGTCCAGGACGATATACCTATCGGCCTGGACGATAATGTCGGCAACTTACATTAATGAGCTCGTTTTGAGAGCTTCTATTTATGCTTTGGCATAACACTTTTTGTAAGGGTCTTTGGCAGCCATTGTAGCTTCATTCTTGTGGGGGAAACTTGAAGAGAGAGCTTGGTAAGCATTAACTTTGTGGGCTCATTTTATACCTCTTGACAATTGGTTGGCGCACTGCACATCTTTTTATACACTTTGTGTATTCTATATTTTTCAATTTGGCGCTTTGCGCATCTTTTATTTTTGGCATCATTGGCCAATTTTTTTTTTTAAGTGCTTCCATTCTTAAATCTTATAAACAAAGGAAAACCCATCTTAGTGACAAAGAGAATTTCTTGATTAATAAAATTATGAGTTAGATTCAACAACTTGCAAAAGATTCCTATGCGATAAATAAAACGTAGGGAGAGAAAAAAAAATTTTGTTTCAAAAACTAATTTAAAAAGATGAAATAGATTTTAAATCAAAAGTAGGATAACCTCTTTTAGGAAATAGAGATTGAGAAAAGAAAATAATGAGTTTCCTTCCTTTGACTATTTAGAGAAGTCAAACAAAATTTACCAAAGATTAAAAAAAAAAAAAAACAAGAAGTAGATTTTTCTTTTTAAGAATATTTTTCTTTCATTTTGTTTTCTGTGCATTCTCTCTTTTTGATAATGTCAAAGGGGGAGAACGTATTGTTGAATTTTTTGTATCCTTTGTTTTCTTTTCAAAAATTTTAAAACAACAAAAATATTTTTTATCTCCCCTATTTTTAAAGTGTTATTCAAGTGAGGGGCAGATTAGGAGAAAATAATCTTTTTTGAAAATTCAAATTGTTTGCCATCATAAAAAAGGGGGAGATTGTTGCGGATTGATGATAGCAAACAATTCTTATTTCTCTACAATTGCCTTATGAACTAACGTTTCAGGTCCACATGATCAGACTGTAACTTGGAACTAGCTTAAGATTGGGTAGAATAGGATTGAGTCAGTTTGTACCTTTTTCCTTTCTTGAGTCTATTGTATTTGGTGTGGCACTTGATGTTTTGTAACTGGGTAGAAATTCTCTTTTCCCTTTATGATTTCAGTTTTTGGTAACATCTGCCAGGACGATAGTAATATCATCCTGGACGATCGGTCTAAAATCAGAAACCGTAATTAGGGCATCCTCATTAAGGCAGCCGTCATAAGCACATAAACAGATCGGCCTGGACGATACCTGTATCGGCCAGGACGATATTCTCAATTCAGAAAGAAATCAGCCGCCACAAGCAGTTTAGGTATTCTTTATTTTAGGCAATCGGCCAGGACGATATTACTATTGTCCAGGACGATCTAACTCAATTATACCTAAATTGATCTGGTTATATTTAGAAATCATTAATGGCTGATTGATACGATCCAATCGGCCGGGATGATAATTGGATCGGTCGGGACGATGTCCTGTACGATTGACATAGGCCAGCACCAAACCAGGGCTATGATCAGGATGATAGAAATCGATTTTAAACTAATCGGCCAGGACGATCTAAGTATCGGCCAGGACAATGTAACCAATTTTCTTCTGATCGTCCCAAATCGTCCCAGGCCGTTGAGCTGAATTTGAACTAATCGTTCAGGACGATATACCTATCGGCCTGGACGATAATGTCGGCAACTTGCATTAATGAGCTCGTTTTGAGAGCTTCTATTTATGCTTTGGCATAACACTTTTTGTAAGGGTCTTTGGCAGCCATTGTAGCTTCATTCTTGTGGGAGAAACTTGAAGAGAGAGCTTGAAAGGGAGAGAGGAAAGGGTGGAGTTAGAGAGGGAGAAGATCCTGTGAGGGGGAGGAACTCAAGGGAGTGTGGTTGGGGATCCACACGGTTGCTCCGGCGAACTCGCACCTTAGTACCATCAGATTCAAGGCTTGTCTCAAGGTAAGTTCACCAAAGAAGAAGATCTCTTTGGTGTCAAAAGACGGCGACTCCGCCGCACCGGAGAAGGTGGAAGTGATTTTGTAAGGGCTTCTCCGCCTAGCTGTGGGGGCTAAAGGAGAGTCACGATTTTAGTGCAATACTTGGAGGGTGCCTCCAAGGAATGGACGTAGGTCAAGGTTTTACTGAACCACTATAAATTTGGTGTGTTCTTTCTTTATTACTTCCGCACTTTAATTTCCGCATCGTTGGTTTTCTATGTGGTGATATTGGTTTTAGTTTTTATCTTTGGTTTTAAAGTTTTTCCAATTCCTCTCTCTTTGAAATTAGCTTTGGGCCAGTTCTATAGGGCTTAACATCCCTAGCGAACTTTCAATACTGTAAGATCATACATGCTCAAAATAGCTATTTTTGATTTTTTTTGGACTATGTTTCTTATCTTTCATATAAAAAGTCCTAAAAATTTGAATATGAAAGAGTTATTCTTCATGATTTCTTTGAGAGCGAGTGAAAGAATATTTTGGGATAGTGTTTGAGAGAGAGTTCTTGTAGGTGGAGTGTGAACGGTTCACAAGGTTACTAAAAGGTAAGAATCTCTTTTGTGTTTTTTTTTACTTCTTTTCCTTTCTTCTTTCTAGTTGCTCGAGAGAAGATCTTTGATGAATGTACTCTACCGACATTTGGAGGATGTAAAGAGAAGATGGTACTCTACCGACACTTGGAGGGTGTAAAAGGATGACGGTACTCTACCGATACTTAGAGGGTGTGAAAGGATGAAGATACTCTGCCAATATTTAGAGAGTATGAAAGGACGACAATACTCTGCCAAACCGAGGATTAGTAGAAGAGAGGAAAATTGTAAAGACCTCTCCGCCATGTTGTGGGGGCAAAAGGACAGTCACTTTGATAATAGTGCAATACCTGAAGAGGGAGTCTTTAGGCAGTGGACGTAGGTCTTGTTGGACCGAACCACTATAAATCTTTGTGTTCATTTTATTTTTGCACTTTTAATTTTCAATATTTTATATTTTGTGGTTAAAAAATTTTTTTGAGAAAGAAAAATCAAATTGTTAAAATTAGTAAATGGTTTTCTATTAAAATTCAAGAGGGAATTTTTTAAAATATCAATTTACCCCCCCTCTTAGTTAGCCTTGGGATATTTGGATAGATTTAACAAAATATATAGAATTTACAAGTAGTATCAAAGCTTTGTTTCAAAACTTTAAGTTTATATTACTTTTTAAAAATGATAATGACTACTTTTGGAAACCGTAACACACTTGAAGGGTATTCGATCACTAGATCTCCATATTTGACAATATCCATTTTAATTTTTTGAAAACACGTATATCTATTTTTCTTTAATCGCTTGATTATCACATATGGATTTTAGTACAAGATGATTATACTAGGACAACTTGACTAGAAAATGGCATTAGAACTGAAACAACATTTGCTAATTGGACTGTAAAAGAATGTGAATTAGCTCAGTTAAATGTGAAATATTTAAATAATTTCTTTTGTGCACTTAAATCAGAAGATTACATGTGTATTTCTACTTGCAATAGTGGAAAAGAAATTAGGGATAGACTTTGTATAACATATGAAGGAACTAACAAAGTGAAATAATTTAGATTAAATCTTTTTTTATATGATTATGAACTGTTTTATATTAAACCAAATGATTCTATACCTCAAATGTACACATGTTTCACTCAAATAGTTACTTCTTTGCATGCATTAGATAGGGAACTAATGAATGCTAAAATAATTAATAAAATACTTTGTTTTTTACATATGACTTATGATGGTAAAATAACTTCTATTACAGAGTCTAAGGATTTAAATGTGTATTCTATTGACAATCTTCTTGGATCACTAATTGCTTACGAGTAAAGAGTGACTCAAAGATAGATTGATGTAGGAGAAAAGTAAAAGAGAAGAACATAGCTTTAAAAAGTGGATGACTCTGAGAGTGGTCTGTCATAACCTGAGGATGAGGATAATATTACCTTGATGACCAGATAATTTAGAAGTTTTCTCAAGAGGAAGCAAATGAGAGGCCAATAGTGAAATAGAGGTAAGTTCCATAAAAATGTTAAGATTTTTAACGATGTTATTCTCTATGAATGTAGGAAACATGGACATGTTAGATCAGATTGCCCCAATCTTAAAGCCACTCCTAGCAAGGAGAAGGTGGAGGAGAAAACAAATGTGAGGAATGACAAGAAGAAATTTCAGCAAGCTTTTTAGGCATATTCAACTTCGAATTCATCATAAACAGAAAAGGAAGAAAAAGTTACCAATCTTTGCTTAATGGTCGATAATCTTGACCGGTTAAATTAAGAGGAGGTATGTGACTTAAGTTATAATAAATTACAAAAAGTTTCTAAAAGAATACATACGACATATAGAAAACTCAAAAAAATGCATGCAAGGTTGAATTTAGATTTTTTAGAGTTATAGAAAGAGTGACATCCATAGGAAAGGTAATGCACAGATTGATAACAACCACATGAATTTATTGAATGAATTTGATGATTTGAATAAATAAAATGAATTATTAAAATCATCTTATCTTAAATTGGAAAAAGAATTTAAAATTTTTAAAGATGAATATAAAAATAGAGAGCATTATTTGAAATATAATAATACTGCGTTAGAAGATGTAAACTCATTTCTTTGAGTGAAAGTAAAAGCTCCTGAAAAAAAATAGTACACCCCATAAGCTTAAAAATTTTACTGATCCTATTTTAAAATAAAAATCTTAAAACCTACGAAAAGGCAATTTTATTTTCAGAGATTGAAAAATCTTTTTTTTGGAGTTAAGTGTTTTTTCTTAAGGAATGATTGAATATATTTCACACACTTGTACTATACATAACAAAACTCATTTAGTGTGGAGACTAAAGATACATAAAAAAAGTTATATCATACATGCATCTAGTTTAATTTTACTAAGAGGAGAACCCAAACTTATTTGGGTTCCCAAGACTAACATTTAATTATTTGATAGATTCATTCTCATACAAGATCTTATGAGAGCATTTAGTACCTGAACATCGGTTGCTCGAAGTATATGGATGGACATACTACACAATTTATATTGTTGGAAGCCAGGAATTGAGATAAGATTACACTAGGAGATAATACCACTAGAAAAGTGGTAGGAAAAAGCATGATCGGCAACTTGAACAATTTTTTAATGGTAAATGTGTTACTTGTAGAAGGCTTAAATCATAATCTATTAAGTATTAGTCAACTATGTGATAAAGGTTATAGTGTTAATATTTTTCTAACTAACTACATATTAAGCCAAAATGAAATTGATATATTGTATGGAAATAAGATAAGTAATATGAATATACTAGACTTAAATTATATTGTTTCCCCTAATGTTTTTTGTTTAAAAACTATTTTTGATGAATCATGGTTATGACATGGGAGGCTTTGTCACGCTAACATGAAAAACCTTAGAAAACTTCCTAAAAAGAATTTGTTGGAGGTATATCAAAACTAGACTTTATAAAGGATCTCCTTTTTGAAGCATGTCAACTAGAAAAATATGTGAAGTCCTCTTTTCATTCTACTAAGGATCTTAAAACTAGCAAATCATTGGAGATTATTCATATGGATCTTTCTGGATCGATTAGCACTGTAAGTCTAGGAGGGAAGGAATACAGATTTATGATTGTTTATGATTTTTTAAGATTCACATTGATTAAATTTTTATTTCATAAGAGTGAATCATTTGAGGAATTTAGAAACTTTTTGAGTTAGATTTAGAGAAAACTAGGATGTGAAATTTTAACAATTCAAAGTGATAATGGAGGTGAATTTGTAAATAAAAAGTTTGAAGATTTTTATTAAAAAACTGGAATTGATCATAATTCTTTGCACCTAGGACCCTCAGCAGAATGGGGTAGTCGAAAGAAAAAACATAATATTAATTGAAGTTGCTAGAGCCATATTGACCGAATATTCACTTCCAAAATATTTTTTGGCTGAAGCAATTAGTACAGTTTATTATGTTCTGAATAGGGTGAACATTATATCAAAATTGAATAAAATACCCTATGAGCTTCTTAAGGGGAGAACACCTAATTTGTTACATTTGAATATTTTTGGATGTAAGGTGTTCTTATATAATAATGGAAAATCTCCTTTAGAAAAATTTGATCTAAAATCAGATGAATGAATTTTTCTTGGATTCTCCAGTATTGGAAAATCATATAGAGTGTTTAACAAAAGAACTTTGATAGTTGAGGAGACCACACATGTTGTATTTGATGAATTTAGGATTTTGGAATAGCCAAATTTGGAAGAGGAGCATTTTTAAAATAACTCCCAAGGGATTATAAAGATAAATTTGGAAAAAATTTATAGATAGAAAATACTTTGCCTAGAGAATTGAGATTTTCTAAAAATCACCCTAAGGAATTGATTTTAGGTGAACCTAGTGAGGGTTTTAGGACTAGGCATGGACTTAACAATAAGGTCAATCATTCTGAATTTTTTTTTTTTATGATTGAACCCACAAATGTTAATCAAGTATTTTCGGATGAATTTTGGATTTTGTCTATGCAAGAAGATTTGAATCTATTTATAAGGAATGATGTTTGGGAATTGATTGAAAGGTCAATGTATCAAAGTATAGTTGGTACTAAGTGGGTGTTTAAAAAAATGAATGATTCATGAGTTGTGATTAGAAATAAGGCTAGATTGATGACTAAGGAGTATAATCAAATTGAAGGAATTAATTTTGAGGAGACTTTTGCCATTGTAGTAAGACTTAAAGTAGTTAGGGTTTTATTAGTTTTTGCATGTTTTAATAGATTTAAATTATTTCAAGTGAATGTTATAAGTACCTTTTTGAATGGGGTAATTATAGGATGTTTATGCTAAGCAACCTCTAGGTTTTGAATATTCCAAATTCTCTAATCATGTGTATAAATTAAGAAAGGCATTACATGGATTGAAACAGACACCTATGGCTTTATATGAGAGGTTAAGCACTTTCCTATTAGAGAGATCTTATAAAAAAGAAAGTATGGACACCACTCTCTTTTTGAAGAAATTAAGATATGATATACTCATTGTTCAGATATATGTTAATGATATTATATTTGGATCTATAAATAAAAAACTTTGTGATGATTTTTCTAAAATAATGAGTAGTGAATTTGAGATTAGTTTAATAGGAGATCTAAATTATTTTCTTTGTTTTAGCATTAAACAAAATGAGGAGGGAATATTTCTTAGTTAGTAAGGGTATATTAAGGATATCATCAAGAAGTATGAAATGAATAATGCTAAACCAGTAACTACACCAAAGAGTTCCTTAGTTCAGTTGGATAAGGACCCAAAAGAAAAATTGTTTATCAAAAGAAAATTTAGAGGTATAATTAGATCATTACTTTATTTGACAACTAGCATACCAGATATAATGTTGAGTATTTATTTGTGTGCTAGATTTCAATCTAATCTAAAAGAATCATATTTAATTGCAGTGAAAAGAATTTTAAGATATCTTTTGGAAACTCAAAACTTAGAAATTTGATATCCTAAGTACATCTCTTCATTTAAAATTGTTAGATATTCTGATTTAGACTTTATAGGTTATAGGGTTGATCAAAAGAGTGCATCTGGAACTTGTCAATTTATAAAACATTCCTTAATTTCTTGGTCCAGTATGAAACATAATTCTTTAACCCTATTTACTACTGAAGCTGAATATATTGTCTTAAAAAGTTGTGTGGCTCAAGTTCTTTGGTTAAAATAATAATTGATTGATTTAAGATTTATAATAGCCATAATTTTAATTTATTATAATAATACTAGTGTCATTTTCATTTCAAAAAGTCTTATCCAACATTTTAGAACCAAACATATAGACATAAGGCATTATTTTACTAGGGATCGTCTAGCCAAAGGAGAAATTCAATTGAATCATGTTTCTACTGAAAATCAACTTACATATATTTTTAAAAAATCACTTACCTTTGATACTTTTAGCACCTTAAGAATAAGGTTAGGTGTGATTGATATTAATACATAGATAAAATTTTCTACAAACTTGATATGTTATTTATGTGTGTTTGATTTAATTTATTATATTTATGTTTGTTGTTGTGTTTTATTTGTAAGTGTTTTAAATTTTATTTTTGTTTTGTATGTTTTTTAGCTTGGACATTTGTTACTTGTCAAAGGATGAATGATTTTTAGAATTTTTTTTTTTGTTTTTCATACTTTATTTTCTAAGTGTTTTGTTCATATTATTTGAAATTTTTTCATGCTGTATAAATTCTGTAGCATGTCTATGATTGGTCTTGGATTTGATCTTGATAAATTTAGATTTTTTTAAGTTTAGTACAATGACATCATCATATGTGTGATTTGTATGAATTCATCTATACGCATGTGGATAATTATCTGGTTAGAGTTAGTTATTATAACTGATCGTATGTACAAAATTATCTTTCATCTGTATGATTTAGGTGTCAATTTCTGTGAGGGGCGAATCTAACCATCATTAAAATGATCTTAAATAATTGATCATCCCATAAGAACACATGTTTGTAAGTACAAATATATGGTCAAAAAGCATATATGAAAGGACGCCTCGTAAATGGTGTGTTTACAAAAAGTCATTTGAATTTGGACATTTTCATTAATACGTATAAAAATAATTTTGTCCTGTATGATCTCAAGATCGTACATACAAACCCAATTTTGTATAGTATGATAAATCATTTTTCTTTATATATAAGGGAAGTAGAAATCATTTTCATTCACTTTCAAACCCTTCTCTAAATTTTTAGAGCCTTTGACCTAGGAATGACCAGCTCCAGCAAACGCTCACGAGTTTCTAAGGGATCATCATCTAGGGGTGGGGATGACAACTTCTTATCTAAGGATAATGAGGATGTTTTCTTTTGATATGCAGATGCCAAAGTTACTCCTTCTAGACTTCTCAACCAAGATGAAATCCATTTTTCTGTCATGCCACTCCTTGCTTCAGCTCAATTCTCTTTTATTTTAACTTTGATCTATGCCTATCACAAAGAGACCTTTCATTATTTATTAGCAAACATGAGGTCCAGTGAGGATGAAACTATGATAACCTCTTTTATTCAAAAAAAAAAAAAAAAAGAGTCAAAATCACAAAGGAAGATTTAAGAACTTTTCTTCATTTAAAGACTAGGCACTAGAGCTCACACCTTGACCTCTAAATCTAATTATTACTAGCCTGAGATTAATAAAATTCTTAGAGGTGTTACTCAAGTATGTCACTTAACGAAAGTATACACATTGAATCAAAATGCCTGGGTCATTTAGTATGTCTTAAGAACTTCAATCATTCATAAGGTTGGTGATAGTATAAATATGACTCCTATCATATCCACTTTGATAATGACCGGATAACCTATTGATGAAGCCCAACTCATCTTGGACTAGTTGTATAATCTTTCTAAAATTGAGCTTCCTCATTACAAGAGGAAGAAGAATATTACTCTAGGACACTTATTGACATACATTTTGTATAAGAAGTATCACATTCTTTATCCTGATCCTCCCACTGAAATGCCAATCTATTTTACCAATGCTTCTTTTTTATCTTTATTTGGGAGAGACTAGAGTTCTAATGAAGATTCTGAAGAAGAAGGAGAAGCTGCTGCACCTGCACCTGGACCTAATTAGTAATACTTTAGGAGTTGGTCTAGCATTTTGATTGTATTGAAACTCACTTTGATTAATATTTTGATCAAATTGATACACATTTAAATTAGCAATATGCAATGTACCAGGAGGATATAGGGTAGATCCATGGTCAGTTTGACACGGTCACTACAAATGTAGCTATGATGAATAGCTATTTTTCAATGTTCAACCAGTCACCTCCTCCAGACTAGGGCCCCTCTGGCTTTTAGATGTACTTTTTTTGTCGTTGCTTATGCAAGTCCTTTACCTGTGATGTGATGTGATGTGATGATGTTTTTTTATCTCTTTTGTGGTACTTATTTTGTGTTGAGATGTTTATGTTTGAATGTTATATTATTTTTATATTGATATCAATGATCTGAATGTATCTGATATTTTATTTGATATCAATAAAAATGTTATGTTTTGTGAATTTGTTTTTTGTTCTTATTTTGAAATGTGAGTATGCCTAAATGAAAAGCCTTTTATGATTGATGTAAAAATGTGCTATAAATTAACATGTATTATAAAATTAATTTCATTACAAAATCTATTTTTTTAATTTAAATTAAATTATAACCAAATTAAGTTAAGGAGATTAATTTCATGTTCTTTTAGGCAAACAAAATTTGAATTTCATTATTGCAATATTGATGTCTTATTATTTTTTATTTCTATTTTAATATGATTATTTTTGTTATTAGAGAAGTTTATTTTTTTTATTTTTTATTTTGGAAAGGCAAAAAGAGTATAACAAAAAGAAATGCACAATGTATGCAAAAATCAAAAGTTTACGCAATGGTTCGCAAAATGAAAAGAGATAGAAAATTATCACAAGTAGCAAAAGATGCACAAAGTCTGACACATATATTTGAAAAAGATGCTCAATATCGTCAATGGAAATTTATCTTTATTGTGTTCTTTCCAATATCATTTAATCTGTAATTCAAATCAATCTAATTTTTAATTATACTCTATATTGAAATTTAAGTTAACTAATTTTTATTTCGTCATTTTTGTAATAATTATCCTTATTTATTTTGTCCATATTTTACCGATGTTTCTTTTCAACTGAATCATGATCTCGATTAACTTTCCTCATCTTAGTTCTTCTTTGATTTAAAATTTTGAATATTTCTTTTTAATGTTTTGAAATTACTAGTGTTATTGTAATTAATTTTAAAATAATTTTTAAGATCAATTCTATTGATTTCTCATTTGACCTCTTTCGTTTCTATTGACTTTCTCTTTTGTTATTGTCAAAAGGGGGTGAAAAAATATTGTTTGTATTTGTGTTTGTTTTATTGTGTTTATATCTTTATTCGTGTCTTTCATTGGTTTCGTTGATTGTTGTGTTCGTATATTTGTTCGTGTCTTTTGTTGCTTTCATTGATTTTAAGATATTTAAGTGTTTTCAGATCTTCATGGAATATCCCTATATTTAAATGTTTATTTATTAAGGGGGAGCTAAGGAGAAATTTAAGATATAAATGTTAACTTAAATAATAATTATTTTTCCATCATCAAAAAGAGGGAGATTATTGAGATTATTGCAACTTAATTTTTCGATTGTTGAAATTATTGCAACATATGTGTTTTTGATAATTGTAAATCTTATTATTTTAATTACTATTTCTCCTAACATATATTGGATATAGTGCTTTTGTTGTTTGTGTGTACTAAATTTAAAGGAAATCTTACTCTAGACTGTTGAAGACTTTAAATCAGATTAGATTAGAATTTACTATAAATAGAATCTATATTTTTCACTTTTATTGAGTCTGAGAGAGTGTGATTGTAATTGAGTAATTGTACACACACACACACAAACTGAGGGATTATTTAAAATTTGTAATTTATAAACTAATCGTATTGTACGATTTTATTTTGTACGAGATAATTTGTTCAGTTATTTCCTCCTACGAGCAGTTAGACAAACTGTGCAAATAAAAAAAAATTAAGTCTAATTGTATTATACGAAGTGACCTTCGTATATACGACGTTTAGAGTATGAAAAGAACGGTCCCTTTTTGTCCCAATGAATCCAAAATTTTTCTGAACTGATCATATTGTATGATGCCTTGTTCGCACATACGAAATCAAGAGTACAAAAATGTGGGGAACCTTTTCGTCCAGATGAACGTTGAATTTTTTTTTGAACTGATCGTACTGTAAAATGTCTTGTTAGTATAGACGACATCTAGAGTACGAAAATATGGGGAATCATTTCATCCCAATGAATTCCAAATTTTTCTAAATAGATCATTTTATACGATGACTTGTTCGTATAGAAGATGTCCAGAGTTCAAAAATATGGGGAACCTTTTCATCCCGATGAATCAAGAAAATTTTCTTTATAGTTTATATAGTACAAACATGGTTCATACTGGATGATTATCGTGTACGAAAATATTTCGTACAGGTTCGTACTAGCAGTTTTTGAACTGTTCATACATTCAAAATACTATCATATTGTACGATCATACATGCTTAAAATGGCAATTTTTAGTTTTTTGGATGGTTTTTCTTGTCTTTTATATTAAAAGTCCTTAAAAACTAACTATGAAAGTGTTTTTCTTCATGATTTCTTTTAGAATGAGTGAAAGAGTATTTTGGGAGAGGTTTGAGAGAGAGTTCTTGCAAGAGGAGTGTGAAGGATTCACAAGGTTACTCAAATATAAGAATCTCTTTTGTGTTTTTTCTACTTCTCTTCCTTTATTCTTTCTAGTTACTCAAGCGAAGATCTTTGAAGAAGATCTGGTACTCTACTTACACTTGGAGGGTATGAAGAGAAGACGATACTCTGCTGACACTTAAAGAGTGTGAAAGGATGACGGTACTCTTCTGACACTTGGAGGGTGTGAAAGGATGATGGTACTTTGCCGCACCGAGAATTAGTGGAAGAGAGAAACATTATAAAGGCTTCTCCGCCTTGCTATGGGGAAAAAATGAGAGTCACTTTGGTAATAGTGCAATACCTGAATAGGGAGTCTTTATGGAGTATATGTAGGCCTTGTTGGACCGAACCACTATAAAATTTTGTGATTATTTTTATTTCCACAATTTTAATTTTTAGCATTTTACATTTTGTGGTTAAAAAACTTGTTTGAAAAAGAAAAATCAAATTGGTAAAATTATTAAATGGTTTTCTATTAAAATTCTAGAGGAAATTTTTTAAAATACCAATTCACCCCCCTCTTGGTTAGCCTTGGGATATTTGGATAGGTTTAACAACCTATATGGACTTTACATGCACAAGTTGGAGAAGTTGTGTGAGGGAGAGATCAGAGAAGCAGCGAAGCCAATAGAGCGACAACGAAGCCTAGCCCCACTTCTCTGGCAGTAGACGGCTTCTTCAAAATGTAAAATTGAAATAATTTAAAAAGGATCATACAAGCAAAATGGTTTTGCATTTTTATAGAAAACACAATTACATTTTGTGATTTACATTAAAAATCAACATAAATCTCAAATTGGTTGTGTTTTATTTAGCGGTTTTAATGTAATTAATATTAAATTTATTTAACTATTAATTAACATATGATTTCTGTTAAAGTATTATTATTTTAATCTTAATGATGTTATTAAAATATAAATAACTTAAGTAACAAATGAATTGTATTAAATTAATTTTATTTAATTTTTAATGACATTATTAATACTCAAATGAATGATGTTAAGTGAAATATGATTTAACACACTAAAATTATAATCATAATTTTTATTTTTATAATTTTTAACAATTAGTAATTTTTAGGAAAAATAATCAATTGTCAAAATTATTTAAGTTAATTTATTGAACTTACAAAAAATGAAGAAGAAGGAGAAGAGGCTTCCTGTGATGAGGCAGCGGAGGTTGTGACTATATTGAGAGGTGGTGCTAGAGAAGCATATTATGAGTATTAAATTTGTAGGTAAATTATTAGGTAAATTATATGTATATATATATATATATATACATATATATAATCTATCAAAAAGGGAGCATTATTTAGTTGTATGACAATATCTCTTTCTTACCAAATACTTTATCATAGTGTTGTGATCAGTGATATGTGGTGTTTCGTATTTAGCAAGAAAGTGACATTACCATACGACTAGATAATGTTCCCTTTTTGATAGAATATCTATAAAAAAAGGGAACATTATATAGTTGTATGGTAATGTGGCTTTCTTGCTAAATAAAAACACCACATATCACTGATCACTATGTTCCCTGCTTTGTACTGCTAATTATAATTGATCATTACATAAAAAGAAAAACAAAATTGATCGGTTAATCCAAGTGATTGATGGAGGATTACACACAATAAATAGAAAGAAAGTATAATATTAGTTATGATATATTGCGAACTATACATGACATGTGGCATAAACTAATAGATGCATGTGAGACTTTATATCTTTAATATAATTATTGAGTCCATTATGACACTTTTAGCGGAGTCTTTGTTGACGAGTGTATCGAGCTAGCCCTCTAGAAAAGTCATGTAGAACAAGTGTTTGTAGGTGAGTCCTTTGCATGAATCCAATATTTTTTTTTTCTTTTTAAAAATTTTTGTTATAATCTTCTTATGTACTTTTCTTAGTCTTTGCCCAATACCAAGAAAACATTATTATAATTTTTTTAGCATGTAATAATGTAAATAGTATTGAACAATCTTCTAATTTTTTCGTTAGAATCATATTGATGAAAGTCTTATTCTAAGTTTAAGGCAATAATGTAAGCCAAAATCTATGACCCTTTCACTAATTAATCAGATTCCAAGCAGTTGAGGCGATTATGCATCTTCGAATAAGTCAACAACTTCTAATTATTTGCCTTATGATAATTAACTTTGTATGGGCTAACAGTTGCTGCTCTATCTGTCTTGTCAGCTATAAGAGGATAAGACGTTTAGGCTTCACTCGGAGTGCAGGCTTTTATTTCATGCAACATGTGTGGATACGTGGCGGCGATGACGATGGACTTGTCATATTTGTTTGTCTTTAGTGAATAATGGGGTCATGCAGACGCCTTCACTCGAGGTGATTCTACTTGAGATTGAACATATATATATATATATATATATATATATATATATATATAGAGAGAGAGAGAGAGAGAGAGAGAGAGAGAGAGAGAGAGAGAGAGAGAGAGAGAGAGAGAGAGAGAGAGAGAGAGAGAGAGAGAGAGAGAGAGGACAAGTCAAAAGAAATTAATGAAACAAATTTGATGATGATATATTGATGAAAATATAGTCAAAAGGACTTGTATATCTCTTGAATCTATTTTATCATGAAAGATTAAGCGATTATTCAAGAATAAATTGAGTTATGGATAGATTTTGATCATCTTAATAATGGTTCATTTTGATCATCTTAATAATCCCTAATAGTCGAGGTGATTATTCATTAATAAAGCAAAACATTCCATCGTGTAGACCCTGTGAACCGAGGTTTAAAATTTTGTAGCAAATCCAATTGAAAAATATTTAGGCATTGAGGTTGCCAATATAGGCTACTAGAAATTCCATGACTGTGGTACGACCCTTGTTTCATAATATTTGTTTAATTGATTTCAAATTAGTATAAATATATCTAAATATAGGCAAGGAAAAAAAGAATTAAGGAAATATAATAAATAGAATATTCTCAATAATGAAAACAATATTACATGAATAAATACTATATATTCTAACTATTAAAATATGACAAAGACTCATTCAAATAACACTATTTGGATGGAGGAATTTGAAATTTATGATTATTTTCAATATAATGTTAACTAAAACCATATATTTAAAAAACTTTTTAGTTTTGTAATTTCTTTTAAAAGAAGTTTACGAGTTTAATTTATTTTTTGTACTTGATTACTTGCAAACTAAAACTAATAATAAAATGCAGTCATGATGAACGATAGTGGGTACTGTGGTGGGCTTATGTTGGTGGTGGAAACAAATATAATGGTCGATTTTCACAATAGTGATGGCGGTGGTGACCAATATTGACATTGGTGGTGGTGTTTGACCATGATTATAGGTGAAGCTCCACATTTTTAATGTATTTAGAACTTACCAAATAAAACAAGTTCTAAATATATTGAAATGAACTAAAAGAGAAATCTCAAATATCTTGACAGATTACTATGCATTCCCCTTTTTTTTCAATCAAATATCCAAGAATTAAAATCCACTTTCATTTTGTTTATTTTCTATTACCATTACTTTCAACCAAACCATAACCCCTAAATAATTTTAGTTGTTTTAACAAAAATAAATAAAATTCCCCTTTAAAATTAAATAATTTAAGGCCGTTAATGTTAATGAAAGATGAATGTTAGAGATTGGTGTTGGAAACCAAAGAGCATTATTCCATTAAAATGTTGGGCGATGTCAATCAACAAACATTAGTGAAAGGGCAATCTAAAGAGTATCTTTATATTGAGATATATGTACAAAAAACCTTGTTATGCCTACGTTAAATTTTTTATTAGTGAAGGCAAATATATATCATACTTTTATTTTTTCTTCTCTTAAATTATAAAATAATAAGAGAAAATAATTAATGATTATAAATAGAAGGCAAATAGAAGACAACATTTAGTCAGTGATTGTAGTACAATATACATTATGAGGAAAGTAAGTTTAACAATAATTAAAAATTGAATTTTATGTAATGAAGCAAGCAAATATTTAGATTTAAATCTATGACACTTTTTTTACAAAATAATGGACATTCCGCTTAAATTAAAGCTAATTGAAAAGTTGAATATGATCAATTAATTGTGTATACTTGCAAATGCTTTCTTAGGTGCTTAGCATATATTTAGTAAATCTCAAGGGAAGTACTAGATAGTGAGGACTTGTGCAAAGGTAATCATTTTAAATTCAACAAAGTAGTTTGATGGGAGTTGATTCTCAAGAATACACCATGGGTTCATGCAGGTCCCCAAAGATTTAGAGGACACTTCCCACCTACTAGAAGCACACTTTCAAATCAACATGTCGTCAACTCGAGCGATGAGTCATCAATAGAATTCATCAATCTAACAAATATAGAGGATCATAATAAGAAAATCCAAGCTTGATTATTTGCGCTCAACCAACTATGGACTCCATTACACTATAACCAAGAAGTCTAGTCACTCATATCCAAGCAACTTGAATACTCCATCAAATCGATTTCAGCAATGACAAAAACTCATCAACAATAGTCCTTCATATTCAACCCATCAAAAGATTTACTTTCATCAACTGCACAAGGCTAAGGATGTAGATCAACAAGTAGTAGACATACCCAATTCCTATCAAAGTAAGACATATGATCGGGGCTGCTCATATTGGATGTTATATATTATTATACTTTTTTTTTTAACAATCATCCTTGTAACCATTGAATCTCTATAAATAAAATGTGAAGAGACACGTCTTTTATTTTTAGAACATTCTAGAGGACTTATTGAGCGAATAAATTGCTTTCTTCAAAAGTCTTCTTCTTGTTTACATACTCACCACAGGTTTTTGGGTTCCAATATTCTTAGCTTGTATGTTGAGGTTGATATCACGCATGGACAACTTGGATACAACATCATGAAAACGTGAGGTGAGTATGGACTGATATTGGTGACTAAAAGAGGATCAAAATTTGATGAATAATATAACCTTAAGCCATTAGTGAACATAGAAATCTCAAACAATACCACTCAACACAATCTGATGGAAATAGAGAAAGAGCTGACAAAAACAATCCAAGATGCCTTTTGTAGAGTTACCAAGGCATGAAATAAGTGGGAGCACCACTAAGGGATCTTCTAACTCAAATGTTCTCCATAGGAGACCATATAGAAAAGCACTAACCTTGATGAAAAATTTTCACATAATGATAAGTGTGAGGAGTACAACTCGCCACTGGTGCATGAGAAGAGTTGAGTATGAGCTAACAAAAAGTATTTTCCAACACTACAGGAAAAACAACCAATACCGGCGGCTTTTTCCTGCTGTTAATATGGCTATACCGGCGGTTTTTAGAATTACCGGCGGCTCTCCGGCGGTTTACTGGCCGCCAGAAAAATGGGCGTAGGAAAAATTGTACCGGCGGTTTTTACCGGCGGCTTATTTAACCAGCGGTTTACCGGCGGCTTGGACCGCCGATTTATTCACTTCTGGGTCCTGGCAGTTTTCCGGCGGCCGGGCCGCCGGTGATTTTATCGATGGTTCACCGGCGGTCCTGTCACCGACGGCTTACCGACAGCTACGGCGGCAGGAAAACGCCTGATTCACCGCCGGCAAAGCGTCAGTACACTACCGGCAAAGCGTCGGTACACCGCCGGTAATATATCGGCGGTGGCCGGCGGTGCCGGCCGCCAGTACGACCGACGGTCAAGCCCGCCGATCTTTCATCGGAAGATCGCTGGATGCCGTCGGGTGACCGCCGGTAAATTGCCGTCGGTTTCTCTAATTTTCCGGCGATGCATGAAAGTCATCCGGTAGCGTAGTTTCCGATGGCTAAACCGCCGATTGGCCGCCGAAAACCTGTAGCACCTGCAAAAAAAAAATTGTCAGCATCTCCTCTATTTGAGGGAGGTTCACCCTAGATTCTAAACTTGCACATAAAGTAATATATAACAAGAAGTTTTGGGCAACACGCCACTATATTCTTCAAGTATCACAAATATTAACATATATAAGCACAACAAAACAAATCATTAAATGTAAACAAACTTAAGATGTTCGGGTCACAAGTTCAGAAGTTCACAAAATAACAAGTTCACAATAAACATAAAACAGTTCTAATCCTGAGCTGTATCCTCGCTGTCTCGAGATGTTCGTCGCTGCTCTTCCACTTGCTTCCTCTGATTTTCCGTTCTGTAGGATTGCAGCTCAGCTTGCATTTCATTTTGAACCCTTCTCATTTCTTCAATCTCTCTAGTCAATGCTACAACCCTCTTACTCACAGTTTCTTCAGCTCCACTTGGATCATAAAATGCTGAGGTAGATGAACTGCCCTCATAAGCATAGCCCTGCGAACCCAAGCCATATATCCACCCCCTCTGTCTTCCACCAACAACATCAGACCAAGTATGATACTTAGAAGTGTGGGTTGATCCTGAAGATGACCCCTTGCCAGTGGACTTGTGGCTTTCTCGAGCTCGTACAAATTCATCCTGCGAGAATAAAGCCAGAAATAAATTGTAAATTGATATTACAATTAGTTTTATTAAAATAAATATTTATTCCAATTTTCCAAAAAAATTTACTCACATGAGCCTTCTTAGCCTTCTCATCAACCCATTGATGATCAGCTTGATGTTGATGAGTTATTGTATGTAACTCCAGTGGTGTTGGCTCCCGACCAATGTACTCTTTATGAAAATTTAAGATACATTTATAATAACATAAATATATTTAATAAACTAATTTAAAACTCTTATCAGTCGTCGCCTATGTTCCGTATGAGGTACCGATCCACCAGTATGAAGAGTGCTTCATAAACCACCACAGTCAGAGACTCTGTTCTGTTTATTCTGCTCTCTTATTTTTATAAACTCAGGGGTCGCCCAAGCACTACTCAAATCATCCCAAACGCCCTCTCCAATCCAATGAGGACGATGCCCGAACTTTCTAATGTCCGTAAATATGTCCCTGAGACGGGTCGCTCCTCTCCTCTCAAAATTGGTTCTAATCCTTGTGTTGTGCTCAGGCAACCACCTAAATTCTTTTTGTAAAAATTTAAGCAATACCAAAAAGATTAATACAAATTAAATGAGATATTTGAAATCATACCAAATAAACATACCTGAAATTCTCCAAACCACATATCTCTAACTGGCTTTGGGATCTTCTTCCAGGATAAGTATGGAGCATCATATTAATTCTTTATTATATCCTGGATCATATGTATAGGTGGCCTTGAAGGATTGAAGCTGCAGGTTACTTTTTTGGTCAATAACATGTGATATATTAAAATATAAACAACTTAATACCATAAACTGAACTTACTTATCGCCCTCAGGCTCAATGTATTGCCTCTTATCTGTTGCAGCTGCATGCTCGCTAGTACCAACCTCTGGTGGTCTAGATGGTCCACCATGTTCATGATGCACCAGATAGGGCTAGTAATATGTGTAGGGGTAAGGAGGGGGAGGAGCAGTGGATGGACCAGCTGCCTGTGATGATGGTGGAGGGTAATATGGATAAAATGGAGAGGCATGTGTCTGATCTGGAGATGGGTAGTGAGGACTCGTCGAGGGAGGAGGAGAGAAGTGTTCAGGGAAGTATGGAGGTACAACTGCAGGTGGATCTGAAGGTCCCTGACCTTGCTCACTCGGGGATTGCTGTTGGCCCCTGGGTGGTGGTGTAGGTACAACAGCAGGTGGAACTGAAGGTCCCTCACCTTCTGACTGTGTGGCTCTGCTGGCTGGAGTAATAGTAAACTTCTTCCGGCGGAACTTTGAGGCAAATGATTTTCGAGGAGGATCATCGCCTGAAGCCATCTGTATTAAAAGAAACAAATTAGTAAATCATTGTAATATATAAAAAGGACAAATAAAAGAAGCAGTTAATAAAACAATTAATCAATTACAAAAAACTGTTAATCAAGTAGTTAATGAATTATAAAAAACAGTTAATAAAGCAGTTAATGAATTACAAAAAATAATATTCTTGAAGTTTGAAAAGAGTGAGAGAGCATGGAAGACACTTTTTCATGCATGAAAGACCTTGAAACCTATGACAAAGGAAAGAAAAATGATCTAGCACTTAAAAATCCCGGTGTTTCTTCACCTCAAACGAAAACTAGGGCAGCCGGTGTGAGATCGACGGCGACAAGTTAGCAGAGCACCGACGACGTGATAGGCGGCTGGTGTGGGGTCAGCGGTCGGACAAAGTTTGTCGGCGTCAAAACAATCGATCGACCGAGAAGCGGGCGGAGGCGACGGCAGAGCTCATCCGTAGAGAGAGAAGGAAAGAATAGAAATGAAATGCGAGGCTCGGGCCTGATTATTTTAGGGCATTTACCGGCGGTCTTCCTGCGGTCTGACCGCCGGTAATAGCATCACTTATCAGCGGCGGTCTACGCCGCCGGTAAACCGCCGTTAAAATCATTAGTCGACGGTTTAGCCGGCGGCTACGTGACCGTCTCTATTTCCGGCGACGTAATGTTTCAAAGCAGCCAGAGTAGCCGCTGGTATTATGCCGGCGGTTTGGCCGCCGGAAAACCGTTGGTAATACTGACGGTCCTAAAACTGCCAGTCATGACCGCCGGTAATCATTATTTTTCCTGTAGTGCAAAGAGATAGAAGAGGTAATTTAACCTCCAAAATTCAAGAGTCTCACTTAGGCTGGGCTAACCTGGGGATAGTGTTGCTAACTTTAATTCCATGATGTTGTTGTAGGGTGTAAATTATGCATTGAAATCTCGGCTATTCTTCATAACTCAGAAGAAGTCGACACTCAGGTGGTTCACTTGCTTTCCAATACGAGTGATCAACACCTTTTGTAAAATTCAATAAGATGTTTGTAACCCAATTTATAAATGCCCTAAAACCTCTAAAGAGCTTGCAACCATCCTCGAGATGCAATAAAAGCCCAGTGAGTCAATATAAAATTTATTGTGAGTTTCCAATGGGAAATGTTTGAGGTGAAAAACTTAGTGCCCACTGTTGCCCATTATACTTTAACACAAGGGCTATGAGAAGGTCTATTTTTTCCCTTAGTTTATAGTAGCCAAAGATGCAATTTGAGTTTCTTGAACTCATAATTGTCACTTAAACACTAAGTATAATCGAGTGGTCGGGTCTTCCTCATCCACTCACCTATGAACTTACCGTTAAGGATTGACATCACGGTAGGGAGTAAGAGAGAAACAACCTGAGGGATTAAAGAGTTGATAGGATACTTATAACACTGTTTGACTAGTATCACCTAGATCATCATAGAGTGCTTATTTAGGCCAAACCACTCATAATTGCTAGAGCACCCACACAAAGGGTTAAGAAGCCCCATAATGCCACTCACCCCTAGTAAGGAGAAGGTATTCACCATGCCCTTAATTACCCTACAATCACCCCACTAAGTGTTTGTGAAACCCCTTAAGTAAAAGAAAGCTAATCTCATAAAAATCGAGATGCCTTTTGATGTTTGTGAAAACCCTTAAGCAACCTATAGAATCCCATTTGCCTTATGTATGATTCTTGGATAAAAATACTTATGAGGATGTCAGTTACTTAAGTGAGGCAGATTGTGAAATCCCTTAAGTAAAAAAGAAAGCTAAATTCTTAAAGATCAAGGCAATTTTGGAGTAATGGTTCGAATTTAGGCCTTAAATCAAAGAGGATAATATCTCAATAGTTGAGAGTTTGTGCTATTACTGTGTTAATGGTCAAAGGAGTTCTTTAAGCACCTAGTGCCTATAAATATTACTGCACATACAAGGAACACATTGAGATATTGCTCCTTCCATAGAGATCAGGGCCACAACACTGAAGATTACTGTAACCTTTACAAACTAATTAAAGATCTTATCAAAGCTGGAAAGTTGAAGGAGTTTGTAATTAATGACACTAGTCGGCATCTAGTAAAAATCCTAACCGATAGTGGAAATAACAAATTCATTCATGGTTATTCTATCCATATCACTTGAGAAGTCAAACTGGATCTAATTTTTAGTGAAATTTTTTTCTGAGCATTTTAGGCATCCCTTGCATGTTTTATAGATTTAAATGCTTTCTTGATTGTTGTGGTGTGAATTTATAAAATGATCAGCCCATTTTAGACCCAAATTTTTAAAAATTAATAACTCCCCAAATTGATAGGATATTGCTGTAATTTTTTTGTGTGGTGTGCTTATATATGTGTTAAAGTTAGTTGAACAAAATTTTAGACCCATTGGAACACTAGTGACACTTACGAAAAATAATTAAGGATAATGTCTAGAAAATTAAAAAACTTTCATAAAATTTCACACAAACCCAATTGAGGTGAAACTCTAGAACATTAAACTTAGTGACATTATGAATTCTAGGATTTAATTTCAATTAATTTTGAGGACATTAGGTCAGAAAGCTAATTGAATAAAAAATTAGCCCCTTAAAGGGATTAGAAACTTAAAAAATGTAATAAATACAAATTAAATAAAAATATAAATAATATACCAAAATATTTATACTTAAATCCTCTATCCAAGAAAATTAAAAGCCCTTCACTATTTTTTTTATGTAGGTGACTTTCCCTATTGAAAAAAAAGCTCCTTCATAAGACTTCAAAATTGAGCTTAATTTAATAATGAAGGAAAATTAATAATTAATTAAATTTAAAAATAAAAAATAATTTTAAAATAGAAAATAAATTCTAAATCCTTGAAAGCACTCTAACAGGTTATCCCTGATCTTTGGGAGTGATTTCGAGGAGTTTGGAATGCGTTTGATGTAAAAGTAACAAAATCTCTTTAATTAAGCAATTAAATAATTCAATTAAATGACAAAACTTTAAAAATTCATAATTAATTACAAAAACCTTCAAAATACTCCAAATTGAGCAAATTCAAAGGTATTAGACTCCTTTAAGGGTCTAATATTTATTTAAATATTAAACTTTTAGAAATTATTAAAAATAAAAAAAGTCAACTCTTTGGTCAACTATAATTCAAAAACATATCAAAACTTTTAAAAAATCATTAATAATTATAAAAAATCTAATTCTAGCAAACTTAGTGTAATTTTATCATCTTAGGGTCTAATATTTATAAAAATATTAAAACACTAGAGTTCATTCAAAATTAAAAAGTCAAAATTGGGCTCCTTTATTTAATGAATTAATATAATTCATAAAATCCAAAAAATCAACAAATGATCAAAACTCCACCATGCATTAAGCTAATCAATAAAATCAAATAACCAACCCCAAAAAATATAATAAAAACTCCGTTAATGAATTTTTTACGATGAACTACCTCGAGCTGTGGGTTTGTGTCCTTTTGAGGATTGGTTCCTTGAACCCGTTGTGACAACACCACGAACAGATTCAATTCAGTAAAAAAATAGGGGTTTTAATATTTGACACGACCAAAAAACCTGACTCGAACCCGACCCAAAAATTTTGGGCTTGGGTTTACCCGAACCCGAAATGGGTCGGGTTCGGGTTCAACATTTTGACCCGTTTCAAAAATCAGGTTGGGTTTGGGTTAATCCTTTGCTCGAAATTGACCCGTTTTTTACCTGAAAACCCGATTTTGACCCAGCAACCCAAGATTGACCCGATTTTGACCCATGTTTTACCCGAAAAAGAGGAGAAAGACCCATTTTTTACCTAAAAACTAGTAATTTTTTGTTGGAAACGAGTCATTCGGGTCGTGTCGGGTTGACCCGGACCCAAATGGGTAGGGTTAGGATTCTGGTTGAGCCGAATAGTGATGGGTCAGTTTTGGGTTAGACCTGAACTTGACCCGTGACTCGAAATTGACACCCCTATAAAAAACTATCAAATTAACTAATAATTAATCACTTAACCAAAATCAAATCATTAATACAACTACATCAATCTAATTTTTAGGATGTATAACCTCAAGTTGCGGGTCTACGTGTCCTAAATTGGCCTAGTTCCTTGAGCTTATTATGACAACGCCACGAATCAATCGATGAAAAATAGAAAAAATTAATATAATGAGTTAAATCAGCAACCAATTAAATGAAAAATCATCAACCCTTAATTACAACTAATTAAATACATAAAATAATATTGGTTATTATTGGGTAATCTGGGCTTACAAGACTATTAACTTATCCCCAAGGAGAATAAAATAAATCTCATATCCCTAATGTAAATAAAGGTAGTAATTACTCAATACTTAAAATTTATCCTAAAATAAATATTAACATACTAATGCTTAAACTCAAATTATTATCCCCTTTGACTCACAACAAATAAATTAAAACTCTAGAAAATTTCAACAACTACCGCAACCCACATAATCTAATGCACTCACTTTGGATGGTATGTTAGGACAATTACTTATAATTTTAGGTTAGGCTAGCGTTCTTTCTTTTTCTACTACTTATATGCCAAGGATTTCTATAGATTTCACTGCATGCTGGTTGTAATGAATTGATTGATGTGATGCCTTATAATATGTTGATTTTATCATGCTATCTGTGAATTGATGTGATGAGTATTAATTTCTCTTATGTTAGAAATGATCTTGATGTTAACAAAAGTTTTTTTTGCAGATGATCATGCTCATTCAGGGCTATAAAAGGGGGTCAAATTAAAACTTAACTAACGAATTTTTTGCATGTGTTAAAAATTACTAAGCCCCTCTAAAATTTAAAGAGCATTGATAAGTGATTATGATTGGCTCAAATGTAAGCAATTGAAATTACATAACTGCTTGGGATGATATTGATGATTCTGATTATAACTGCTTAGGTCACATGAAGGTTGTCTAGTCTTTTAAATTTTTGGCATGTATTTTAAATTGTTAAGTTGCGAAAGTTGATTTTAAATGGGATATTATTCAACCAATTTAAAGTCCAAAGAGAAGGTAAACATGCCTTAGGGGAGATTCCCTTTCATTTTGGGAGTTAAATTAGGATATGATAATTTTAAAATCCAAAGAGGAAAGAAACACCCATTATGGGAGGAGTTCTTTTCATTTGGATATTTGTAACCGACAAATCTAAGAAGCTCGTTGAAGGAATAAAAATGAAGAAATGAAGATTTCAGAAGAAAAATATTCCATTTTAAAATTACTTACTTCATTTCTATGACTAAAATTCTAGTTGTTGTCAGTGGTAGCCAACCAATTTTAGTTTATGCAGACCCTAGATTATAATTAAGTGGCATTTGCCACATAGACTTTTATATTTATTTGATTCATTATGGTTATATAATTTGATTGTTATGTTTATTTCTGTGTATTAGGATTTTTAAAATTTTCTTAGTTTTCTTATTATGCATGCTACTTTTGTTTAAGCCTGGATGCGGTTAGGCTCTTTAAGAATCAATTTTTTTTTACTTATATTAAATAAAATATTTAGGTCAACATAGAAAGATAAACAATTTTAAGAAGTAAGCTCAAACTCGCCGAGGATCTCATGTATTCACATCATATTTTCTCTTCCTTCTTAGGCTCCTCCCCACTAGTGGGTTATGGTATACCACAGAGCCTATTAGAGTGTAGTTTTGCCTGAGGGATGTTGTTCAATCTCTGAAAAAATATATATTTTCTAAGTTAAAATTTTAAACTGCTTCATATTATTTATGCATACAAGGTCAATCAATATGCATTGTATTAGAAAATAATTAAAAAATTAAAATTTAATTACATTTATGCATAACCACCCAACATAAATAAAGAGGCTAATTAGGATATTCTCTAGACGTTTGCCCTAATTCCTCAATACTTAAACAACAAATTTATCCATCTTTCATAATGATCAGACTAATGGTTTTAAAGCGTTAGGTGGTTAGCTGACTCCTCAATCCTGGCCAGGATAAGTCCAAATTTGTATATTATTAACGAGGTTCAAGTCATCATGATTTAGTGTCTAAAATAGATATAAGATCCGGGCGGACCAAAAATCATAAGTCCCTTATTTTGGGAATATAATTTAATATTTTAATAAAATGAAAACTTGAATTAAAGTTTTCTCTAAACAAAGATATAAACCTTAACATATATGATATATTAAGGCAATTTTGACCTATTTCATGATCCCAAAATGCCTCCGACTCTTTCTTCATTGGCCTTCAAAATAACTTCTCAAATTTACTCTAATCCCTATTGAAATTCTAAATGTGGGTCTCCAAAAGGATTATGCTCACGGGGAACCTAATGCAAATGGTACGACCGTACTATCCCATAAGATAAAATGATCGTAGGCCTTTACACTCTATGCAAGTAGGCCAATAAAAGAACAGATGGAGTCATACATATGATTAGTCATGGAGGATAGCAGCTTTCACCTACACACCTCGATAGATAATAATATGTATAATCCAAAATATCATGAGATTTCTCCCATCTGATACATAAGCTCGAATGAGATTTATTTGATGTGGGGATCAATTTTTCATGGGTGCAAGTCCCCGTGGTTAATTACATCATAGACCTCGGCCTAAGAAAACTCTCGATTAAGGATGTTATATTATTCTCTTATTAATTCAGTGCATAGAGAAAGTTTCTAAGTTCTATTCCAAAGAGGGTAAACTCTTCTATTATCCTTAGTGGTGATTAAACCCTTTTCAAATGTATAAAGATGTGATTAAAATTTTAAGTTTAAAATATCAAAGATGAAATTCACTATCCTAAGAGAAATGACATATTCAAAATTCATTAGAAGTAAAAAGAGACACATTGAGAGGTATACAATCTGGGCATATACTTGCCTGGATAAGCTATCAGCTAACATCCTAAATACAATCAATCGTCCTATATGTATGCAAGATAAGAAGGCTATATCATAAGGAATCAATGATTTTTAGTTTAGAAGTTTAAATCAGTGATACATAAAATATATAAATGAATATATCTAATGCCATGTATGATACATGAAATAGATGCATAAATAAAAATATTCTTAGGTTTATTGAAAGATAAGGTGGTTAAGCTCCACAATAATATGCTTGGATTTTTACACCTATGAATGTAACAGGCTTAAATGTGACTATTTGTTATCTTCTAACTCTAAGTCCATGCTATAAAATTCTAAAAGAGAATATCTTCCAAAGAAGAAAAGATTATCTTTTAGAGACCTATACGTGTGCATAAACAGTCACATTTAACCTTTTATAAGTATTTGAAACTAAAACATACATAAATACGTTGAACACTTTACATGAAATCCTAGATATATTATATATTGAATCCTCACTTTTACAAGCAACCTATATATATTCAATATTGATATTTTTACTTGAGCAATGCTAATATAATGCATGTATGTAGACAATGTGCACTATTAAGTAAAGTATATAAAGATGCATACATGATATCTATAGTACAAAAAATAAATAAACATGTCAAGAATACCCTCCAAGCAAGGTACCCACATCACACAAAAATAAAAAAATCATCATAATGGTGCCCACTTTGTGTGGAAAAGCAGGGATGCACATGATGCAAATATGTGGCCTACACTACAAGCCTAAAATGACCCTAATGATCTATAGGGCTCACAGAAAGGGGGGGGGGGGGGTATCACACCCAAAATAGAAAAAAAAAGAACATACTAATTGTGCCCACTTCGTGTGAGAAAACTAAAATGCATATGACACAAATAGGCCGGCCTACACTACAAGCCTAAGGTGACCATAAGGGTCTCTAGGGCTTGCAGAAGGGGGCAAGTCTTGACCCACAAGGCCAAGGCTTCGTTAGTGCACTAACCTATGGCCTGCTAACTAAATATTCTAGAATATATATTAAACTAAAAGTGGTTAACAAAATGTGTGTGATGTGTAAAAATTTTGACATGTAATTAAAGGTCTTTATAAGTAGCAGAGATTATACCAAACCATGATGTGCCCACTTAAAATCTCCCAAATGATCCCATTAAATCGCCTATGCATGACACATTGTACATCGCAAATAATAAAGCAAGAGTAAACATAGGGTGAGCGTAGAGGCTATTCAGAAAGAAATATAAATAAATAATAATTAAAAAATAAATAATTCAATCTTTTCACTTATCTAACACATGCATGCCAACATTAGAACATAGAGCAATATGAAGGTTTTGTAACATAAAGCATGAAGAGAAGTTACATATGAATTATATTTAAATCTAATAACATTAAATATGAAAATTCATTATTGCAAAACAAATGGGAAGATTATATATAAGGCATGTGAGAACTTACTAACATAGATATTATCCTTTATATAACAACATCAAATAAAGATAAAAGCTTTTCAACAAGCATACAAATATGACATTTGATGTCAATCACATAAACATTATAAATATATATATATATATATATATATATATATATATATATATATATATATATATATATATATATAGTGGGCTCCAAAAATTTAACCCCGGCCTTTGCCCGCTTGTTTTCTTTTTATTCTTTTCAAGGGAGTTTTAACGAAAGAAAGTTCAGGGGTAAATTTTGAGAAAGCATATGAGTTTATAGATAAGACACTACCCAGAGATTTCGCCCTAATTTTGTGAGGACTTTATAATATGAGCTCTAATTTCCTATAGGCGCAAGCCCCTATAGTTAATTACCCCTCCCAATCGTGAGAGAGAACTTTTGATTAAGGCTATTCATCGATGAATAGATCATATCCGTAGATACATGGTATCCGGCATATAGTGGCAGTAATGAGTTTGTGATTTGGAAGTATGAGGTTTGAAAGATTTGATATTTAAAACTTAAAAATTTTACCATCTTGCACTTAAAGTGGATGGTGGGGGAATGGATGATGGACCCGATCAAGATCCCATGGTTCCGTCATCGCTGGCCATCGTGGTCCCTGGTTCACTTAGTCAGAGGAGGTAGTCGACCCAACCTAATAGAAAGATCCTTTTCGTCAGCCATGGGTTGCTTCGTCTAAGGGTACCTTATAGACTTGGAGTGAATATTTGCCTAAGGGGCCAAATTTGAATCCACCTTAGCTAATAGAAGGCTTTGTGCCCTATTAATTATATCTTATTAATTCATGTCTTAAGAATTTGATGTCAATAATAAGTGTATTGGCTCTGGCCATAACCAATATTTTGTGGTGCCATTTGGTGGTAAATCCACTCGGTTCAGAGAGCCCCGAGTCATAACTGTTTATCCTGCAGTGCTATTTGGTGGCAAAATCACCGGCTAGATGACACATATCACATCTTTATTGGCAGGAGATTATTTGAGAATGAATCCTAGTGATATTTTTGACTAGGCATTAACTCTTTGTGAGCCGAAGTACATTTCAATTTGTCCACCTCGATAAACTGTTATAGAGGATGGATAGATTTTGCTTTAAGTGGTTGGATGGTTAATTTTCAAATTTTTAATACCTTTGGAATTTGAGTTTTTTTTTTTTAGTTTTGAATTTTCGGGTATTTAGTGTGGCATTTTAAAATATTTGTGAACCCCTCCGGTTGAGATTTTCATTCAATATGGCTATTATCGGGGTGTCTGGGGTTATTTAAAAAAATTTATGTTTTGAACCTTATCAACTCTATGAAGTTTTCGATAGAGGATTGGGTTTCATAGGCTTCATGTATTTGTTAGTGAATTCTCATTATTATAGGTTTTGAAGGCTTAATATGAATGTATTAAGGCAAATATATTGATCGCCACCACCATATATTTGTTTGGTGGTTCGAACCCTGTCGACTTCTATTGATCAGTATATAAGGAGCGCGTTCGAACTTGAATTCACTTATCGACCCGCGTAGCATCCCTAGACGTCATGTGTGTACCAATAACATGCTTGTCGGGGCCCATGCAGGTGTTTGGGGATATTTTATAATTATTCATCAGACCTTATCAACTCATATTTACCTTTTTAGAAGGATCAAGTTTAAATTTATTGACCCACACAACATCCCTAGACATCACATATATCCCTATAATATGCTCGTCGGGGCCCATGCAAGTGTTTAGTTATATATGCCCCTTAATTTTGGTGTACTTATGTGTATACAAACTATAGTGCATGTGCGAGGGTATTTTTAGATATTTTAGCTTTGATCAATTGAGCGGGAAACCATCATTTGAATACAACGCTCTACTTGAAAGTTTGTACATGCCTTTTGTCTACTTGTATGCATATTGCAGATCTGGTGACATGGCATTATAGTTTTATGGACTCCTTCTGTTTGCTCGTATGAGTATTGCAGATCTAGTGGTGTGTTGTAGCAGCTTCTAGTTTGAGTTTTTTGCTACTTTCTACAGGTAAATAGTTGTGTAGTACTTGCTTTTTGTAGGTGGATCGTAGTGCACTAAAGAATATCCTTTTATTGCCAATAGCTCGTATGAACTTGCATTTGCTGCTTTCTTTGTATATTTCATTGTTGTTTTGGTCCTTACAACATATCCACTATTGTTGTAAGTAGATGTATTCATTTGTAGACTGAGATTGACTACAGGATGCTATATTTATTGAAGTCTTTTTGTATCTATTCATGGGTGGTATGTTGCATATACATTTGTATTCATAGAGGACTTGTATGTATTGCAGATCTTGCGTTCTTGATTGCATAAAGGTCAATTTGTGTGTTTGAATTTTGATGTTGATTGCTGGCTGGGTTATACCCATTAACCACATCTTTGTGTTTATGAACTAGAAATTTACTATACGTATAGCACATCAATCTCCAAAACTTGAAAGAGATCATAATATTTTATTTGCTTGACATTGCACTATTGTAGGTGGTAGAGATGTTGCTACATTCACTACGTACGTCTTCCAGTACTTGTGGGGACTATCATATGCATCTCTAAGATAGCTGGCATTTGCTTTTAGGGAGATTTATTACATTTGCAGTTCATTTTTCATCATCACTGCTTGCCAAAATTTATAGAATTTACACATCCCACCTATTAGTGTGCCATTGGTCGAGCTACATCGTTCATCAGTGCTTGTATAACTTTTATTTATCGAATCTTGCACCTTTCGTTTGTTAACTAGCTGACATTGGTTGGGAGAATGTTATACCGTTTAAGAACCTTTATGGCGACTAATGAATAGACTTTTAATGTGTTGTGTGTTCTCAAACAAGTTATTTCATTCATTACTTATGTACTTCGTGTACTCGTGGATGTTCATATTCATTGTGAGTTCTTGATCTTTGCTTGCAAACTCTACTTGTCCCTTATCCTTCACTTGAATGCATTTCCACAAATTCCTTGCATACACTTGTAGGTGGATTATTACCCATTGGCAGTTGTACTTTAATTATCATAATCATTATGAATGAATTGTATGTTGAAGGAGCTTTTATGTTGTGATCTTCAAACAAGTCATATTTGATATCTTTTATTAAATACAAGCTCCAAACTCAGTCATCTGCATTTGACCAAGAATTCAAGACGGCTCTTTGACATCCATTGGAGATTTCGTGCCATAGCTTATTGGTAGAGATCTTATTGATCTCTCTTTGCAAGCAAGTTGTGTTATCCATTTGAGAGCATCATATTTTGTCATGAAATTTGATTGTGTTATTGCTTAAGAGATATTTCTTTACACCCCCCCCCCCCCTGATTCAACTTGATTCTTGCTTGCATGTTGATTATCCCCTATATTTCATTTGAGTTATAAATTTGAGTTCAACTTGAGTGCATGCCCAAGCTCAAATCAAACTCTTCTTTGTTGAGTTTGATTCAAGTCCTTCTTATTGCATGTTACCTTGTTGAGTTCAAGTCTTCTTGTCACTTTGAGCTCAATTCCTTGAGTCTAGTTCAAGTTCATGTTCATACCCACCATGTTTGATTCCAATCAAGTCCAAGCTTATAAGTTCTATATATTTGTTCTTTTTGAATTTAAGTCCAAGCTCAAGTTATTGTCATTTGGTCCAAATCAAGTCCAAGTGTTCAACTAGCAAGTTCAAGTCCTTGCTCAAATTATTTAAGTCAAATCTCTTGTAGTCTTTTGAGTTTAAGATCATGTTCTAACTCAAGTCTTCGTTGTAGTTCATTTGCAAGTTTAAGCCTTATAATTTTTAAATTCATTTGAGTTTAAGTTTATTTAAGTCTATTTGGTTAAAGTCCGAGCTCACAAGTCTACTATTCATTTGAGTCCAAGTCCTTATTCTTTTGAGTTCAAATCAAGCCCGAATACAGTCTTACATTTACTCAAAATTTCAGCAGCCTCCCAGTGTCTCCACCGTTTAGGGGAAAATTATGGGAAATTGGGCCTTCCCACCACACTAAGGAAACCGTGTATGGTAGGTGTCCTCGGACAAGGATACCGCGGCCGTATGTTTTTATCCCCCACCACGTTAAGAAAAGCGTGCATGGGTCTTTGGTACCTGTTGCAAAAGAAAAGAAGTTGTTTCCTCACAAGAGGGTACTTATAGGTATCCCCACTTCATCGTACGCATCCCACCATGCTAAGAAAAGCATGTATAGGTGGTTTTTCAGTGTGCTACAAACTCCAAAGAAGGGATTTTATGTGATCACCCGATTCGTCGAGAGCACCGCGATGATCTTCCTCACACCACGCTAAGAAAAGTGTGTATATGTGATTATTTTATCGCGTTACAAGCATTGAAAGAGGGTTCTCAAAGTTTTAGGGTTTAGGAATTATACCTTTGCATGTGAACCGATGACGACAGTGTTGGTAGCACAAGGATCAAGGCAAAATAGACAATTCTCGTTAATTAATTATAATTATCCTTTTTTTTTTTTGGGACATTTAGGCCATTTAAGGTAAACTCACACACACAACGCATACACATGGACTCGAACCTTGGACCTCTTAGTTGGAAGCCTAAGCTCTCAACCAATAGGCCAAGGGGAGTTGTGTGTTTATAATTATCCTTCATTAATTATATTTACTTATAATTAATTATAATTAATTAAAAATAATAAATTACATTTAGTAAAATTAATTAAAAATGATTAATTATAATTAAATTTATTTAATTATAATTAATTCATATTAATTAACTTTAGTAAATGATAATTAATTAATAATAATTAAAATTAATTCTAACTAAATTAATTATAATTAATTAAAACTAATTATAACCATTTAACTAAAATTAAATATAATTAATTGTGATAAACATAAATAATTAAAATAATTATAACTAAAAAATATTTTAATTAAAACTAATTAAACCTCGCCCTTCCTTCTCTCTAGTTTGGGAAATTACGGGGTTTGGCGGGAACATAGCGTGAAAGGGAGAGAGTTACCTTCACAGCTAACGAGCACCCGCTGCTCCTTCTTATTAAAATGTAGTAACTCCCAATGCGACAGGAACAAGATGTCGTCGAGGGAGGAGAAATCGGGCGGAAGCCAGGGCAAGAGGTATAGGAACTCCTCTCTCTCTCTCTCTCTCTTAGGATTAACGACCTACGAACAGGGCAGGGATGGGAGGAGCAAGGGCTCAGTTTGGTTTTGATCGGAGGAAGGAGGGGCTTACGAGATTTTGGGAAAGAGGAGAGGAGATGAGGTCGGGCATGGATGGAGGAGTTCGGGAGAGGAGGTCGTGGGATTTACGAATGAGGAAGTAACACTAAAGCCTTGCTCTCATCTCCCTTTTATAGACCGAGTGCAGTGGCGTCAAGGTGAGAAAATCCCAGAACGGCGCCGAAGGAATATTGATCTAGTGGGATTTGAGCAGGATTTTGGTTGTATATTGCGGAGGTATTTCAGGGACTCGATGGATACGAGGTATGTCTGCTCTCCTATTTTGTTCTTTACACAGAGGTTAACATATATATATATATATATATATATATATATATATATATATATATATATATATATATATATATATATATATATATATATATATATGAGGAAGGAGGTTTTGATGCTACTTATTATTCTTTCGTTTCAAGAAAGCATTCTAAATATTCGACACAACTACTCATATCAATCTCCATATAAAACTTGAAGTAGCAAAGGAGAAACAAATCCGGAAACCCTAAACCAAAACATGTTCTTCCACTCCAAACCCAAATATGCTTTCAACCCACTTTTCTTTTAACTTATCTTTGGAATAAAATGCGAATAAGAGAAAGAAAATTCATCCATGAAGGTTTATTTCACTCTAAGGATATTTAAAGAGACTTCCAACATGAAGCTTCCCAATTGTAAAGTTATTCATACAATCCTCATTCCCCAAAACAACTCATAGAACCTTCCAAATAAAGCATTACATAAAACTTTCCTATAAGAAATCCACAATGACATTTTTTCGATGCGAAATAAATATTTTCGACATGGGATAAATTCATGAAAATCTTCTAACAAGAAGGTTTCATGAGGCTTTATATTATAAAATATTCACAAATCACATAATAGAACTTTTTGAGGTAAAATGATTCACAAAGTTTTTCTAACCAATTACAACTCATAAAACCCTCCAACATAAAACAAGTCATAGAATATTTTAACATGGGGTGAACCATGAAGCTTTTCAATACAAAGCCATTAATGAAACTATACACATCTTGAGAATGAAAACCAAAATCATGCTATTCCAAATCAAGTAGCAAGCAAACAACTTACTTGACGTTAGATTTCAACCAAAATGCAATTATGATAAAGAAGTTTTTTATGCAAACTTGTTCTCTTAAAGTTATAAAAAAAAAGATATTCCCATATAATCGCCCACATGCTTTTCACATAAATTTCCGAAAAGTAAAGAGGGATCTATATTACAATCCAACACTATTATCCAAATGAGATTAAAGTGGAAAAGGTAATTCAATGCCGCCTCGCTCTCTCAAAAGTTAATAAACATGCAAATGTAATTGTCAACATAATTTTTTATATAAAGCCCAAGCAAACTCAAAAAAGTATAAAGAAATCCCATTGTCTCATTTCAATCCAATTTGAACCAAATGCGAGTAAGAAGCGAGAGGTTTTGGAGCTAATTCACTTCACTAAAATGTTATAAACAATGCTCCAACAATAATAGGCATCACTTTCCAATAACTTCCATTGGATGCAAAACATTGCTCCACTTTCATTCATCCAATCACCAAATGAGATTATTCATACCATCTTGCTTTGAACATAAGTATCTATGCAATGCATGATTCCCACCCAAATGTTTATGGAAGAATGAATGAAACAAAAATAGATGCAAATCACTTCTCTCCAAAAATTCACAAAATTGCCTCAAGCGACCACTCCTTTATACTAAACCATAACAAGAAATTGTTCATGATACAAGTACATAGAATGAACCACTAGACTTCAGATTGAACCCAACTTGCAATATACGAGCTTCCAACTCATGTATCCATTTCAACTTAATACTTATGCCAAAATGATATTTGAGAAAAGAAAAGAAAATTATTCATTTCCTTCTAACAATTCAAGGAGCCTTCCAACATAAACTTTAGAACTCAACACACAACATCGAAATAAAAGCCCGCCAATTATGAATCCACACAAATAATGCTCTAAATTTCAAGAATACTTATAGTCACATTACCACAGGTTGGGACTTTTTCAACAAATATGCTTATATCAAAATATTGACACATGTACAATATTCATTATTGAAATATTAAGTATATGAAGTTATGAAGTACAACTATAAACCTTTGTATCAAACAAGAACTTAGTACCACAACACATAGTGCATAACAATCTCAAGTCATTCCTTTCAGATCTTACTTGCCAAGGTAGTTAGTAGAAGAAATTTAACAAGCATACATGTTTTCAATGAAAAATGGCATGGCACTCTTATAATTCTTCATGATTTAAACCTATTACTTTTAGATTATGTAACATGAATTAAGAGCAATGTTCATATGTATACTTGATTAACACTATCACAATGCCATGAAGTACCAAGAGAGGTTTTGGATTATTTCTAAGTTGTCATGCCAACACTATAAGGAACAAGATTCTACCAAATTGTTCATGTACAAGAGAAGCACAAATGTATGGCAAGGAATATCCGCACTTATCATGAAAATACAAATCTATACTTGAACTCCATTCCAAACAAGATCTATCGTACATATGTATCAAATTACCTCATTGAGTCACTTCACCGAATAACAAACATGTGACATTACAAAGATCTATAGAACTCATCAATATTAGAAATCATGTTTTATACCTTAACGGAAAGAAGATCCATACTTATCCACATACTTATTTAACCTCACAACAACACACTCTCCACCCATTTCACTAAGAACTTTAGAATGAAAGAAGATATCATTAAACCATAGCCTTTTAAGTAGACTTGTTAAAGCATAATCAAGACATTTTGAATCAAGTTTTTCAATACAATTCACATAAGGCATGATCATTCGTATCTCAACATAGCATTTTTCTAATAACCACAAAGCACATAGATTTTTCATAAGCAATGATAATGTAAAGATCTTCATAATACACCATGTGCGAGGCATTCCCAATCTGATTTAAGCAAGAGTGGAAGGTAACAAATATATAGAAGAAATATCAAATGGCATTAGAATCCCTCCAACAAAACAATCCATGCTCATGAAAATCTTTGATTTGAAAGCATGAAACTCTTGTGTAGCCATGAACTTTATGAGATACTACCAATATAAGGCTTCAACTTAAACTAAAACATTGCAACTCTCTTATAATGACATTTCACCAAATACTTGGCATGCGATGCTTACAAGATCATGCGAAAGAAAGTCATCACAAAAGTCATGATATATACACCTATTCAATCAAATCTTTTTAAATAACTCACAAAAGAATTCTCATAATCCATGTAATAATCACTTTGGCAAGAAGACATATGCATAAATATACAAGGACAACCCAAGTAAGTGTCATTCTCATATTTTTGGGACCTCATCACCTTCCCTATCATAAAGCAATAGTGAAAACAAATAGGCAAAGGTAGTGGACAATCCCTCAAAGAAGAATTAGTAAGCCTTTGGGAAGGTATGAAATCTTCAAACCTTCATTATTTCATTAAAATGTGAAGACACAAGTTCAATTAACAATCCAAAAATCCATAATAAGAAGAAGACTAATCATAAAATGAGCAAAAGGAAACCACAAAAAGAGTTCCATTTCCTTTCTAATTAATAACAAAGATTTTAACCTCATCAAACTAAGAAAGCCTTAAAAAGGAAAATCTCATGACATGGTAATCTCTATGAGTTGAAGGACACAAATCCACTGCCACCATTTTAATTTTCACTCAAAGAAGAGACAAATGAACTATTGCTTGATTTTAGGGAAATTTACATACATACCACTATATACTTAGTATTTTACATATCTAACACCTCATTTTTAAATATCACAGTTATACCACTCAAATCCCTATTTCACCTCTATTCTACCACTCCGTCTACTGCGGTTCTTCACGACGCTTGTTCGCACGGTAACGACAACGTTTTCAGTTTTTCATTTTTAGGGCATCGTCGAGTCGGACGTCTTCACAATCCAAGGTAAAAATCACTTTGCAAAGTTTGTTCCGACTTTCTCTTCACGCCATGGAGGTCGGCATTGAGGTCGGCATTGAGCTTCTGTGATGTGCTTGGTCGGCATTGAGCTTCTGTGATGTGGTTGCAGAAATTTTTATTTTTTGCAAGCCGACTTTGTTCCGACTTTGTTCTTCTTACTTTGTTCCGATTTTGCTGTGATCGTTTATGCAGTTATAATGAGTTCATGGATAAACCGAAGTGCAATGGAGTTCATGAATTTTTTTTTTTTGTCAAGCCGACTTTCTCTTCACCGGCTTTCAGGTTCATGGAACTCTGATGAGCAATGGAGTTCATGGAAATTTTTTTTTTATTTTTTTGTCTAGCCGACTTTCTCTTCACTGGATTGATTTGGTTTTTTTTTTTTTTTTGCAGTTATAATGAGTTCGTCAAATTCATCAGTTGTGAGAGCTAGGCGGCATCAATCCCTAGTATACTGCCATTGTCACCTCAAATGTGTTTTGTTTACCTATCACCAAGGACTAAATAGTGAAAGACAATTTTATAGGTGTATTTATAATCGAAGTGATGATGATTGTCATTACTTTAAATGGGTTGTTGAAGAGGAAGAGCCATGCTATGTCACACGTTACGAATTTAATGCCTTCGACAGAAAGACTTCTAAGAAGCTTGACAGGATTCTTCTGATGATTAAAGTTTTTGTTGCGGTTGTTCTTATCGACGTTACCATTCGACTTTATTTTGGCTAGAATTATGTTGTATTCAAGTTGAATGTATGAATGGTTTTAGAGGATGGTAGGTGTTGCATTAGTACTTTATTATGTATTTGTCGAAGGTTAATAGTTCAGGCGTTGCTATGACTTGAGCTAGCCTTTTGTATTAGTATTTTGTATCTTCAAAGTTTTTTGTGGGATTGAAAAAAGTATAAGTTTTTTGTTGGAATGAAGTATTTATGTGTCTTCTGCACTTATAGTTCTTATACTTTTGTTTCTTCAGGTTGTACTTATAGTTATTGTTGCTATCTTATAAGATTTTGATGTAATTCACTTAAACAGCAATTCTGGGAATTCTGTGAACCGAGTACTGCACCGAAATCACTGAAATCCGAATTCTGGAACCAAATTCTGGAATCAAATTCTGTGAAACTCAAATTCTGTGAAAGAAATCTGTGAACCTAGTACTGCACAATCTGTTTATACATAAACTAAAGCAATCTGTTATTACATAAACTGCATTTATGCAATCTGTTTATACATAAACTGCATTTATACATAAATTGAAGCAATCTGTTTATACATAAACCCGAATTCTGTGAAACCCGAATTCTGTGAGCCGAATCTTTGTGAAACCCAAATCTGTGAAACGAATTCTGCATAAACTGAAGCTTTTCAGGAACCGAAAACTTTGAAACCCAAGCTTTTTCTGATAAACAAATTCACTGGAATTAACCGAATTCACTGGAATAAACCGAATTCACTGAATAGAAACGAATTCACTGGAATAGAAAAATATAAACACGTTTCTTATCACTAGCCTTAATCCTAACACCAAAGTTCTCTTTGATGGCAACGGATCGCAAAGTATGCTTGAAAGATATTGCATCCGGAAAATATGTGCCAACAGCTATATCTTTATAACATAAACCTGGAACACTTGAAATACAATCATTATAGTCAAAAGAACTTCCAACCATCTCAGAATTTACGAACTTCCTTAGATTGGACATAGATTCATGTACTGTAATAACTATCTCAGCACGCAAATTATCATTAGATACTTTTATGAACTCAGATGACTCAACATCAGAATTTAGATCATTGTATTCTTTAGGTGATGTTCCATATATGTAATAATGCATATTATATGGATGTCCCTTCAGCCAAGGACATATTCGAGCAATCTCGGCTCTAACTGCAAAAATCGTGAGTTGTCCTTTCTCAATTTTTACAGTCCTTTGTTTGCCACCATCGTACCTCTTTCTATGTTGGTCATTGGTTTGAACCCATATTCCTCCATATTTAAATACAACAGAAATATACTCTTTCTTCTATCCGTATATACTATTTCCAACATTGTCCTGCATTATCAATGATGAAAAAGTTATTTACATTTTTTTAATGTGTTTCAAATCAATCAATTAATACTCACGAAGTAAGTCGTCTGGGAACACATCATGAATAACTGCTTCCACAATGATAAACTTTTGTTACTGCAACTGTGATATACAAAATACATAATAAGCACAAATTAGCACACATTTCTGTAAAATTAAAAATAGGCACAAGCTTCTTTTGTCGAATAAAACAGGACGGCTTAATATAGGCACGGACTTCTTTTGCAGAAATGGGCACAAGCTTCTTTTACTTTTACTGTGAAATAGCCTTATTTTACTGTGAAATAAGCACAAACTTCTTTTGCCGAAAAAAAGGACGGCTTACTGCGAAGCTTAATAACCGGTATATAAATGAAATAACCATACTAATCCTACTGCTAAACGAGGAACGCCGGTCCTCGTCGGAAGAGAAATATTCGAAGAAATGTTCACATTTCTTTACGCCGGATAAAAAATGAGAACGCCGGATAGAAATATTCACCTGTCGAGAAGCTTCTTTTCGGCAAAAACGGAGGAGAAATGTTCACAGTAAAAGTAATTGAAGAGAAATGTTCGGAGAAAAAAATTGAAGAGAAATGTTCGCATGTTGCTTACATTAGTTCATCGGAAGAGAAATGTTCGGAGAAAAAAATTGAATGCCGGAGCAAATGAAACGCTGGAGAGAAATAAGCTTAAAGCGGTAAAAAATGAGATCGCCGGAGAGAAATATTCGCCTGTCGACAAGCTTCTTTTTAGCAAAAACGGAGGGAAATGTTTGTGAGAAGTAATACCTGCAGTTCGCCGGGATTGGGAAGAAGTTCGGACAAGCCTGGCACGAAGAGCTCAATTCGGCGGGAAGTAGACATCCTAATGTAAGCCGTAGACAGCGCAGTAGACGGAGTGGTGCAATTGAGGTAAAGTATGGATTTGAGTGGTATAAGTGTATTATTTAAAAATGAGGTGTTAGATATGTAAAATACTAAGTATATAGTGGTATGTATGTAAATTTCCCTTGATTTTATTCGGTCATCATGAGAAAAGGAAGAACAATGCTAGGGAAGAATAAGATAAAGAGAAGAGAAGATGAAAGTAAGGAGGAAGAGAAGAAGCAGGAGAAGTACATACCTATTGGAGGGAGGTCGATTCGTGGGCTTGGAGGAGGAGTCAGACAAGAGATGGAGGTTGGTCCATGCATTGGGTTCGGCCTTGGTGTGCAAAGTCGAGAGTGAGAGATGGTGGGGAGGGTGCCGGGTCTGGTCTGATCCAAAGGAGAGGGAGAGATCACGGGATTGGAGGCAACTCTTAGCTCGCGGACTAAGTGAACCAAGGGAGGATGGAGGTTGTGGCTTCCGGTGTTGTGTGAACCAGAGAGAAGGGAAGGGAGGAGAACCGAGAAAGGTAGGGAGGGAGGCATGCAAATGCCATAGCGTGCGATAGAGGATGCCTCCGGTGGCTTCGGGTACGATCCAGGCGTGCGAAATCGAAAGTGGGAGAGGGAGGTAGTTCTTGCCTTGCGAAAGAGAGAGATCGGAAGGATGGGGACGTCGGCTCCTGACTTGCGAGAGAGATAGGAGAGGAGGAGAGGTTTTGGGGTTTGTCGTCTGGCTTCCGCGAACCAGAGAGAGACCAAGAGAGGGGAGAGTGAACTCTTGGAACCAGGAAAACTAAGAGGGAGTGAGGTGCCAATGTTTAGTGTTGGGGGAAGAGGGGGAGTATGAGAATGGGGGAATCAAAATAGGGGCGAGATCTTTTCTTCCCTCGAGTCCAAAGAGCTCAGCTCGATTTCACCCGAAGAGAAGCTGGGAATGGGACTGGGCATGTCTGATTCTTTTAAATACATATGCATATCCTCAAAACAGGTAGATCACGCGACAACAGCCTGACAGACTTCAGGCTTCAAGGCAAATCGGGACCATAGGATCTAAGGGCATGATCTAGAAATTAGTTCAAATTTATTAAAAAGCAGATTGAAACTAAACTAGAACTAATTGGGTTAATTCAGGTTTAATTTGAGTTTAAAATCGAACTCGATTTGACTCGAATTAGGCTGACTCAGGTTAGATGCGGCTCGACTACGCTAATTCAACAAAAATCAAACACAAATTGACGTCGATTTGAATTGAATCGAGTTCGAAGAGGCTCAATCAACTTGATAGAACGTGCTCGAGGGCAATTCAAAATAAAAACGAGGTCAACACCAAACTCATTTCTTTCGTATTACTCCTTAAAAATTTTAAATGAAATTTCTATCATTATTTTAATCTAAAATATTCATAAGAAACTCAAGCTTCATATGATGGAATTAACTACGAAGGCTTGCCTTCATAAAAGATTTAAGACCCTAGATTAATTTAAAATTTAATTAATTCTCTTTGATAAATCAAGAAAATCAATGACTATCATTATCCATGACTATCATTATCATCATATTCAAATGATTGATAATAAAAGATATTTTCTTTCCTTGGGAAGATTTGTCATTTATTATCATGACTTCGAATATGAATTTAATATAGACTATCATAGCCAAATACTCCATCGAATATTATTTTGACCCTTCGTGGTCATGTGTAGTTCCTTCTTGAATTTGATTATGATAATCAGGATGAAGCTTATGGTTTTAATATCTAAACCCATTAGAGAATGATATTTTTTTCCTTTCGAAGTGATATGTCATTCATAATGAAGTGTTTGACTTCAAAATTGAAAGTCTAAAAATCAAAATTTTCTAAAGAAATTACAATTGCAATTGCCTTGCATTAAAAAAAAAAACACATCTCCATTATAGATTTTTTTTTTAATTTCCATTATTAATTTTTTTAATGTTTGTTTGATCTTGATGCCCTCTGGAAATATGCATGAAGCCTATAAACTTCATTAAACAATATGTATTTTTATAGGATTGAGATGCATGTTATATTTTCTGAGAGTGATGAATGGTTTTTAGAGGTAGAGGCTAGGATGTTTTAGATTTTTGGTTTTGATTAACAAGTCATTGATGTAGATTTAAATGTTTTGCTTTTATGGTTCTTTGAAGACTTAATCCACCATTCATTAGTAATTAAGCTACCCTATTAGTTGTGAGGGCTATCATCTAATAATGATTAGCATGCATTCCAATTTAATTATTGCTCATTAAAGCATCCAGAAAATTTACTTATTGCTAATGATGTATGTCGATACTTAAAGAGGAGTGTAACTTGTATATCATGATTGTTGATTGACCTCTCCCATTTTCATGGGGTAAATGAGGTGATTCTCCTTGCTAGAAGAATGCAATAGTTCTTTCTTGAAGAATGTGAGGAGCATTAATTAGACACTTCATTCGTTATTGGAGTGATCAATTTGTAACATCTTTGCTTTAAACACTTAATATCTCAGTTCTTACTTAACCTTTGGCCTTTTCAAGGCTCATCACAACCTTGTTTGCTTAACAAGTAAAGCTGAACAACTTTTGTTCTCACCCAAGTTTGGCTCATTTACACCACTATCTATACTAATGTTTTATTAAAATAATAGCTATTTGTAAATGTTCTATATCAAATGCGTGGTTACGAATGAGGATAATGTCCTTATTTAATTATCTAATAATTAACTAATTGCTATGCATGCAATTCTTGCTGGTATTTGATTGATAGCAGCTAAACGGAGTTCGGATTATTAATAAATATTTGGTATCACATTATCTTATGATTAATATAAATTATTTTATTACACGTTCTCTATATAACCTGTGAGTCTTTAATATAATAACATAACATTTAGCTTTTAATGAGTGATATTGTTCTTCATTAATCTCTTAAATTGAAGTGTGGGATTATGCCTTTTTGTTTTATTTTATATGCAGTAATCAAATTATAAGACGTTCTTTATCAGTAATTAAAAATGAACCGATCGTCATTTTTTGTTGTTTCATTAACTAATTATGTTTTAAGGTTGATCCGGCAGGTTAGATTTGGCATGTTAGCTTGATATGGGTGACCTTGTAACTAGGGGTTTCAATTCGGGTCGACGGGTCGGGTTTGGGTCGAACCTGAGTTGACCCGAGTCTAAACGGGTCAATCCGAACCCGACCCATTTTTGCAAATGGGTCGATTATCTCAACCCGGACCCGACCCGGACGGGTTGCCAGGTTGACACGACCTGACACGTCGACCCGAGGCAGAGGCAGCAGCGGCGTGGTGGCCGTGGCGCAGCGACGACGGCAGCTGCAACAGCGGGCTCGCGAGCAAGAAGCGACCTGCCAGGCTGAGCGGCGGACCGCGGGACTCGCGAATGCCGAAGCGGAAGCGGCAGCGCCGCAGCGGGCTGCGAGCACGCGTCGGACCGCTGCAGCGCCGTGCGAGCACGCGTCGCAAATCGCAATTGCCGAAGCGAGCACAGCGGGCGGGCAGCGGGCGGGGGCAGTGGGAAGCGGGCGGGAAATCCATTTTTTTTAAAATAAACGGGTTTTCGGGTTGACCCGGCAACCCGCCGTGTCAACCCGAACCTGACCCATTTTTTCTAACGGGTCGAATCTTCGAACCCGAACCCGATTCGTTTTTCAAACGAGTCGGGTCCAACCCGGATTTTCTAGGTCGGGTCCGGGTCGGGTTTCATGTCGTGTCAAATATTGACACCCCTACTTGTAACACATATTGCTATTAGCTTTCAGACTTTATAGTGATTAGGAGATTAAAAGTTTTTTTTTTTAATTGTAATTTAATAGCGTAATCTCTTATAGCTAATTGTCTCTTTGAGATATTTTAATGTAGCACTTGATTTATTATTAAGTGTACTGACATTATCTAGAATGATTTTGTTGCTGTAGTTGCTATGGAGATAATCAAATAATTACTTTGGTATTTGGAAGGTTTAAACTTATTTTGTTTACACTATATGCTTCATGTGAAAAATAAATTTTAGTTGTCATGGCTGTGGTTTTTCACAACCTTAACTCGGCATCTGGACTCAAAAAGCTTGATGAGTATCTCCTTCCGAGGAGCTATATCATAGGGTTGTTTTCTTGACGACCACCATATAGGCTTCGTTTGGGATGGCTTTCTTACTGCTTCTTAAAGCAGCTTTCTAGTATAAAATTTTGATTTTTAAACTTGAAATTTATTTTAAGAAGAAATAAAAAAGCTATCCCAAACAAAGCCTTAATCTAATTTCTTCATTTCCTCTATTATTTCCTTTGAACCTACTAACAATCGAGTAAAAACTTCAATCAACTACCAAGCTTCAAAGGATGACATTGCTGTGCATGCTGAATTCTCTACTCCACCATCGACAGACTATGTCAATGTGTCTAGGTGGTATAACCACATTGAGGCACTGTTGAGGATGAGGTATATTCTTCAACATAATTCATCTTTCCAGCCTTTTTCATTACCAACTTGCTATTAAACTTTTGCTTTCACTTTGCATTATAGCGGTGTATCTAGTGAGGGACAAGGCGTGAAAGTAGAAGGGTCTACTACAATATCCGAGGAAGTTCCAGCTTCTCCAACTATTGCTGACACTAAGGTGATAAAACCTCCATGTCATCCTGGTTTTGCATAATTCCGCCAAACTATATGAAATCCAATGATGTACTGTTAACTAATTTTAGCAAAACAATTATAAAAGCATTCTTGTAAGGTATATTTGATGTGAAACTACTATGAGTTACTTGAGAAATTAAAACGAGACAATTGATTCAAACTTGCTAATAAAATTATTACTTGCAAATAAAGAGAAGTTAGAAATTCCAAGTATTCAACTTGCTTAGGCAAAGAAACACTTTTTAGATTAACCAAACTATCCAATTAAAATTCAAAGACTATATATAGTAAATGATACATGGACATAACATAATCCACCACTTAATAACGAGAGGTTCACCTTGAGTGCCTTCTCACTCAATCACTCTTTGGCTTTTGCGGAGAAAGATGAACCATACGAGGAAGGATATTACCACTAGGAAGACGGCGTCAAAGACAGTCGTTGATGGAGAAGTACCCGGCGGTGGAGGAGGCGGTGGGTGACCGATGATTATCCAATGACCTAGTTGAAGGTGCTCTTCAATCAATAGTTGGTATAAGATGCAGTCGATGTATCTGTTAACAGTCTCGTCATTATCAAAGTACATGTCAAAGAATGGGGATCCAAGAATATCTGTTCGTCCTTGCTCGTCGAAGATAAATCCGTGGTCGACCTCAAGGTCGGCCATACACCAATGGTAGAAAGGAGGAAAGAACTTGTCTTCTTCTCTTGGCTTCAAACAACATGAGAGTTTTAGGTTTTCTATGCACTATTACAAATGACTTAGTTTCAATTTTACTCAATAATATTTGATGAGCTAGAGTCCTTGAGGTATTTGGCTGTAATTTTTTTGCCATGTAGGAAGAATTTGCTTGTTAAGATCTAATATTATCTTTCTGAGTTCTTAGTGGTGGCCTCTTCTTTGCAGCTCTTCTTGCTGAGATCAAAGAAATCTATCAGAAGAAAAAGTAAAAAATGATGATGCGATCTTGCTATTATCGCTGAAAATCAAAACCTGCAGTTCCTAATAGGGAATTTGATCACTTGGAGCAAGACAGTCGTTAGGATTTATATCAGATTAAAACTAATCATGTCATGGAATCTGCTTATCCACAACTCAGCTGCTCAAAGTACTAAAAGAAGAACTATTGCTGATGGAGTTAGAGCTTATGGTTCTTAAGAATAAACAACCTGTTGAGCGACATAAAACTCTCAAAGGCGCCCTGGTTCATGTAAGAGTGTAGGCTTATGCTCAGAGAGCTGATGAATTGTCTCCATTTGCAGAACAAACTACTCTACTCCCATGGAGCATCTCCAACTGAATGCCAAACATGCGTATGACATCATAAAAACTTCAATCAGCAACTAGAAAGCTATTTTAAGAAGCAATAAAAAAGCTATCCCAAACGAAACCTTAATCTAATTCATTTCCTCTATTATTTTCTTTGAACCTACTGACAGTCGAGTAAAAACTTCAATCAGCTACCAAGCTTCAAAGGATGACATTGCTGTGAATGCTGAATTCTCTGCTCCACCATCGGCAGACTATGTCAATGTGTCTAGGTGGTATAACCACATTGAGGCACTGTTGAGAATGAGGTATATTCTTCAACATAATTTACCTTTTAAGCTTTTTCATTACCAACTTGCTATGAAACTTTTGCTTTCACTGTGCATTATAGCGGTGTATCTGGTGAGGGACAAGGCGTGAAAGTAGATGGGTCTACTACCATATCCGAGGAAGTTCCAGCTTCTCAACCTATTGCTGACACTAAGATAAAACCTCCATGTCATCCTGGTTTTGTAAAATTCTGCCAAACTATATGAAATACAATGATGTACCGTTAACTAATTTTAGCATAACAATTATAAAAGCATTCTTATAAGGTATATATTATTTAAAACATTTAAAAATATAATTTATGTTCTGCCATCTAATGTTCATTTTTTGCAAGTATCGGTTAGGCGGGCTGAACAGGTCCAACCTGGACCAGTTCAGATTTACTGTCGACGACCTGGGGGAGGGTGGAACCAAGGGAAAGGGGGGTGGAAGGCCTAGTGGGCCCAAGAAATTAATGTAATAGGTGTTTAGGAGGGAAATTTGAATTAGAGGGTTGTTTAGGGATTTTGTATGTCTCCTTTTGCTTTAATTAGGGGCTAATGATAAAATTAGGGTTTCATCTTGAATTTCGAAGTAATTTGAGGTCTAGGATTTGTGTTCTTGGGTTCTAGGCTTGGCTAGAGATTTGTTTCTTCCTTTCGAATTGAAGAAACTTATATCGTTTGTTGTTTTCTTACATTTATTAGTGGATTCCCCCATTGTTTCTCTCAGTTTTCTCTGTTTTCCTAAGAAAAACTACTGTAATTTGTTGTTTAACTTCTGTAAACAGCAGTTATCTTCACTGCTTTCACCAAATCTTGCTAGGTTTGCTTGCGAACTCAAGTATTACCTTTGAGGTTACTTGCGAACTCAAGTACTACCTATCAGTATCATCTTTTGTTGGCTATAAGATGGTATATTTTTTGAAAGGATCTGTTATTATTGTTGCTTCAGCTGCTGACAGTATTATAGTTTTTTTATTGCATTTGGTTATTCAAGTTTTCCACAATTCTAGAAATCTTCTATTCGCACATGCTGCAATTTTTTTCTAATTGGAACTTGAGATTTAGGCCCCAGTTGATGAGGATGATGATGATGATGTTGATCTATTTGGTGAGGAGATAGAGGAGGAAAAGAAGGCTGCCGAGGAGCGTGCAACTGCTATGAAAGCATCCGAAAAGAAGAAATAGAGTAATGCTTTTAACTTGTTATGACATATCATGCTTTCACACATTTTTATTATTTTGTGCTCATTATTATTTTACCTACAACATATTTTCAACAGGTGGAAAGTCTTCAGTTTTATTGGACGTTAAGCCCTAGGATGATGAGACAAACATGCAGAAGCTTGAAGCAGCTGTAAGGAGTGTTAAAATGGAGGGATTGTTATGGGGAGCGTGTATGTGACCCGTTGTCCTTGAATTTTTTTTATGTGTTATCTTGGTTGATTGTGTGGAAAGTTACTCGTTGAATGGAAATGAAGGGGCTATTTCGTAGCAGGATATAGGCTGGATTTGAGTGAAATCCAGCCAAACGGCCTAAAATGTAAAATGAAATCTCACGGCAAATGAAGGCCGCTATAGATGGAAAATTTCGCCTTTTCGTTCTAAATCCAAGATTTTTGAAATCCTATTTTTTTGCCAGATTTACGAAATCAATTGGTTCTAGAGGAAGAGTCTACTCTTTAAATCTGCTCTATAGTCACCTGATTCCTGAACCAGCAAACGAGTACATCCAGAATTGCGATATCGTCGCATTTAATAAAATATGTAAGCTTATTCACTCAAATAAACTATCCTATTGGTCACTTAATTTTCAAATAATCCCTCTATTCATTTCTCACTAATTTTCTTCAATTGTATTGTTCATTGCAGAGAAAATTGTAAGACTTTGAAATAAGAGCTGCATAGTCAGAGGATTGGTGTGCCAGTATTGCTTCTTGTTCTTCTATATTTGCTTCTGTATCTTCATTCTTCAACACTTGTGTTTTAGTCAGCTGGAATATTTGTACTCATGTAGACATTTTGATCCTCAATCAAGAATGTTATGTTAAACGAGTTGCTATTATTTGATGTGATCTGTATCAGCATGAATAGCTGGCTGTGAATTTTGTTATTTAGGTTTCGTTTGGGACGGCTTTTTTACTGCTTCTTAAAACAGTTTTTTAGTACAACCAATAAATTTTTTGTACTAAAATTTTGTTTTAAGAAGCAATAAAATAGTCGTCGCAAACGAATTCTTAGGTTTCGTTTGGAACAGCTTTCTTATTGCTTTCTAATCTAATTTTTAAATAAAAAATTTGGGCGAGAAAATTTTTTTAAAAAGCAATAAGAAATGTGCTTTGAATCTAATGAATTTGTTGTGGGTATTGTGATTTCGGTGGAAGGAGACTAGCTTTGAGTGAGAATGTTTGATTAGGATTTAGATTTTATTTTATTTTTGGTGGTACGGTGGACTTTTTTTATTTTATTAGCTGCTTTTTCTGTTTTTATTATTTATTTTTTTATTAAAATATAAGAATAGTTGATCATCTTTATTCTCCAACTCTTATTCATCTCCTTGTTGTTTTGACTTTAATATGATAGTTAATTTTATTAAAATATTATTATTAGAATTTTATCATAATAAATTTAAAATTTATTTTATGATAAATGCAATGTAATTTGAAATGCTTGTATTTTTCTGTTATGAATATTATAATAAATCAACAACTAAATAGAATTAGTGATCAATTAATTGACAATAGTTTAGCGAAGAAATATTTGATTATATTTATTGTGTCCTAGAGTATTCACGGCAATAGATAAATATATAGTTTAACGTCTTAGCATTATATGAAGATCCAATACACAAGCAGATAAGAGAGAGAGTGTAGCATTCATAAGAGTCACCAGAGTTTTTACGTGGAAACCCCTGAAAAGAGGGAAAAACCATGGTTCCTAACCCAGTTTGAATGAATGCACTAGTATTTGCAGTCGATTATAAATAAGGCCCTTCTTAGGGAGAAGGCCTTGGTTTTATGTTACAAATGTACGTCATATAGAGCACATTACATGGTGGGAGTTTCAATAATCAACATAGACATGTTTGTTAGGTTGGAAGGGCCATTAGAGGTGATGGAGGTCGGAAGGATCGTAGTCGGCAAGAGTCAGAGATCGAAAAGACCGTTGTCTGGCGATGTAGGTCGGAAGGATCGTAGTAGGTGATGAAGGTCGGAAGGACCGTAGTCGGTAGGAGATAGGGGTCTGAAAGACCGTAGTTGGCAGGAAACTAGGGTCAGAAAGATCGTTGTATGTTAATGGAGGTCAGAAGGACCATAGTAGGCGACAGAGGTCGGAAGGACCGTAGTCGGCAGGAGATTGGGTTCAAAAGACCATTGTATGGTGATGGAGGTCGAAACAACCATAGTAAGCGATAAAGGTCGGAAGGACTGTAGTCGGCAGGAGACTATAGTCTGAAAGACCGTTGTAGTAAGAGGTACTCTGGTAGAACTCTGGGTGTCAAATGGTGGCCCAGCAGAAGTCCAGGCGTCAGGTGGTGTTCTGGTAGAGCACAGGACCTCAAGTGGCGATTAGGCGGAAGTCCAAGCCTTAGGTGGTGGCCTGGTGAAGCACAGGGCCTCAAGCAGTGGTTCGGTGGAAGTCCAGACCTCAAGTGGTGGTCCGGAGGATGTGAGGGCCTCAAGTGGTGGTTCGGCGGAGCAACGATGTCAGGTGGTGGTCCGGCGAAGTTGAGGGCCTCAAGTGGTGGTCCGGCAGAGCAACTGCGTTAGGTGGTGGTCTGCGAAAGTGAGGGCCTCAAGTGATGGTTCGACGAAGGTGATGGCCTTAAATAGTGATTCGGCGAAGCAATGAAGTTAGGCGGTGGTCTGGCGGAGGTGAGGGCCTCAAGGGGTGGTCTGGCAAAGCAATGGCGTTAGACGGTGGTCTGACGGAGGTGAGGGAATCAAGTGGTGGTCCGACGAAGGCGATGGCCTCAGGTGGTGGTTCGAGGGAGCAACGGCGTCAGACGGTAGTCCGGCGAAGGTCAGGGCCTCAAGTGGTGGTCCGACGGAGCAACGGCGTCAAGCGGTGCTCCGGTGGAGGTGAGGGCCTCAAGTGGTGATCCGGCGAAGGCGAGGGCATCAGGTGGTAGTCCGGCGGAGCAACGGCGTCAGGCGGTGGTCCGGTGGAGGTGAGGGCCTCAAGTGGTGATCCTGCGAAGGCGAGGGCATCAGGTGGTGGTCCGACGGAGCAACAGCGTTAGGCGGTGGTTTGGTGGAGGTGAGGGGCCTCAAGTGGTGGTCTGGTGGAGTAACAGCATCAGGCGGTGGTCCGGCGGAGGTGAGGGCCTCAAGTGGTGGTCCGGCGAAGGCGAGAGCCTCAGGTGGTGGTTCGACGAAGGTCCGTCGGTGGTCCGGCGAAACTCCAGCGGTGTTTGAGGAGGAGCTGCTTCCTTCTCTTCTCTCCTTCTCTTTTTGCTTCACTCCCCTCTTAAGAGAAATGAGGGGTCTATTTATAGATTTTTGGAGTGGCATGACCCGTAAATAGGTGAAAGATCAAGGGTAAATGGGGATTGGTTGGATGGACGGCCGATATTGAATCCCTTGATCATGTATCGTTCGTCAGCCATTTGTAGGTCTTAATGATGTCAAAATTTGGCGATCCTGGGCTCGTTTGATTTGTCTCGTCGAGCCGCTCGATTCGACTATAATAACTCGAGTTTGTATCATAAATTATAAATCTTAAAATTTTCTTTTTAAAATAATAAGTTTAAATAAAATAGTTTTTAAAATAGTCAATATTGATCTTAAGCACAAATAAAAATGTTGAATAAATATTTTAAAAGTAGGCTTTTAGCTTCTCTTCCCCATCCCTGAGAACATTAGGTATTGGTTCATATAAATTAGGCTAAATTGTAGTTAAGAAACTTTTATTTTTGCTATAAAAATGGTGCTGATGTAACAATTATAACTATACAATGGAGGAGCTTGCTATGTACCACCTCAAAAATAGGGGAAATCTTATAAATCAATGCATTCATGCGATTAAATATTGATCATTTTCATCAATAGACTTTTGCCAATTTTAATCAATTTTAGTTAATTAACTTAATATTGTAAATCTAATTAGATATATAAAATTTATTAAGTTAAATTAAATTCAAAATAATGTTAATTTATTAATTATCAACATTGTTTAAAATTAGTATTACAATTGCATTTAATATTTATCTACTTAAATAATTAGTATTCATGTTATTTTTATTCAATTAGAATTTTATCTATTTATACATGTAATTATTTAATTAATTTACACTGATTAAATTTTTTTTTATGAATTTTGATATTTAAATAATAATTAAAAATTTTATAAGAAAATTAATTTGTAAAAACCAAATTGTCGAATGAACTAACCTCACCGTGCTCACCTGATAACCGTCTCATCTCCATTCCCGGTCTTCACCTTCGCGTAATCCTGGACGCAAAAGAAGCGCGGATTTTGCCACGAGAGCTTCTACGGGATCCAGTGGAGTGTCCGAAATCCTTTTCTCTTTTAATCCTCTCATCCTACCAGAAATCCTCAAAGAATTGAAGGCTGGAATTCGCGACGGGAGCTGGCTGGCGAAGGTTTCGACGGACTCGAGCATTTGTTCGTTTGAATCTCTTAAATCCGAAGAACTGCAGGACTTAGTAATCTAGAACTTTGGGCAATCGGAGGTAAAGCGGGATTGATATTACCGTAGAATTTTTTTATTATTCGGAGTAAGATTTACCTAAGTACTCTACCAATTACACAACAGATTTTACACAACAGATTCTTAGATGAAGAATTGGGCGGGAGGGAAAGAGAAGTTTTTGTTTTGGTGAATCTTATAATGATAATATTTTCTGCAGGGAAGTTTAGTATTTGTATTCGATATTCGATCTGCTCTAATTCACTTATTTTCATGGTCTTGGTGAAGATTTGGGCAATCTCATATGGCTTCGTTTATGGATACAAGTGAGCAGAAGTTAACGACCAGTGATGCCTTGGCGTATTTAAAGTGCGTTAAAGCTTTGTTTAAGGACAATAAGGAGAAGTACAATGAATTTCTCGAAGTTATGAGGGATTTCAAGAGCCAGAGGTTTTGAGTTTGTCTTGTTTTTTAGTCGATAAATATGTTTGTGGTTGTTTTTCAATTCATATCGATGTTTTTTGGTTGGTTTTCTCAGATTTATGTTGGTTGCAGGACTAATACATATGGAGTGATTATGAGGGTGCAAGAACTCTTTAAGGGGCATAGCGATTTGATCCTTGGTTTCAGCAAATTTTTGCCTAATGGCTATGAGATTAAGGCTCCAGTGGAAAAGAAGCCTGCTGAATTCCATGAAGCTTTCACCTTCGTGAGCAAAATTAAGGTGCTAATCTATAGGCTAAGTTGTTTACTAATTCAGATTATTTCCCTCAATGTGCTTTTATTGGGTTCAATCTAATCACTCGCCTTCTTGCAGAGCCGATTTGAAAATGATCAACTTACTTACAGGTCATTCTTAGATACTCTTGAAATGTATAGGAATCATACTAAATCAAGCAGTGAGGTTCGTCGGGAGGTATGTAGTGATCATTTGTTTTTATTTGTAGCCATATAGTACTCATGGTTTGAAGTATTTCTGATCTCAGTTGTATTATTCTATAGGTGGCATTGCTTTTTAAAAATCATGAAGATTTATTTATGGAATTTTTACATTTTTTGCCTGATAAATCTACCTCAACTGCTCAACTTGTATCACCTGGAAGATGTTTTGCTAGGCGTGATAAGTTCAGAACCATGAAGCCTCCTTGCATGCAAAAGGTATCTCTTGAAAAAACTTTGGTGTTAATCGTCCCAACCTAAATTGGTTCCATTAAATGAAATTTTTGCTGAAATTTCTCTCCATCTTTCAGATTCAGGATAGAGATATGGATAGGGAACATGAAAAAAAGGATGCAAATATGACCGTTGAAAGTGTTAAACATAGAGAAGACAAGCAAATCAATCAAGGTTCTCCAGATTTCTCAAAAGAAGTGGCTAATCACAAAGTTTCTTTATCCCCCAGTATAATGGATTACAAAGACTTGGATCTCTCGAACTGCCCAAGTTGTACTCCTAGTTATCGGCTATTGCCGGAAAATGTTAGTATTATATATCAATTTATTCTATTCACTTTTAGTTATAACAATCTCTATGAATTATTTTAACTTGGTTTTATTTAAATTGTTGTTGACTGGCAGTGCCGTGCACCTGTCTCTAGCGATAGAACTGAACTTGACAAATCCGTTCTAAATGATGTTTGGGTTTCAGTGACATCTGGAACTGAAGATTATTCTTCTAATCCATCGAGGAAAAGTCAATATGAGGAAAGCTTATTTAAATGTGAAGATGATAGGTGACAAATTTTATTCCCTTAATATTTTTAAAGTATTTATTTATTTATTTTTTAATTCTTGTTTTGTTGGTGCCACATTTTGTTTAATGAAATTGCTTTTTCCATTTCATAATATTTGAGATAAATGTTCAGATATGAGCTGGATATGCTAGTAGAGTTGGCAAATACAACTGTTGAGAAAGTTCAGAATTTGATAAAAAAGATGCAGGATGATAATGATATCAACAAATTAGAATCACCGTTTCGCATTGAGGATCACTTAACCTGTTTGTGCTCATCACAATCATTTTACATGTGTGCTTAATTATATTTTCATCTTAATTATTTTTCCTTATGAGAAATCTTTTCTTTTTGAAAGCTCGAAATTTGAATTGCATTGAACGGCTATATGGTGATAATGGCTTCGACGCAGTGTATGCTTTGAAAAAAAATGCTAGTGTTGCTTTGCCCCTCATATTGGACCGTTTGAAACAGAAACAAGAGGAATGGACTAGTTACCGTGCTAACTTTAATAAGGTTTGGTCTAATTTATGCAGATTACTATTACAAATGACTCAGTTTTAATTTTACTCAATAAGATTTGATGAGCTAGAGTCCTTGAGGTATCTAGCTTTAATTTTTTGACCATGTAGGAAGAATTTGCTTGTTTAGATCTAATATTGTTTTTCTGAGTTATTAGTGGTGGCCTCTTCTTTGCAGCACTTCTTGCCGAGATCAAAGAAATCTATAAGAAGAAAAAGTAAAAAATGATGATGCGATGTTGCTATTGCTTCTGAAACCCAAAACCCTGCAGTTCCTAATAGGGAATTTGATCACTTGGAGATCCACAAATCAGCTGGTCGAAGTACTAAAAGCAGAACTATTGCAGTGGAGCGCCGCAGCAAGTGCCAAAAGCCCATATTTCAATAAAACAGTTTAACAGAAGAAGGAGAAATGTCTGAAAGTGAAGCACGGCTCGGCATATTGCTTGAAAAAATTGTTAACTGGGATTCCGATCAATCCATGATATGGGACCGAGACCATGATGAAACTTCTGAGTTTTTGCAAGTTGTCAATGAAGTTCAGCAACTTGTTGACAAGTTAACAACCTCACCTGTGTATAAAAAAGCTTTTATGCTATGCTGATAGCACTCTTCAGATGGCCATGGATAGGCTTGAGGAGTTTGTGCACCTTCTGAGACAGTATAGGCAGCCTTTGGTGCCAGATCACATGTCGTTTCGGTCCATGGAAGAGGAATTGTCAGAGGACTTCTCAACTAGTTCATTTGAAGAAGAAGCAATTCAGGGTAAAAGCCACCATGAAAGCAGCCGAAGATCAGAGGATTTTCTAGTCGATCTGATCCATCCTGATGTTGTATGTGACCTCAGATGCATAGCTGAAACGATGTTTTCGGCCAAGTTTGACAGGGAGTGCTGCCAAGCCTACATTAGTGTCAGAATGGATGCACTTGATGAGTGTCTTTCAGTTCTTCGCATTGAAGAAGTCCTGCAGTTGGAATGGTCATCACTGAATTCCATGATGAAGAGGTGGAATCGAGCTCTGAAAGTTTTTATACGCGTTTATCTTTCGAGCGAGAGTCGTCTATGTGACCTCATATTTGGAGAACTTTCAGTGTCACTAAGACAGTCCTGCTTTGTTGAGATCTCAAAGAGCTCTATCATGCAATTCCTCAATTTAGGAGAAGCAATAGCAGTTGGACCACTAAAGCCAGAGAAGCTCTTCAGGATACTTGACATGTATGAGCGATTAGCATATCTTCTCACCGACATCGAATCACTCTTTCCAAATGAGTCGGGCTCTTTCATTGTAAATGAATGCAATGAGATTTTGTCAAGGCTGGGTGAATATGTGAGAGGAACCTTCTCCGCATTCAAGAATGCGATTCTAAGAAACACATCAACAACAGGTTTTGCAGGAGGTGGAGTTCATCCTCTCACAAAGTATGTCATGAACTACATCAAAGCACTTGCAGATTACCGTGTAACAATGAATGCGCTCTTTGATGAACAGATTCCTCTCTCTCTCTCTCGCCTAAACGCTTCAGCTCCCTGACCTCACCAACGAAGTACAATTCACTCAGAGAAAAAGAAACAGAGCGTTTCTTCTCATGCCGATCTGTTTCCCCGCGGCTTCGCCCTTTGACCTTCTGTTAAGTTTTCCAATTACCAAACAAATTCTTAGATGAAGAATTGAGCGGGAGGGAAAGAGAAGTTTTTGTTTTGGTGAATCTTATAATGATAATATTCCAGCTCTCCGACAACAGCCACACCTCCGCCGGCGACACCTCCAACTTCAAGCTCTCCGCCACCCTTGCGCAATCTTCCTCGTTGGGACGAGGATATCACGGCGCCAGCGCCGCAACCAGCTGACGTATATCGTTACCTTCTCTCTAATTAATCATAATTAGTCTTTAATTAAAGTTTATAGTATACTAATTACAAATTAAAATTGCCAATTTTTTTAATAAGAATATTTGAGCTAATTTTTTGATAAAGGACACTAAAATTATTTTATTTGGCTGATTTTCTTGATTGCAGAATGGAAGTATAGCTATACAAGGAAGAATGATGGCCATTGTTGTGCTCTATGCAGTTGAAGTGTATTATTTCTGCAATTTTTTTCTTATTTCATTTATATTGAAAAATTATTTCATTATATACTTCATATCTTCAATCTAATATTTTTCATAAAGTTACAACAACACCATACCATAGATTTCGAATGAAAAAATAGCTTAGCAGACCCTTCAAGTGTTTAAATTAAGCTTTGGCTCTGAAGTAACTCACAGCATCAGCATAACCAAAATGAAGAAGCTAAGCATGCTCTTGCTTCCCATTCCTCGTATTACCTTCTTCAAGAGCAAAATTGCATCCTGATACGGCGTCTTGGATGGAAAGAAATATCCATTCCTTTCCAACAACATCAATGAAACCAGCTGCCATCAGCTTCTCCACCACTTGCCCCCTTGGATTTGTTATTGCCATCTGTACGTGTAATATAATAGATTTGTTTCTTCTTTTTTCACAGGTTCTCTCAATTAAATTGGAAATTAGACTTGCCTGGATCATCTTCTTGCCAAGCATCCTATGGACTTCAAATAGCATTCCGATGCCAGTGTTGTCAATGGCAGCCACGCCTGCAAATCATAATGCGTGTGGGCATTAATGGCCAATATTTATGCGAATACATAAAAGAAAAAAATTACTACATAAAAAGTAGGCAAAACTTTTTTTTTTTTAAACTCAGGCTATGTTTGGGATAGCTTTCTTAATGCAGTCTAAAACAGTTTTTTTCTTAAAACCTTTGGGTTCTTTCTTAAAACACTTTCTTTCTTAATTATAAAATTTAATTAATTATTCAACATAGACAAAATAATTGCTGTTCGATCAGCAATTATTTCACTAATAAATCTACAAATATGCATGTCACCATATCGTTAGTTATAACATCTTGACTTTTTGGCCATCTTCCTTCAATCTTCAATTTTGACGTCTTTCAATCAAAATATTATTATTTTTCAGATGAAAATAAGCCTAAGAAAATAAAAAACTATCAATATCATTTCATATTTCTTTGGCAATATAAGAAATTAAAATTTTATTCATCCAATAATCTCTAATCAAATATGGACTTTTACCTATGGGATACCAGTAACACTTGGCTAAAAATGACATAAAAAATAGGGTTTAGAACACTTGAGGGTTGCTATGAATTCATAATAATATGATCTATTTGGGGCGATTGTAGTTATTTTTATACATGATTGTGTTGTCTGGTCCAGTCTTGTGGTGTTTCTTTTTTTGGCTGTGTTGTCTCTGATTCAGCATATTGACTAGTACTTGTTGTTTGCTGGATCTGTGTTGCTGGTGGTTTTGTTGGGTGGTTGGTGGCACGTTCTTTTTTCATCTTTTTTTATTTTTCCCCTTTTCTTTGTTGTTTCAATTCTTGCAGTTTCATGTTTTGTTGGACATCTCATGGTGTCCACATTGGCTTCTTTATGAAACTCTCATAGGTGTCTCTCTATGTGGTCATAGCTTTCGGTTTGCTGTCTTTTCTTTGCTTGATTATTGTGATTAGATAGAATCAAAGGCTTGTAGGTTTTGCTTAAATGACTGGTGGCTTGTTGTCTGCTGGGTCTATGTTGTTAGTGGTTTTGTTGGGTGGTTTGTTCTTTTTGGGTTCTCCTTTTGCCTTTTCTTTGTTATTTCAATTCTTACAGGTTGATTTTTTGTTGGACTTCTCATGGTGTCGGCATTGGCTTTTTCCCAATACCCTCTCATGAGATGCTCTCTATGTGGTCATGACTTTCAGTTTGTTGTCTTTTCTTTTGCTTGATTATTATAATTATATTGAATCAAAGGCTCATAGGCTTTGCTTTAAATGATGTATTTTTAGAGGGTTTTGAATTCATTAAGGACCAGTACTTTCTTTTCATTAACCCGTAGGCCTCTACTAGTGGGTTTTATTAAAAAATAAAGATGACTATAAAACTATTGTTGTAAAATTAATTTTTTTGAAGTTGCTAAACTGTTATAAATAAGTTCTTTATTGAAAAGTTTGACAAGAGCTTTTTCTTACAGATCCCACAAATTAGTCATTCTGGTTGCAAAAAATAGATTCTCATTATAAAATTTTTTGAAAAAAAAAAGAGAAAATAACAAGAAAATAATAACAAAACAGAAATATGATTTCAAGATGAAATAGCAAAAACAACAGAACTAATCAAGTTGTGAGAAACCACCATGAACAAATTAGAGAACTGTTCTATAATACTGCCCACCATTTACAAATCAACAAACAGACTGAAGTGGCCAATAAAGGGATCGAAGGCAAAATATTTACTATGGGTAGAGCTCTCTTACTACACTTTCTTCAACATGGTGAACAATACAACCTTATTCCAAGCCTTATAAGGTTTATCTGGCTCACCATTCATCCTTACCTTAGTAGAGACTCAAATGTAGAGGTTGTTGGTTACTTACTCAAACACCATGATGCATCATAGCAATATATACATGACCACCTCTAACAAACATAATAAATAATGAAACAACAAGCAGATAAATTGTCACAATCTAACCCGATAAGACCCACTGATAGAACATGTCCTGTCGTGCTGACTTGTGATAGGTGTGCCCAAGATCGGAGTTTCGGGAAACTTTTCAAATTTTTTCATCTTCTTCAATTTGAACTTAAAACAAACGACAAATTCAATACAAACAAACAACGAACCACAGAGCTGCTAATATCTTCCCGTATATAGAAAATAACTCATCCACTAAATTTATTTTTTATTACTCATCAGAATGTATATGCAACATTTATATTACTGTACATGACTACAAACTAAGCTACAAAACAAAGCAATTTAAATAACTAGCCTTGATTGTAAAAAATTAGAAAAGGAAATATCTATACAAACTTGACAGATTAGATACTGACTCAGTTACTCAACTGACTCATTCACTTTCCCATACCCTAAAACAACTTGCAAATAAACTATGAGCTAACACAACTTAACAGGTCGCACGTAATGATCTAAATTTTAAATTTATTTTACTGAATTTAAAAGTAATTAATAAATGCAATTAATGTACTAAACCAAATATCGTAGTAGTGCATCTATTTATCAGAAATATAAATAGCAATACTAAGAAAGTAAATATACAAATACTTCATATAACAGAGCAGAATAGATTACCCTCAAGTCCTTACACCTCCCATTAAAAAAGAATTCTAGCCCTTCTAACTCCCATGTTGGTATATCAAAAACAGACCCTTATGACTCCCAATGCTCAACACTAGAACATAATGTGCATATATCATCAAAATAGAGTGTGCATATAGCACCAAAATAGAACTTCCTCCACCCATATTAGATCTAAGAATCACACATTTCAATCAAGTAAACATATGATTTATTGCATTGCAGCAAAGAAAATGTAAATAAACTCATTCCAGAATTTAAATAAATACTATAATAATAGACAACAAAATATACTAATAAAAATAGATGCACTATTTCAGATTACAATCAAATTATTAGAGATTGTTCATAATATCATTTTGATGCTCTAATTGTACTACAACATAATTTTTGGGAACTATAATTATTTTTTTATTTTGCCAAAAATCTCACATTTTCCAATTTGTCAGGTGAAATTTTATCAAAAAAAATAACTAACTATTCAGAATTGTTGTATATATGACAAACAAAAAGTTACTAGTGAAAGTTTTTTAATGTTTTATAGATATCAAGTTTTCCTCAATTTTTATTAACAAAACTATAAATTCAATTAGGAAATTTTCAAAATTTTTGTATTTTCCAAAATTGAGATAGCCAAAATGCAACTTATCTTGAGCCGGTCAATTTTCAAAATTGAGATGATAGTTAGCAACAAATTGAAGTAGCCCAAAATGGCTTTCTATTTCTAGGATTCCTCATGTCTCTATCTAACAGGCTGCCTCAAGGGAATGGAATGTAATGGTTAAGTAGAAAATTATATTTTTAATATAAAATTTTGGTCGAGCATTGTAGCACGTAATCAGGCACGTTGCAGTGCCACAACATGAATTAATTGTTAAAATTCAAGAGGGCTCAGTGCCGCAGTGCCACAACCCTAGCACCATGGCGTCTTAGAGGGAAAGTTTTAGATTTCACAAACAAGCATATAGACCCCTGGGACCCGCTTAAGAACACATGCAGAGCTTCACAAGCATATTAAATATTCCTAGACACATGCAGATGGATTCAAATACCAAAATTCAATGAATTTCCTTGAATAAGATCATGTAGAACAGTGCACTAATCTGTAGGTGTTACATAAACACCAATGTGAAGTTGAATTCAAGATAAGCGACTTGACCTTAATTAACATCCAATCCTACATACAATCTTCAATCTACAATAAACCACATTCAAAGCTAAGGAGGAATTTCAATGGGTGATGCCACGTGCTAAAAAATAAGAAAAGTGGCCAATAAATGAGCTTTATTAAGAGAAATCCTTGAATCCCCCCTCCCCCAATAATTATATAAAGATGATGGCATAGGAAAACCCAAGGCAAACTAAGTAGATTTCCACTTAACAAAGAGATTGCTTGGTAGAGGATGGCTATTTTGGAAGGGGGCATTTTGGGGAGTATTAGACTATCATAGCCAAATACTCGATCGAATATTATTTTGACCCTTCGGGGTCATATGTAGTTCCTTCTTGAATTTGATTATGATAATCAGGATGAAGCTTACAGTTTTATAATCTAAACCCATTAGAGAATGATAATGTTTTCCTTCCGAAGTGATATATCATTCATAGCATAGATTTCGAATGAAAAAATAGCTTAGCAGACCCTTCAAGTGTTTAAATTAAGCTTTGGCTCTGAAGTAACTCACAGCATCAGCATAACCAAAATGAAGAAGCTAAGCATGCTCTTGCTTCCCATTCCTCTTATTACCTGCTTCAAGAGCAAAATTGCATCCTGATACGGCGTCTTGGATGGAAAGAAATATCCATTCCTTTCCAACAACATCAATGAAACCAGCTGCCATCAGCTTCTCCACCACTTGCCCCCTTGGATTTGTTATTGCCATCTGTACGTGTAATATAATAGATTTGTTTCTTCTTCTTTTTTCACAGGTTCTCTCAATTAAATTGGAAATTAGACTTGCCTGGATCATCTTCTTGCCAAGCATCCTATGGACTTCAAATAGCATTCCGATGCCAGTGTTGTCAATGGCAGCCACGCCTGCAAATCATAATGCGTGTGAGCATTAATGGCCAATATTTATGCGAATACATAAAAGAAAAAAATTACTACATAAAAAGTAGGCAAAACTTTTTTTTTTTTAACTCAGGCTATGTTTGGGATAGCTTTCTTAATGCAGTCTAAAACAGTTTTTTTCTTAAAACCTTTGGGTTCTTTCTTAAAACACTTTCTTTCTTAATTATAAAATTTAATTAATTATTCAACATAGACAAAATAATTGCTGTTCGATCAGCAATTATTTCACTAATAAATCTACAAAAATGCATGTCACCATATCGTTAGTTATAACATCTTGACTTTTTGGCCATCTTCCTTCAATCTTCAATTTTGACGTCTTTCAATCAAAATATTATTATTTTTCAGATGAAAATAAGCCTAAGAAAATAAAAAACTATCAATATCATTTCATATTTCTTTGGCAATATAAGAAATTAAAATTTTATTCATCCAATAATCTCTAATTCAAATATGGACTTTTACCTATGGGATACCAGTAACACTTGGCTAAAAATGACATAAAAAATAGGGTTTAGAACACTTGAGGGTTGCTATGAATTCATAATAATATGATCTATTTGGGCCGATTGTAGTTATTTATATACATGTTTGTGTTGTCTGATCCAGTCTTGTGGTGTTTCTTTTTTTGGCTGTGTTGTCTCTGGTTCAGCTTATTGACTAGTACTTGTTGTTTGCTGGATCTGTGTTGCTGGTGGTTTTGTTGGGTGGTTGGTGGCACGTTCTTTTTTTCATCTTTTTTCCCCCTTTTCTTTGTTGTTTCAATTCTTGCAGTTTCATGTTTTGTTGGACATCTCATGGTGTCCACATTGGCTTCTTTATGAAACTCCCATAGGTGTCTCTCTATGTGGTCATAGCTTTCGATTTGCTGTCTTTTCTTTTGCTTGATTATTGTGATTAGATAGAATCAAAGGCTTGTAGGTTTTGCTTTAAATGATTGGTGGCTTGTTGTCTGCTGAGTCTATGTTGCTGGTGGTTTTGTTGGGTGGTTTGTTCTTTTTGGGTTCTCCTTTTGCCTTTTCTTTGTTATTTCAATTCTTACAGGTTGATTTTTTGTTGGACTTCTCATGGTGTCGGCATTGGCTTTTTCCCAATACCCTCTCATGAGATGCTCTCTATGTGGTCATGACTTTCAGTTTGTTGTCTTTTCTTTTGCTTGATTATTGTAATTATATTGAATCAAAGGCTCGTAGGCTTTGCTTTAAATGATGTATTTTTAGAGGGTTTTGAATTCATTAAGAACCTGTACTTTCTTTTCATTAACCCGTAGGCCTCTACTAGTGGGTTTTATTAAAAAATAAAGATGACTATGAAACTATTGTTGTAAAATTAATTTTTTTGAAGTTGCTAAACTGTTATAAATAAGTTCTTTATTGAAACGTTCGACAACAGTTTTTTCTTACAGATCCCACATATTAGTCATTCTGGTTGCAAAAAATAGATTCTCATTATAAAATTTTTTGAAAAAAAAAAAGAGAAAATAACAAGAAAATAATAACAAAATAGAAATATGATTCCAAGATGAAATAGCAACAACAACAGAACTAATCAAGTTGTGAGAAACCACCATGAACAAATTAGAGAACTGTTCTATAATACTGCCCACCATTTACAAATCAACAAGCAGACTGAAGTGGCCAATAAAGGGATCGAAGGCAAAATATTTACTATGGGTAGAGCTCTCTTACTACACTTTCTTCAACATGGTGAACAATACAACCTTATTCCAAGCCTTATAAGGTTTATCTGGCTCACCATTCATCCTTACCTTAGTAGAGACTCAAATGTAGAGGTTGTTGGTTACTTACTCAAACACCATGATGCATCATAGCAATATATACATGACCACCTCTAACAAACATAATAAATAATGAAACAACAAGCAGATAAATTGTCACAATCTAACCCGATAAGACCCACTGATAGAACATGTCCTATCGTGCTGACTTGTGATAGGTGTGCCCAAGATCGGAGTTAAGGGAAACTTTTCAAATTTTTTCATCTTCTTCAATTTGAACTTAAAACAAACGACAAATTCAATACAAACAAACAACGAACCACAGAGCTGCTAATATCTTCCCGTATATAGAAAATAACTCATCCACTAAATTTATTTTTTATTACTCATCAGAATGTACATGCAACATTTATATTACTGTACATGACTACAAACTAAGCTACAAAACAAAGCAATTTAAATAACTAGCCGTGACTGTAAAAAATTAGAAAAGGAAATATCTATACAAACTTAGACAGATTAGATACTGACTCAGTTACTCAACTGACTCATTCCCTTTCCCATACCCTAAAACAACTTGCAAATAAACTATGAGCTAACACAACTTAACAGGTCGCACGTAATGATCTAAATTTTAAATTTATTTTACTGAATTTAAAAGCAATTAATAAATGCAATTAATGTACTAAACCAAATATCGTAGTAGTGCTTGTAGTTATCAGAAATATAAATAGCAATACTAAGAAAGTAAATATACAAATACTTTATATAACAGAGCAGAATAGATTACCCTCAAGTCCTTACACCTCCCATTAGAAAAGAATTCTAGCCCTTCTAACTCCCATGTTGGTATATCAAAAACAGACCCTTATGACTCCCAATGCTCAACACTAGAACATAATGTGCATATATCATCAAAACAGAGTGTGCATATAGCACCAAAATAGAACTTCCTCCACCCATATTAGATCTAAGAATCACACATTTCAATCAAGTAAACATATGATTTATTGCATTGCAGCAAAGAAAATGTAAATAAACTCATTCCAGAATTTAAATAAATACTATAATGATAGACAACAAAATATACTAATAAAAAGAGATGCACTATTTCAGATTACAATCAAATTATTAGAGATTGTTCATAATATCATTTTGATGCTCTAATTGTACTACAACATAATTTTTGGGAACTATAATTATTTTTTTAATTTTCCAAAAATCTCACATTTTCCAATTTGTCAGGTGAAATTTTATCAAAAACAAATAACTAACTATTCAGAATTGTTGTATATATGACAAACAAAAAGTTACTAGTGAAAGTTTTTTAATGTTTTAAAGATATCAAGTTTTCCTCAATTTTTATTAACAAAACTATAAATTCAATTAGGAAATTTTCAAAATTTTTGTATTTTCCAAAATTGAGATAGCCAAAATGCAACTTATCTTGAGCCGGTCAATTTTCAAAATTGAGATGATAGTTAGCAACAAATTGAAGTAGCCCAAAATGGCTTTCAATTTCTAGGATTCCTCATGTCTCTATCTAACAGGCTGCCTCAAGGGAATGGAATGTAATGGTTAAGTAGAAAATTATATTTTTAATATAAAATTTTGGTCGAGCATTGTAGCACGTAATCAGGCACGTTGCAGTGCCACAACATGAATTAATTGTTTAAATTTGAGAGGGCTCAGTGCCGCAGTGCCACAACCCCAGCACCATGGCATCTTAGAGGGAAAGTTCTAGATTTCACAAACAAGCATATAGACCCCTGGGACCCGCTTAAGAACACATGCAGAGCTTCACAAGCATATAAAATATTCCTAGACACATGCAGATGGATTCAAATACCAAAATTCAATGAATTGCCTTGAATAAGATCATGTAGAACAGTGCACTAATTTGTAGGTGTTACATAAACACCAATGTGAAGTTGAATTCAAGATAAGCGACTTGACCTTAATTAACATCCAATCCTACATACAATCTTCAATCTACAAGAAACCACATTCAAAGCTAAGGAGGAATTTCAATGGGTGATGCCACGCGCTAAAAAATAAGTAAAGTGGCCAATAAATGAGCTTTATTAAGAGAAATCCTTGAATCCCCCCTCCCCCAATAATTATATAAAGATGATGGCATAGGAAAACCCAAGGCAAACTAAGTAGATGTCCACTTAACAAAGAGATTTCTTGGTAGAGGATGGCTATTTTGGAAGGGGGCATTTTGGAGAGTATTAGACTATCATAGCCAAATACTCGATCGAATATTATTTTGACCCTTCGGGGTCATATGTAGTTCCTTCTTGAATTTGATTATGATAATCAGGATGAAGCTTACAGTTTTATTATCTAAACCCATTAGAGAATGATAATGTTTTCCTTCCGAAGTGATATATCATTCATAATGAAGTATTCGACTTCAAAATTGAAAGTCTAAAAATCAAAATTTTTCTAAAGAAATTACAATTTCAATTACCTTGCATCTTAAAAAAAACACATTGATTTTTTTAATTTCCATTATTGATTTTTTTTTTTAATTTTTGTTTGATCTTGATGCCTTTGCAAATATGCATGAAGCCTATAAACTTCATTAAACAAGATATATTTTTATAGGATTGAGATGCATGTTATATTTTCTGAGAGCGATGAATTGTATTTAGAGGTAGAGGATGTTTTGGATTTTTAGTTTTGATTAACAAGTCATTGATGTAGATTTAAATGTTTTGGTTCATTAGTAATTAAGCTACCCTATTAGTTGTGAGGGCTATCATCTAATATTGATTAGCATGCATTCCAATTTAATTATTGCTCATTAAAGCATCCAAAAAAATTTACTTATTGCTAATGATGTATGTCGATACTTAAAGAGGAGTGTAACTTGAATATCATGATTGTTGATTGACCTCTCCCATTTTCATGGGGTAAATGAGGCGATTCTCCTTGCTAGAAGAATGCAATAGTTCTTCCTTGAAGAATGTGAGGAGCATTAATTAGACAGTTCATTTGTAATTATTGGAGTGATCAATTTTTAGCACTTGATTTATTATTAAGTGTACTCACATTATCTAGAATGATTTTGTTGTTGTAGTTGCTATGGAGATAATCAAATAATTACTTTGGTATTTGGAAGGTTTAAACTTATTTTGTTTACACCATATGCTTCAGGTGAAAAAGAAATTTTAGCTGTCATGGCTGTGGTTTTCACAACATTAACTCAGCATCTGGACTCAAAAAGCTTGATGAGTATCTCCTTCCGAGGAGCTATATCACAGGGTTGTTTTCTTGACGACCACCATATAGGCTTTGTTTGGGACGACTTTCTTACTGCTTCTTAAAGCAGCTTTTTAGTATAAAATTTTGATTTTTAAACTAGAAATCTATTTTAAGAAGAAATAAAAAAGCTGTCCCAAACAAAGCCTTAATCTAATTTCTTCATTTCCTCTATTATTTCCTTTGAACCTACTAACAATCGAGTAAAAACTTCAATCAGCTACCAAGCTTCAAAGGATGACATTGCTGTGCATGCTGAATTCTCTGCTCCACCATCGGCAGACTATATCAATGTGTCTAGGTGGTATAACCACATTGAGGCACTGTTGACGATGAGGTATATTCTTCAACATAATTTGTCTTTCCAGCCTTTTTCATTACCAACTTGCTATTAAATTTTTGCTTTCACTTTGCATTATAGCGGTGTATCTGGTGAGGGACAAGGTGTGAAAGTAGAAGGGTCCACTACAATATCCAAGGAAGCTCCAGCTTCTCCAACTATTGCTGACACTAAGGTGATAAAACCTCCATGTCATCCTGGTTTTGCATAATTCCGCCAAACTATATGAAATCCAATGATGTACCGTTAACTAATTTTAGCAAAACAGTTATAAAAGCATTCTTGTAAGGTATATTTGATGTGAAACTACAAGGAGTTACTTGAGAAATTAAAACGAGACAATTGATTAAAACTTGCTAATAAAATTATTGCTTGCAAATAAAGAGAAGTTAGAAATTCCAAGTATTCAACTTGCTTAGGCAAAGAAACACTTTTTAGATTAACCAAACTATCCAATTAAAATTCAAAGACTATATTAAATGATACATGGACATAACATAATCCACCACTTAATAACGAGAGGTTCACCTTGAGTGCCTTCTCTCTCAATCACTCTTAGGATTTAGCAGAGAAAGATGAACCATACGAGGAAGGATATTACCACTAGGAAGACGGCGTCGAAGACAGTCGTTGATGGAGAAGTAGTCGGCGGTGGAGAAGGCGGTGGGTGACCGATGATTATCTAATGACCTGGTTGAAGGTGCTCTTCAATCGATAATGTTAGTTGGTATAAGATGCAGTCGATGTATCCGTTAACAGTCTCGTAATTATCAAAGCACACGTCAAAGAACGGGGATCCAAGAATAACTGTTCATCCTTGCTCGTCAAAGATAAATTCGTGGTCGACCTCAGGGTCGGCTATACACCAATGGTAGAAAGGAGGAAAGAACTTGTCTTCTTCACTTAGCTTCAAACAACATGAGAGTTTTAGGTTTTCTAAGGGAGAGGATGTAAGCGGAGAGGGGCGGCCATGGGGAAGAGTAGGGGGGTTGGTTGAGAGGGAATTATGTTAGGTTAGAGGGTGGGAGAGAAAGTTTTAGAAAATCAGAAATTAATTCATATTTTAGTGGATTTGGAGGGAATTAAATTTGAAATTTGATTTCAAATTCAAATGAGGTGAGGGATCAAAGAGGAAAACATAAGAGAGAAGCCCAATAAGGGGGCCGGAGGCATTAAGAGAAGGAGGTTTGTGGGGAGGGATTTAAGAGTTTTCAAAACAACTCATAGGAATTAGGAAAAGAATTAAGAAATCCAATCTAATTTGAATTTCAAATAGGCTTGATTTTATGCATTTTCCTAATTAGGATATGCAAATAAGGAAAGTATTTGAAATTTAAATTTCAAATTTTAAATAAGATTAATTTCTTTCCTTTTCTACTTGGAGTTAATTTAGGAAGGGAATTATGATAATTGAAATCATCATAATTGAGGTGGAGCAAAGGGGAAGGCTTGCAGTAATGGGGAAGGGGGAGATGGCATCGGGTGAGGGGAAGGGGGAATGGCTTGGGCTATCGGTGGGAGCTTGAGGTGGTGGAGCTAGGGAGGATTTTGGTGGGAGAGGATGGGCGGTGGTGGCAGGGGAAGTAGGACCCTACAGTTGGGGCGGGGAAGAGAAGAAAAGAAAATAAGATAGATTAAACCACGAGCCGCAGACTCTTCCAATGACTGGTGGGTATTGCGCTTGCCCTCACCTCGAGCTCTCTCTCCCTTCTCTCTAGTGCTCACAAAAGAAAAAAAAGAAGAAGAAAAAGATAAAATTTTATCATCAAATCATCATCCTTTTACAATACATAAGACCATAATATATATATCTCAAACATGAGAAATAAAAGTACGCAACTGCCCTCCGAGCTATAATAACAAGACACTTACCCATAGGGGTAAATTCGAAAAACAATAAACTACATAAATCACAACATAAAGAAATGCATCAAAAGTAAAGGTGCTGAATCGTAGACGTCGATCTACGATTATGTCGTCAGTACACGTATATGAATCTCTAAATGATGTCCTCATCAATATCTTATTTGAATTATTTCAAGAGATAATTTATGTTCTTACATATAATGTTTGTTTTTTGCTAGTATCTGTTAGATCTGAACCAGTCCATCTTGGACAGGTTCATGTCTACACCCGCCGGTCCAAGGGGGGGGGGGGGGGGGGGGGGGGGGGGGGGGGCTTCATGGTGGGCCCCATGGCTTAAAATAAATATGGTATAGGAGGGAAATGTTGAATGAGGGGATGTTTAGGGATTAATTAATTTTCCTTTTGCTTTAATTAGTCTTTCTTGTTAGGGTTTGGGATTATCTTGAATTTAAAATCAGAATTGGGATATAGGGTTTTCTTTTCGGCTCTAGGCTTGGCTAGAGATTTATACTTTGTAGAGCTGTTTCTTCCTCTCGAATTCAAGAAACTTGTATCTTTTGTTGTCTTCCTATAATAACTAGTGGAATACTTCATTTTCTATCAATTTTTCCCATGAAACCTGCTGTATTTTGCTGATTTCTGCTGCAAACAGCAATTTTACTCATTATTTGCACCAATTGTGGTTAGGTTTGCTTGCGAACTCAAGTATTTCCCTTAGGGTACTTGCGAACTCAAGTATTTTCTAACAGTGTCCTCTTTTATTAACTATAAGATAAATTAGCATAATTGTGCTTGAAAGCAGTAAATTCTATCTTTTTTTGAAAGAATTTGTTATATGCAAGTTGCTTCAGCTGCTAAAAGTATTTTAGTTTTCTGATTGCATTTGGCTATTTAAGTTTTCCACAATCCTAGATATCTTCTAGTCAGTCATGCTGCAATTTTTTCGAATTGGAACTTGAGATTTAGTCCCCAGTTGATGAGGATGATGATGATGATGTTGATCTATTCAGCGAGGAGACAGAGGAGGCAAAGAAGGCCGTCGAGGATCGCGCAACTATCGTGAAAGCATTTGGAAAGAAGAAAGAGAGTAAGGCTTTTAACTTGTTATGTCATATCAATATTTTCACACATTTTTATTAGTTTGTACTCATTATTATTTTACCTGCAACATATTTTCAACAGGTGGAAAGTCTTCAGTTTTATTGGACGTTAAGCCTTGGGATGATGAAAAAGACATGCATAAGCTTGAAGCAGCAGTAAGGAGTGTTAAAATGGAGGGCTTGCTATGGGGAGCCTGTATGTGATCAATTGTCCTTGTATTTATTTTATGTGTTATCTTGGTTGATTGTGTAAAAAGTTACTCTTTTAATGAAAATGAAGGGGCTGTTTGGTAGCAGGAATTAGGCCTGATTTGAGTGAAATCCAGCCAAACGGCCTAAAATGCAAAACTTAATCTCACGGTAAAAGAAAGCCGCTGTAGATGGAAAATTCTGCCTTTTCGTGCTAAATCCCGGAATTCTGAAATCCTATTTTTGCTGGATTTATGAAATCCATTAGCTCGAGAGGAAGAGTCTGCTCATTAAATCCGCTCTACAGCCAAACAGTCACACGAGATTATTTAAATTATTGTTGACTGGCAATGCCGTGCACGTGCTCTAGCGATAGAACTGAACTTGTCTAATCCATTCTAAATGATGTTTGAGTTTCAGTGGCATCTGGAACTGAAGATTATTCTTCTAATCCATCGAGGAAAAGTCAATACGAGGAAAGCTTATTTAAATGTGAAGATGATATGTGACAAATTTTTTCCCTTAATATTTTTTAAATATTTTTTATTTACTTTTTAATTATTGTTTTGCTGGTGCCACATTTTGTTTAATGAAATTGCTTTTGCCATCTCATGATATTTGAGATAAATGTTTTTATTACAATCACTAATTCCTTCCTCTATTTACTATTATGATGTCAAATGATATTTAATACTCTTATGAATATTGGGTGTTTATTTTATTCAAGAGGAAAATCTACAGTTCTTTTATGTGATTTTTAAATTCTATGGTTGTGCTTGTGGGGTTCAGATATGAGCTGGATATGCTAGTAGAGTTGGCAAATTCAACTGTTGAGAAAGTTCAGAATTTGGTATAGAAGATGCAGGATGATATCAACAAATTAGAATCCCCATTTCGCATTGAGGATCACTTAACCTGTTTGTGTTCATTATAATCATTTTACATATGTGCTTAATTATATTTTCATCTTAATTATTTTTCCTTATAAGAAATCTTTTCTTTTTGAAAGCTTGAAATTTGAACTGCATTAAACGGGTATATGGTGATAATGGCTTCGACGTAGTGGATGCTTTGAAAAAAATGCTCGTGTTGCTTTGCCCCTCATATTGGAACGTCTGAAATAGAAACAAGAGGAATGGACTAGTTGCCGTGCTAACTTTAATAAGGTCTGGTTTGAAATTTATGCAGATTACTATTATAAATGACTCAGTTTCAATTTTACTCAATAAGATTTGATGAGCTAGAGTCCTTGAGGTATCTGGCTGTAATTTTTTTGCCATGTAGGAAGAATTTGCTTTTTAAGATCTAATATTGTTTTTCTGAGTTATTAGTGGTGGCCTCTTCTTTGCAACTCTTCTTACTGAGAACAAAGAAATCTATCAGAAGAAAAAGTAAAAAAATGATGATGCGATCTTGCTATTGTTGTTGAAAATCAAAACCTGTAGTTCCTAATAGGGAATTTGATCACTTGGAGCCAGACAGTCGTTAGGATCTATATCAGATTAAAACTAATAATGTCATGGAATCTGTGTATCCACAACTCAGCTGGTCAAAGTATTAAAAGAAGAACTATTGCTGATGGAGTTAGAGCTTATGGTTCTTAAGAATAAATAACCTGTTGAGCGACATAAAACTCTCAAAGGCGCCCTGGTTCATGTAAGAGTGTAGGCTTATGCTCAGAGAGTTGATGAATGGTCTCTATTTGCGGAACAAACTACTCTACTCCCATGGAGCATTTCCAACCGAACGCCAAACATGCGTATGGCATCATAAAAACTTCAACCAGCAACTAGAATGCTATTTTAAGAAGCAAAAAAAAAGCTATCCCAAACGAAACCTTAATCTAATTCATTTCCTCTATTATTTCCTTTGAACCTACTAACAGTCGAGTAAAAACTTCAATCAGCTACCAAGCTTCAAAGGATGACATTGTTGTGCATGCTGAATTCTTTGCTCCACCATCGGCAGACTATGTCAATGTGTCTAGGTGGTATAACCACATTGAGGCACAGTTGAGGATGGGATTTATTCTTCAACATAATTTACCTTTTAAGCTTTTTTCATTACCAACTTGCTATGAAACTTTTGCTTTCACCGTGCATTATAGCGATGTATCTGGTGAGGGACAAGGCGTGAAAGTAGATGGGTCTACTACCATATCCGAGGAAGTTCCAGCTTCTCAACCTATTGCTGACACCAAGATAAAACCTCCATGTCATCCTGGTTTTGCAAAATTCTGCCAAACTATATGAAATACAATGATGTACTATTAACTAATTTTAGCATAACAGTTATAAAATCATTCTTGTAAGGTATATCTTATTTGAAACATTTAAAGAGATAATTTATGTTATGTCATCTAATGTTCATTTTTTGCAAGTATCGGTTAGGCCGGCTGAATAGGTCCAACCTGGACCAGTTCAGGTTTACAGCCGACAGCCTGGGGGAGGGTGGAACCAAGGGAGAGGGGGGTGGATGGCCTAGTGGGCCCAAGCAATTAATGTAATGGGTGTTTAGGAGGGAAATTTGAATTAGAGGATTGTTTAGGGATTTTGTATGTCTCCTTTTGCTTTAATTAGGGGCTAATGATAAAATTAGGGTTTCATCTTGAATTTCGAAGGAATTTGAGGTCTAGGATTTGTGTTCATGGGTTCTAGGCTTGGCTAGAGATTTGTTTCTTCTTTTTGAATTGAAGAAACTTGTATCGTTTGTTGTTTTCTTGCATCTATTAGTGGATCCCCCCATTGTTTCTCTCAGTTTTCTCTGTTTTCCTAAGAAAAACTTCTGTAATTTGCTGTTTGACTGCTGTAAACAGTAGTTATCTTCACTTCTTTCACCAAATCTTACTAGGTTTGCTTGTGAACTCAAGTATTACCTTTGAGGTTACTTGCAAACTCAAGTACTACCTATCAGTATCATCTTTTGTTGGCTATAAGATGGTATATTTTTTGAAAGGATCTGTTATTTGCATGTTGCTTCAGCTGCTGACAATATTATAGTTTTTTGATTGCATTTGGCTGTTGAAGTTTTCCACAATTCTAGAAATCTTCTATTCGCACATGCTGCAATTTTTTCTAATTGGAACTTGAGATTTAGGCCCCAGTTTATGAGGATGACGATGATGATGTTGATCTATTTGACGAGGAGACAGAGGAGGAAAAGAAAGCTACCGAGGAGCGTGCAATTGCTGTGAAAGCATCCGGAAAGAAGAAAGAGAGAAAGGCTTTTAACTTGTTATGACATATCATGCTTTCACACATTTTTATTATTTTGTGCTCGTTTTTATTTTACCTACAACATATTTTCAACAAGTGGAAAGTCTTCAGTTTTATTGGACGTTAAGCCCTGGAATGATGAGACAAACATGCAGAAGCTTGAAGCAGCTGTAAGGAGTGTTAAAATGGAGGGATTGCTATGGGGAGCCTGTATGTGACCCGTTGTCCTTGAATTTTTTTTATGTGTTATCTTGGTTGATTGTGTGGAAAGTTACTCGTTGAATGAAAATGAAGGGGCTATTTGGTAGCAACATATAGGCTGCATTTGAGCGAAATCCAGCCAAACGGCCTAAAATGTAAAACGAAATCTCACGGCAAATGAAAGCCGCTATAGATGGAAAATTTCGCCTTTTCGTGCCAAATCCCAGATTTTTGAAATCCTATTTTTTCCCAGATTTACGAAATCAATTGGTTCTAGAGGAAGTGCCCACTCTTTAAATCTGCTCTATCGTCGCATTTAATAAAATTTGTAAACTTATTCTCTCAAATAAACTATCCTATTGGTCACATAATTTTCAAATAATCCCTCTATTCATTTCTCACTAATTTTCTTCAATTGTATTGTTCATTGAAGAGAAAATTGCAAGACTTTGAAATAAGAGCTGCAGAGTCAAAGGATTGGTGTGCCAGTATTGCTTCTTGTTCTTGTATATTTGCTTCTGTATCTTCATTCTTCAACGCTTGTGTTTTTTGTCAGCTGGAATATTTGTACTCATGTAGACATTTTGATCCTCAATCAAGAATGTTATGTTGAACGAGTTGCTATTATTTGATGTGATATGTATCGGCATGAATAACTAGCTGTGAATTTTGTTATTTAGGTTTCATTTGGGACAGCTTTTTTACTGCTTCTTAAAACAATTTTTTAGTACAACAAATAAATTTTTTGTACTAAAATTTTGTTTTAAGAAACAATAAAAAAGTCATCGCAAACGAATTCTTAGGTTTCATTTGGAACAGCTTTCTTATTGCTTTCTAATCTAATTTTTAAATACAATTTTTTAAATAAAAAATTTGGGCGAGAAATTTTTTTTAAAAAACAATAAGAAATGTGCTTTGAATCTAATGAATTTGTTGTGGGTATTGTGATTTTGGTGGAAGGAGACTAGCTTTGAGTGAGAATGTTTGATTAGGATTAAAATTTTATTTTATTTTTGGTGGTACGGAGGACTTTTTTTATTTTATTAGTTGCTTTTTATGTTTTTATTATTTATTTTTTATTAAAATATAAGAATAGTTGATCATCTTTATTCTCTAACTCTTATTCATCTCCTTGCTGTTTTGACTTTAATATGATAGTTAATTTTAATAAAATATTATTATTAGAATTTTATCATAATAAATTTAAAATTTATTTTATGATAAATGCAATGTAATTTGAAATGCTTGTGTTTTTCTGTTATGAATATTATAAGAAATCAACTACTGAAAAGAATTAGTGATCAATTAATTGACAATAGTTTAGCGAAGAAATATTTGATTATATTTATTGTGTCCTGGAGTATTCGCGGCAATAGATAAATATATAGTTTAACATCTTAGCATTATATGAAGATCCAATAGACAAGCAGATAAGAGAGAGAGTGTAGCATTCATAAGAGTCACCAGAATTTTTACGTGGAAACCCCTGAAAAGAGGGGAAAACCATGGTTCCTAACCCAATTTGAATGAATGCACTAGCATTTGTAGTCGATTATAAATAAGGCCCTTCTTAGGGAGAAGGCCTTGGTTTTATGTTACAAATGTACGTCATATAGAGCGCATTACATGGTGGGAGTTTCAATAATCAACATAGACATGTTTGTTAGGTTGGAAGAGCCATTAGAGGTGATGGAGGTCGAAAGGACCGTAGTCGCAAGAGACAGAGATCGAAAAGACCGTTGTCTGGTGATGTAGGTCGGAAGGACCGTAGTAGGTGATGGAGGTCAGAAGAAACGTAGTCGGTAGGAGATAGGGTTTTGAAAGACCATAGTTGGCAGGAAACTACGATTAGAAAGATTGTTGTCTGTTAATGGAGGTTGGAAGGACCATAGTAGGTGACGGAGGTCGGAAGAACTGTAGTCGGCAGGAAATTGGGTTTGAAAGACCATTGTCTGGTGATGGAGGTCGGAACGACCATAGTAGACTATAAAGGTCGGAAGGACTATAGTCGGCAGGAGACTGTGGTATGAAAGACCGTTGTAGTAAGTGGTACTCTGGTAGAACTTTGGATGTCAAGTGGTGGCCCAGCAGAAGTCCAAACATCAGGTGGTGTTCTGGTATAGCACAAGGCCTCAAGTGGCAGTTAGGCGAAAGTCTGAGCCTTAGGTGGTGGCCTGGTGAAGCACAGGGCCTCAAGCAGTGGTACGGTGGAAGTCCGGACCTCAAGTGGTGATCCAGAGGAGATGAGGGCCTTAAGTGGTGGTTCGGCGGAGCAAGGACATCAGGTGGTGGTCCGGCGAAGGTGAGGGCCTCAAGTGGTGGTTCGGCGGAGCAATAGTGTTAGGCGGTGGTTTGGCGGAAGTGAGGGCCTCAAGTGATGGTCCGACGAAGGTTATGGCCTTAAATTGTGATTCGGCGGAGTAAAGACGTTAGGCGGTGGTCTGGCGGAGGTGAGGGCCTCAAGGGGTGGTCCGGCGGAGCAATGGCGTCAGACGGTGGTCCGACGGAGGTGAGGGCCTCAAGTGGTGGTCCAGCGAAGGCGAGGGCCTCAGGTGGTGGTTCGGCGGAGCAAAGACGTCAGGCGGTAGTCCGGCAGAGGTGAGGGACTCAAGTGGTGGTCCGGCGGAGAAACGACGTCAAGCAGTGGTCCGGTGGAGGTGAGGGCCTCAAGTGGTGATCCGGCGAAGGCGAGGGCCTCATGTGGTAGTCCGACGGAGCAACAACGTCAGGCGGTGGTCCGGCGGAGGTGAGGGGCCTCAAGTGGTGGTCTGGTGGAGTATCGACATCAGGCGGTGGTTCGGCGGAGGTGAGGGCCTCAAGTGGTGGTCCGGCGAAGGCGAGGGCCTCATGTGGTGGTCCGACGAAGGTCCGTCGGTGGTCCGACGAAACTCCGGCGGTAGTTGAGGAGGAGCTGCTTCCTTCTCTTCTCTTCTTCTCTTTTTGCTTCCCTCCCCTCTTAAGAGAAATGAGGGGTCTATTTATAGATTTTTGGAGTGGCATGACCCGTAAATAGGTGAGAGATCAAGGGTAAATGGGGATGGGTTGGATGGACGGCCGATATTGAATCCCTTGATTATGTATCGTTCGTCAGCCATTTGTAGACCTTAATGATGTCAAAATTTGGCGATCCTAGGCTCGTTTGATTTGTCTCGTCGAGCCGCTCGATTCGACTATAAGCACGTCAAGTTTGGAAACTATTTGGTGACCCAAATTGTGGTTTGAACCTTCCAATAATGCTTCGGGTCCTTGATCTAGATCCATAAAATAGTCAATATTGATCTTAAGCACAAATAAAAAAGTTGAATGAATATTTTAAAAGTAGGCTTTTAGCTTCTCTTCCCCATCCCTGAAAACATTAGGTATTGGTTCATATAAATTAGGCTAAATTGTAGTTAAGAAACTTTTATTTTTGTTATAAAAATGGTGCTGATGTAACAATTATAACTATACAATGGAGGAGCTTGCTATGTACTACCTCAAAAATAGGAGAAATCTTATAAATCAATGTATTTATGCGATTAAATATTGATCATTTTCATCAATAGACTTTTGCCAATTTTAATCAATTATAGTTAATTAACTTTGTTGCGTGCTAGAATATTCGCGGCAGTAGAGAAATATTTAGCTTAACGTCTTAGCATTGTACAAAGATCCAGCATACAAGCAGATAAGTGAGAGGGTGTAGCATTCATAAGAGACACCAAAGTTTTTACGTGGAAAACCCCTGAAAAGGGGGAAAAACCACGGGGCCTGGCCCAGTTTGAATGAATCCACTAGTATTTGTAGTCGATTACAAATGAGGCCCTTCCTTAGGAGAAGGACTTGGATTGATGTAGCAAATGTACATCATATAATTGCATTACATGGTAGGAGTTACATATACAGGTTTGTTTGGCCTGAAGGATCGTAGTCGGCAGGAGACCGTATTCGGTAGAAGACTGGGGTCAGAAAGACCGTTGTCTGTTGAAGGAGGTCGGAAGGACCATAGTAGGCGACGAAGGCCTGAAGGACTATAGTCGATAGAAAGCTGGGGTTTGAAAGACCGTTGTTTGGTGATGTAGGTCGGACGGACCGTAGTAGGCGATAGAGGTCAAAAGGACCGTAGGCGATAGGAGACAAGAAGTCAGGTGTTAGTCCCAGTATCACTTGGAAGATCGGATGTTGATGGTCTGGCCTTGAGTAGGACGTCAAGTCTTAAGCAGGACGTCAGGTCTTCAGCAGGACGTCGGGTCTTCAGCAGGACGTCGGGACTGAACGTCGGACCTTAAGGCAGTGGTGCAATGAAACTCCGGCGGTGGTCCGGCGAGGCTCCGGCGGTGATCCGGCGAGGCTCTGACAGCGGTCCGAGGGAGGTCCGGCAGTGGTCCAGTGGCCGTCGAGGAGGAGCTTCCTCCTTCTCTTCCTCCTTCTCTTCTTGCTTCGGCCTCCCTCTTATGAGAAATGAGGGCTCTATTTATAGATTTTCTGGAGTGGCATGGCCCGTAAATAGGCGTGAGATCAGGGGCGAATAGGGAGTGGTTGAATGGACGGTCGATATTGAATCCTATAATCGTGAACCGTTCGTTGGTCATTTGAATGCCTTAGTGATGTCGAAATTCAATGATCTTGAGCTCGTTGGATTTGTCTCGTCGAGCCCTTCGATTCGAGTATAAGCTTGTCAAAATCGGAGTCTGTTTGGTAACTCAAATAGTGGTTTGAACCTTCCAACAGCACTTCGGATCCATGATTTGGACCCATTTGGGCTCGGATTGGGTCGAACTTGGTATCGTTGGGTTCGTATTTCTGAGACGCTCAATTTGACTATAAGCTCGCTGAAATCGAAGTTCATGTGATCCCGGATTTAATTTTTGAAGTTTCCGGCTAGCTTTTTGCCTCGAGATTCGTGCCCGATCAAGATAATTTCAAGATGATGTATCAGTTGCCCCCCTATTTTCGGACGTCGATGCTCCAGAAGTCCGAAAATATGTGTCGTAGTATTTTACATTGACCGAAATGCTAAAAAATGCGTTCCAAGAATTAATGGCTTGCTAGAACTAGGTCATAGAGGCCACGTTGAGCTCCGAAAGTGTCGAAATCGAGTCCGGAACGTCGAAAAACGTGTCCGGGGACACCAAAAATGTCCGATTTGGACTTTCCGGGCCAAAATCGGAGCCCGGAAGCGTTTGGCGGCCGAACTGGCCGGCACACCAGCCGGCCGCCGGCGAATGCCCGCGCTGTTGCGCGGGCTGGAGGGGCCCGTGACGCGCCTCTTGAGAGGCGGTGGGATTTTTTTGTGGGCCCACGTGCATTTAAAAAATCCAGAAAAATCCGAAAAAATCCCATAAAAATCCAAAAAATTCCGAAAAATTCTGAAAAATTCAAATTTTTTGAGAATTCTAGAAAACTCTAGAAACTTCCCCTCTTCACTTACAAAAACTATAAATAGGCCCCCTAGGCCTTTAGAAAAATTGTCCCTCTCCTCTTCTTCTCCTTTTTTCTTTTCTTCTTCTCTTCTTCTTCTCCTCTCTCTCTGTCCTTACTATTGAGGCCTTCCCTCGGTTTTCCGAGGCCCCTCTCTTGGCAAGGAAGTCTGGAGATTTCTCCTTCTTCTCTTCTCCCTCTGTCCTTACTATTGAGGCCTTCCCTCGGTTTTTCGAGGCCCCTCTCTTGGCAAGGAAGTCCGGAGATTTCTCCTTCTTCTCTTCTCCCTCTGTCCTTACTATTGAGGCCTTCCCTCGGTTTTTCGAGGCCCCTCTCTTGGCAAGGAAGTCCGGAGATTCCCCCTTCCTTTTTTCTCCCTCTGTCCTTATTATTGAGGCCTTCCCTCAATTTTTCGAGGCCCCTCTCTTGGCAAGGAAGTCCGGAGATTCCCCCTTCTTTTATTCTCCCTCTGTCCTTACTATTGAGGCCTTCCCTCGGTTTTCCGAGGCCCCTCTCTTGGCAAGGAAGTCCAGAGATTTCTCCTTCTTCTCTTCTCCCTATGTCCTTACTATTGAGGCCTTCCCTCAATTTTTTGAGGCCCCTCTCTTGGCAAGGAAGTCCAGAGATTCCCCCTTCTTTTCTTCTCCCTCCGTCCTTACTATTGAGGCCTTCCCTCGGTTTTTCGAGGCCCCTCTTTTAGCAAGGAAGTCCGGAGATTTCTACTTCTTCTCTTCTCCCTCTGTCCTTACTATTGAGGCCTTCCCTCGGTTTTCCGAGGCCCCTCTCTTGGCAAGGAAGTCCGGAGATTTCTCCTTATTCTCTTCTCCCTCTGTCCTTACTATTGAGGCCTTCTCTCGGTTTTTTGAGGCCCCTTTCTTGGCAAGGAAGTCCGGAGATTTCTCCTTCTTCTCTTTCTACTTCGAGAGATCATATGGAGTTCTGATGGTAGGAAGAAGTCCGGTGTCAGATAGAAGCACTGAGTTGGGTAGAAGACCGACGAAAGTCCATTAACTGACAGAAGTCCAATGACGAGTATTAGTCCGACTGTAGGAAGAAGTCCAGCGTCGGATAGAAGAAAGAGTCGGGTAGAAGACCGATGAAAATCCATCGACGAACAGAAGTCTGACGTCAAGTAGAAGTCCGCTAACGAGTAGAAGTCTGATGTCGGATAGAAGTCCGCTGACGAGCAGAAGTCCTACGTCAAGGAGAAGTCCGCTGACGAGCAAAAGTCCGACGACGGGTAGAAGTCTGCTGACGAGTAGAAGTCCGACGTCGAGTAGAAGTTCGTTGACGAGCAGAAGTCTGACGTCGGGTAGAAGACTGACGAAAGTTCGTCGACGAGCAGAAGTTCGACGATGAGTAGAAGTCCGATAACGAGCAGAAGTCCAACGTCGAGTAGAAGTCTGCTGACGAGCATAAGTCCGACGTCGAGTAGAAGTCTGCTGATGAGCAGAAGTCCGACGTCGAGTAGAAGTCCGCTGACGAGCAGAAGTCTGACGTCGGGTAGAAGTACTGTCGGTTAGAAAACCGACGAAAGTTCGTCGATGAGCAGAAGTCCGACGACGGTTTTTAGTCCGATGACATGAAGAATTTCGGCGTCGGGTATTAGTCCGTCAAAAGTCCTGCAAGGCAAAAGTTCAGCGACAGGAGGAAATTCAAATTCGGGTAGAATTTTAACATTGTGGAGAAGTCAGATGGAAATCTATTGATGACATTCTGTTGACGTTAACCAAGGATGTATAATCTATCTGAGGATGTTTGTCAGAGCCTTTGCTCAATGATGTTAACCGATATTGGATCTACCAATGATGTAGGATCTATCTGAGATTGTACGCCAGACCCTTTGCCCGATGACGTTAACCTGTGTGGAAGAGATCGAGAGAATCCACAAAGGATGTAAGACCTATCCGAGGTTGTATATCGGAGCTTATGCTCGACGACATTAACCTGTGTGGAAGAGGTCGAGAGAATCCACCAAAGATGTAAGACTTTTCCGAGGTTGTATGTCAGAGCCTTTGCTCGACAACGTTAACCTGTGTGGAATAGGTCGAGAGAATCCACCAAGGATGTAGGACCTTTCCGAGGTTGTATGTCGGAGCCTTTGCTCGACAACATTAACCTGTGTGGAAGAGGTTGAGAGAATCCACCAAGGATGTAGGACCTTTCCGAGGTTGTATGTCGGAGCCTTTGCTCGACGACGTTAACCTGTGTGAAAGAGGTCATGAGAATCCACCAAGAATGTAAAACCTTTCTGAGGTTGTATGTCAGAGCCTTTGCTCGATGACGTTAACCTGTGTGGAAGAGGTCGGGAGAATCCACCAAGGATGTGAGACCTTTCTGAGGTTGTATGTCGAAGCCTTTGCTCGACAACATTAACCTGTGTGGAAGAGGTGGGGAGAATCCACCAAGGATGTGAGACATTTCCGAGGTTGTATGTCGGAGCCCTGCTCGACGACGTTAACCTATGTGGAAGAGGTGGGGAGAATCCACCAAGGATGTGAGACTTTTCCGAGGTTGTATGTCGGAGCCCTGCTCGACGATGTTAACCTGTGTGGAAGAGGTCGGGAGAATCCACCAAGGATGTAGGACCTTTCCGAGGTTGTATGTCGGAGCCTTTGCTCGACGACGTTAACCTGTGTGGAAGAGGTCGGGAGAATCCACCTAGGATTTGAGACCTTTCTGAGGTTATATGTCGGAGCCCTGCTCGACGATGTTAACCTGTGTGGAAGAGGTCGTGAGAATCCACCAAGGATGCAAAACCTTTTCGAGGTTGTATGTCGGAGCCTTTGCTCGATGACGTTAACCTGTGTGGAAGAGGTCGGAAGAATCCACCAAGGATGTGAGACATTTCCGAGGTTGTATGTCGAAGCCTTTGCTCGACAACATTAACCTGTGTGGAAGAGGTGGGGAGAATCCACCAAGGATGTGAGACCTTTCTGAGGTTGTATGTCGGAGCCCTGCTCGACGACGTTAACCTGTGTGGAAGAGGTGGGGATAATCCACCAAGGATGTGAGACTTTTCCGAGGTTGTATGTCGGAGCCCTGCTCGACGACGTTAACCTGTGTGAAAGAGGTCGGGAGAATCCACCAAGGATGTAGGACCTTTCCGAGGTTGTATGTCGGAGCCTTTGCTCGACGACGTTAACCTGTGTGGAAGAGGTCGGGAGAATCCACCAAGGATGTGAGACCTTTCCGAGGTTGTATGTCGGAGCCCTGCTCGACGACGTTAACCTGTGTGGAAGAGGTCGAGAGAATCCACCAAGGATGTAAGACCTTTCCGAGGTTGTATGTCGGAGCCTTTGCTCGACGACGTTAACCTGTGTGGAAGAGGTTGGGAGAATCCACCAAGGATGTGAGACCTTTCCGAGGTTGTATGTCGGAGCCCTGCTCGACGACGTTAACCTGTGTGGAAGAGGTCGAATCGGATCCCCCTGTGATCGATTTTTTATCTTGATTAGGAGGGGGCGAACGCCGCGTGTATCCCAAATCAAAGTTGAAAAAGGGTCTATCTTTAGACCGTTACTGCCTTTTTGAAGTCGAGATTAAGACCTTGTTCAAGGAGTGGAAGTATAGAAAGGGACTGTACATGGCTTGAAATTTATCGGAAGCTTCCTTGAATTTTTATGGAGTTTCCTTATATATCGTCTTGGATATGAATGTTTTCGAGAGATCTTCTTGACTAAAATTGTAGTCAAGGTTGCCCCCTAGTCTAGATCTGATTCCAATAACATGGATGCTTCAATAGCAGTTGAATAACCTTTTGGGGTTGGAGCAAAAATTGCCCCCCAAAATGGAATCTGTTTCCCACAGACGGCGCCAAACTGTTGCGTGCTAGAATATTCGCAGCGGTAGATAAATATTTAGTTTAACGTCTTAGCATTGTACGAAGATCCAGCACACAAGCAGATAAGTGAGAGGGTGTAGCATTCATAAGAGACACCAAAGTTTTTACGTGGAAAACACCTGAAAAGGGAGAAAAACCACGGGGCCTGGCCCAGTTTGAATGAATCCACTAGTATTTGTAGTCGATTACAAATGAGGCCCTTCCTTAGAAGAAGGCCTTGGATTGATGTAGCAAATGTACATCATATAGATTGCATTACATGGTAGGAGTTACATATACAGGTTTGTTTGGCCTGAAGGATCGTAGTCGGCAGGAGACCGTAGTCGGTAGAAGACCGGGGTCAGAAAGACCGTTGTCTGTTGATGGAGGTCGGAAGGACCATAGTAGGCGACGAAGGCCTGAAGGACTTTAGTCGATAGAAAGCTGGGGTCTGAAAGACCGTTGTTTGGTGATGTAGGTCGGACGGACCGTAGTAGGCGATAGAGGTCAGAAGGACCGTAGGCGGTAGGAGACAAGGAGTCAGGTGTTAGTCCCAGTATCACTTGGAAGATCAGATGTTGATGGTCTGGCCTTGAGTAGGACGTCGGGTCTTAAGCAGGACGTCAGGTCTTCAGCAGGACGTTGGGTCATCAGCAGGACGTCGGGACTGAACGTCGGACCTTAAGGCAGTGGTGAAATGAAACTCCGGCGGTGGTCCGACGAGGCTCCGACGGTGATCCGGCGAGGCTCCGACAGCGGTCCGGCGGAGGTCCGGCGGTGCTTCGGCGGTGGTTCGGCGGCCGTCGAGGAGGAGCTTCCTCCTTCTCTTCCTCCTTCTCTTCTTGCCTCGAGATGTATCGTTGGGTTCGTATTTCTGAGACGCTCAATTTGACTATAAGCTCGCTGAAATCGGAGTTCATGTGATCCCGGATTTAATTTTTGAAGTTTCCGGCTAGCTTTTTGCCTCGAGATTCGTGCCCGATCAAGATAATTTCAAGATGACGTATCAAACTTAATATTGTAAATCTAATTAGATATATAAAATTTATTAAGTTAAATTAAATTCAAAATAATGTTAATTTATTAATTATCAACATTGTTTAAAATTAGAATTATAATTGCATTTAATATTTATATACTTAAAAAAATAGTATTCATGTTATTTTTATTCAATTAGAATTTTATCTATTTATACATGTAATTATTTAATTAATTTACACTGATTAAATTTTTTTTATGAATTTTGATATTTAAATAATAATTAAAAATTTTATAAGAAAATTAATTTGTAAAAACCAAATTGTCGAATGAACTAACCTCACCGTGCTCACCTGATAACCGTCTCATCTCCATTCCCGGTCTTCACCTTCACGTAATCCTCGACGCAAAAGAAGCGCGGATTTTGCCACGAGAGCTTCTACGGGATCCAGTGGAGTGTCCGAAATCCTCTTCTCTTTTAATCCTCTCTCATACCAGAAATCCTCAAAGAATTGAAGTCAGGAATTCACGAAGGGAGCTGGCTGGCGAAGGTTTCGACGGAATCGAGCTTTTGTTCGTTTGAATCTCTTAAATCCGAAGAACTGCAGGACTTAGTAAATCTAGAACTTGGGGCAATCGGAGGTAAAGCGGGATTGATAATACCGTAGAATTTTTTTTATTATTCGGAGTAAGATTTACATAAGTACTCTACCAATTACACAACATATTCTTAGATGAAGAATTGGGCGGGAGGGAAAGAGAAGTTTTTGTTTTGGTGAATCTTATAATGATAATATTTCCTGCAGGGAAGTTTTGTATTTGTATTCGATATTCGATCTGCTCTAATTCATTTATTCTCATGGTCTTGGTGAAGATTTGGGCAATCTCATATGGCTTCGGATATGGATACAAGTGAGCAGAAGTTAACGACCAGTGATGCCTTGGCGTATTTAAAGTGCGTTAAATATTTGTTTAAGGACAATAAGGAGAAGTACAATGAATTTCTCGAAGTTATGAGGGATTTCAAGAGCCAGAGGTTTTGAGTTTGTCTTGTTTTTTAGTCGATAAATAAGTTTGTGGTTGTTTTTCAATTCATATCGATGTTTTTTGGTTGGTTTTCTCAGATTTATGTTGGTTGCAGGACTAATATATGTGGAGTGATTATGAGGGTGCAAGAACTCTTTAAGGGGCATAGCGATTTGATCCTTGGTTTCAGCAAATTTTTGCCTAATGGCTACGAGATTAAGGTTCCAGTGGAAAAGAAGCCTGTTGAATTCCATGAAGCTTTCACCTTCGTGAGCAAAATTAAGGTGCTAATCTATAGGCTAAGTTGTTTACTAATTCAGATTATTTCCCTCAATGTGCTTTTATTGGGTTCAATCTAATCACTCGCCTTCTTGCAGAGCCGATTTGAAAATGATCAACTTACTTACAGGTCATTCTTAGATACTCTTGAAATGTATAGGAATCATACTAAATCAAGCAGTGAGGTTCGTCGGGAGGTATGTAGTGATCATTTGTTTTTTTTTTTTTTGTAGCCATATAGTACTCATGGTTTGAAGTATTTCTGATCTCAGTTGTATTATTCTATAGGTGGCATTGCTTTTTAAAAATCATGAAGATTTATTTATGGAATTTTTACATTTTTTGCCTGATACATCTACCTCAACTGCTCAACTTGTATCACCTGGTAGACGTTTTGCTAGGCGTGATAAGTTCAGAACTATGAAGCCTCCTTGCATGCAAAAGGTATCACCTGAAAAAACTTTGGTGTTATTCGTCCCAACCTAAATTGGTTCCATTAAATGAAATTTTTGCTGACATTTCTCTCCATCTTTCAGATTCAGGATAGAGATATGGATAGGGAACATGAAAAAAAGGATGCAAATATGACTGTTGAAAGTGTTAAACATAGAGAAGACAAGCAAATCAATCAAGGTTCTCCAGATTTCTCAAAAGAAGTGGCTAATCACAAAGTGTCTTTATCCCCCAGTATAATGGATTACAAAGACTTGGATCTCTCGAACTGCCCAAGTTGTACTCCTAGTTATCGGCTATTGCCGGAAAATGTTAGTATTATATATCAATTTATTCTATTCGCTTTTAGTTATAACAATCTCTATGAATTATTTTAACTTGGTTTTATTTAAATTGTTGTTGACTGGCAGTGCCGTGTACCTGTCTCTAGCGATAGAATTGAACTTGACAAATCCGTTCTAAATGATGTTTGGGTTTCAGTGACATCTGGAACTGAAGATTATTCTTCTAATCTATCGAGGAAAAGTCAATATGAGGAAAGCTTATTTAAATGTGAAGATGATAGGTGACAAATTTTATTCCCTTAATTTTTTTTAAGTATTTATTTATTTGAATTTTAATTCTTGTTTTGTTGGTGCCACATTTTGTTTAATGAAATTGCTTTTGCCATTTCATAATATTTGAGATAAATGTTCAGATATGAGCTGGATATGCTAGTAGAGTTGGCAAATACAACTGTTGAGAAAGTTCAGAATTTGATAAAGAAGATGCAGGATGATAATGATATCAACAAATTAGAATCACCGTTTCGCATTGAGGATCACTTAACCTGTTTGTGTTCATCACAATCATTTTACATGTGTGCTTAATTATATTTTCATCTTAATTATTTTTCCTTATGAGAAATCTTTTCTTTTTGAAAGCTCGAAATTTGAATTGCATTGAACGACTATATGGTGATAATGGCTTCGACGCAGTGTATGCTTTAAAAAAAATGCTAGTGTTGCTTTGCCCCTCATATTGGACCGTTTGAAACAGAAACAAGAGGAATGGACTAGTTATCGTGCTAACTTTAATAAGGTCTGGTCTAATTTATGCAGATTACTATTACAAATGACTCAGTTTTAATTTTACTCAATAAGATTTGATGAGCTAGGGTCCTTGAGGTATCTAGCTATAATTTTTTGGCCATGTAGGAAGAATTTACTTGTTTAGATCTAATATTGTTTTTCTGAGTTATTAGTGGTGACCTCTTCTTTGCAGCACTTCTTGCCGAGATCAAAGAAATCTATAAGAAGAAAAAGTAAAAAATGATGATGCGATGTTGCTATTGCTTCTGAAACCCAAAAACCTGCTGTTCCTAATAGGGAATTTGATCACTTGGAGATCCACAAATCAGCTGGTCAAAGTACTAAAAGCAGAACTATTGCAGTGGTGCGCCGCAGCAAGTGCCAGACCCTCTCAGACGATTAGGCACCATCCTTGGCATGTACTTGTTCTGTTCCCTACTTTCCTTGAGAGTCAGATTCCTCTCTCTCTTTTTTTTTTCGGGGTAATTAGAGGGCAAAAATCCCATATTTCACTAAAACAGTTTAACAGAAGAAGGAGAAATGTCTGGAAGTGAAGCACGGCTCGGCATATTGCATGAAAAAATTGTTAACTGGGATTCCGATCAATCCATGATATGGGACCGAGGACCCTGATGAAACTTCTGAGTTTTTGCAAGTTGTCAATGAAGTTCAGCAACTTGTTGACAAGTTAACAACCTCACCTGTGTACAATAAGCTTTTATGCTATGCTGATAGCACTCTTCAGATGGCCATGGCTAGGCTTGAGGAGGAGTTTGTGCACCTTCTGAGACAGTATAGGCAGCCTTTGGAGCCAGATCACATGTCGTTTCAGTCCATGGAAGAGGAATTGTCAGAGGACTTCTCATCTAGTTCATTTGAAGAAGAAGCAATTCAGGGTAAAAGCCACCATGAAAGCAGCCGAAGATCAGAGGATTTTCTAGTCGATCTGATCCATCCTGATGTTGTATGTGACCTCAGATGCATAGCTGAAGAGATGATTTCGGCCAAGTTTGACAGGGAGTGCTGCCAAGCCTACATTAGTGTCAGAATGGATGCACTTGATGAGTGTCTTTCTGTTCTTCGCATTGAAAAATTGAGCATTGAAGAAGTCCTGCAGTTGGAATGGTCATCACTGAATTCCATGATGAAGAGGTGGAATCGAGCTCTGAAAGTTTTTATACGCGTTTATCTTTCGAGCGAGAGTCGTCTATGTGACCTCATATTTGGAGAACTTTCAGTGTCACTGAGACAGTCCTGCTTTGTTGAGATCTCAAAGAGCTCTATCATGCAATTCCTCAATTTAGGAGAAGCAATAGCAGTTGGACCACTAAAGCCAGAGAAGCTCTTCAGGATACTTGACATGTATGAGGGATTAGCAGATCTTCTCACCGACATCGAATCACTCTTTCCGAATGAGTCGGGCTCTTTCATTGTAAATGAATGCAATGAGATTTTGTCAAGGCTGGGTGAATATGTGAGAGGAACCTTCTCCGCATTCAAGAATGCGATTCTAAGAAACACATCAACAACAGGTTTTGCAGGAGGTGGAGTTCATCCTCTCACAAAGTATGTCATGAACTACATCAAAGCACTTGCAGATTACCGTGTAACAATGAATGCGCTCTTTGATGAACAGATTCCTCTCTCTCTCTCGCCTAAACGCTTCAGCTCCCTGACCTCACCAACGAAGTACAATTCACTCAGAGAAAAAGAAACAGAGCGTTTCTTCTCATGCCGATCTGTTTCCCCGCGGCTTCGCCCTTTGACCTTCTGTTAAGTTTTCCAATTACCAAACAGATTCTTAGATGAAGAATTGAGCGGGAGGGAAAGAGAAGTTTTTGTTTTGGTGAATCTTATAATGATAATATTCCAGCTCTCCGACAACAGCCACACCTCCGCCGGCGACACCTCCAACTTCAAGCTCTCCGCCACCCTTGCGCAATCTTCCTCGTTGGGACGAGGATATCACGGCGCCAGCGCCGCAACCAGCTGACGTATATCATTACCTTCTCTCTAATTAATCATAATTAGTCTTTAATTAAAGTTTATAGTATACTAATTACAAATTAAAATTGCCAATTTTTTTAATAAGAATATTTGAGCTAATTTTTTGATAAAGGACACTAAAATTATTTTATTTGGCTGATTTTCTTGATTGCAGAATGGAAGTATAGCTATACAAGGAAGAATGATGGCCATTGTTGTGCTCTTTGCAGTTGAAGTGTATTATTTCTGCAATTTTTTTCTTATTTCATTTATATTGAAAAATTATTTCATTATATACTTCATATCTTCAATCTAATATTTTTCATAAAGTTACAACAACACCATACCATAGATTTCGAATGAAAAAATAGCTTAGTAGACCCTTCAAGTGTTTAAATTAAGCTTTGGCTCTGAAGTAACTCACAGCATCAGCATAACCAAAATGAAGAAGCTAAGCATGCTCTTGCTTCCCATTCCTCTTATTACCTTCTTCAAGAGCAAAATTGCATCCTGTGATGGCGTCTTGGATGGAAAGAAATATCCATTCCTTTCCAACAACATCAATGAAACCAGCTGCCATCAGCTTCTCCACAACTTACCCCCTTGGATTTGTTATTGCCATCTGTACGTGTAATATAATAGATTTGTTTCTTCTTCTTTTTTCACAGGTTCTCTCAATTAAATTGGAAATTAGACTTGCCTGGATCATCTTCTTGCCAAGCATCCTATGGACTTCAAATAGCATTCCGATGCCAGTGTTGTCAATGGCAGCCACGCCTGCAAATCATAATGCGTGTGGGCATTAATGGCCAATATTTATGCGAATACATAAAAGAAAAAAATTACTACATAAAAAGTAGGCAAAACTTTTTTTTTTTTTAACTCAGGCTATGTTTGGGATAGCTTTCTTAATGCAGTCTAAAACAGTTTTTTTCTTAAAACCTTTGGGTTCTTTCTTAAAACACTTTCTTTCTTAATTATAAAATTTAATTAATTATTCAACATAGACAAAATAATTGCTGTTCGATCAGCAATTATTTCACTAATAAATCTACAAATATGCATGTCACCATATCGTTAGTTATAACATCTTGACTTTTTGGCCATCTTCCTTCAATCTTCAATTTTGACGTCTTTCAATCAAAATATTATTATTTTTCAGATGAAAATAAGCCTAAGAAAATAAAAAACTATCAATATCATTTCATATTTCTTTGGCAATATAAGAAATTAAAATTTTATTCATCCAAAAATCTCTAATTCAAATATGGACTTTTACCTATGGGATACCAGTAACACTTGGCTAAAAATGACATAAAAAATAGGGTTTAGAACACTTGAGGGTTGCTATGAATTCATAATAATATGATCTATTTGGGGCGATTGTAGTTATTTTTATACATGATTGTGTTGTCTGGTCCAGTCTTGTGGTGTTTCTTTTTTTGGCTGTGTTGTCTCTGGTTCAGCTTATTGACTAGTACTTGTTGTTTGCTGGATCTGTGTTGCTGGTGGTTTTGTTGGGTGGTTGGTGGCACGTTCTTTTTTTTCATCTTTTTTTCCCCCTTTTCTTTGTTGTTTCAATTCTTGCAGTTTCATGTTTTGTCGGACATCTCATGGTGTCCACATTGGCTTCTTTATGAAACTCTCATAGGTGTCTCTCTATGTGGTCATAGCTTTCGGTTTGCTGTCTTTTCTTTTGCTTGATTATTGTGATTAGATAGAATCAAAGGTTTGTAGGTTTTGCTTTAAATGAATGGTGACTTGTTGTCTGCTGGGTCTATGTTGCTGGTGGTTTTGTTGGGTGGTTTGTTCTTTTTGGGTTCTCCTTTTGCCTTTTCTTTGTTATTTCAATTCTTACAGGTTGATTTTTTGTTGGACTTCTCATGGTGTCGGCATTGGCTTTTTCCCAATACCCTCTCATGAGATGCTCTCTATGTGGTCATGACTTTCAGTTTGTTGTCTTTTCTTTTGCTTGATTATTGTAATTATATTGAATCAAAGGCTCATAGGCTTTGCTTTAAATGATGTATTTTTAGAGGGTTTTGAATTCATTAAGGACCAGTACTTTCTTTTCATTAACCCGTAGGCCTCTACTAGTGGGTTTTATTAAAAAATAAAGATGACTATAAAACTATTGTTGTAAAATTAATTTTTTTGAAGTTGCTAAACTGTTATAAATAAGTTCTTTATTGAAAAGTTTGACAAGAGCTTTTTCTTACAGATCCCACAAATTAGTCATTCTAGTTGCAAAAAATAGATTCTCATTATAAAATTTTTTGAAAAAAAAAAAGAGAAAATAACAAGAAAATAATAACAAAACAGAAATATGATTTCAAGATGAAATAGCAACAACAACAGAACTAATCAAGTTGTGAGAAACCACCATGAACAAATTAGAGAACTGTTCTATAATACTGCCCACCATTTACAAATCAACAAGCAGACTGAAGTGGCCAATAAAGGGATCGAAGGCAAAATATTTACTATGGGTAGAGCTCTCTTACTACACTTTCTTCAACATGGTGAACAATACAACCTTATTCCAAGCCTTATAAGGTTTATCTGGCTCACCATTCATCCTTACCTTAGTAGAGACTCAAATGTAGAGGTTGTTGGTTACTTACTCAAACACCATGATGCATCATAGCAATATATACATGACCACCTCTAGCAAACATAATAAATAATGAAACAACAAGCAGATAAATTGTCACAATCTAACCCGATAAGACCCACTGATAGAACATGTCCTATCGTGCTGACTTGTGATAGGTGTGCCCAAGATCGGAGTTAAGGGAAACTTTTCAAATTTTTTCATCTTCTTCAATTTGAACTTAAAACAAACGACAAATTCAATACAAACTAACAACGAACCACAGAGCTGCTAATATCTTCCCGTATATAGAAAATAACTCATCCACTAAATTTATTTTTTATTACTCATCAGAATGTACATGCAACATTTATATTACTGTACATGACTACAAACTAAGCTACAAAACAAAGCAATTTAAATAACTAGCCGTGACTGTAAAAAATTAGAAAAGGAAATATCTATACAAACTTAGACAGATTAGATACTGACTCAGTTACTCAACTGACTCATTCCCTTTCCCATACCCTAAAACAACTTGCAAATAAACTATGAGCTAACACAACTTAACAGGTCGCACGTAATGATCTAAATTTTAAATTTATTTTACTGAATTTAAAAGCAATTAATAAATGCAATTAATGTACTAAACCAAATATCGTAGTAGTGCATGTATTTATCAGAAATATAAATAGCAATACTAAGAAAGTAAATATACAAATACTTCATATAACAGAGCAGAATAGATTACCCTCAAGTCCTTACACCTCCCATTAGAAAAGAATTCTAGCCCTTCTAACTCCCATGTTGGTATATCAAAAACAGACCCTTATGACTCCCAATGCTCAACACTAGAACATAATGTGCATATATCATCAAAATAGAGTGTGCATATAGCACCAAAATAGAACTTCCTCCACCCATATTAGATCTAAGAATCACACATTTCAATCAAGTAAACATATGATTTATTGCATTGCAGCAAAGAAAATGTAAATAAACTCATTCCAGAATTTAAATAAATACTATAACAATACACAACAAAATATACTAATAAAAATAGATGCACTATTTCAGATTACAATCAAATTATTAGAGATTGTTCATAATATCATTTTGATGCTCTAATTGTACTACAACATAATTTTTGGGAACTATAATTATTTTTTTATTTTGCCAAAAATCTCACATTTTCCAATTTGTCAGGTGAAATTTTATCAAAAAAAATAACTAACTATTCAGAATTGTTGTATATATGACAAACAAAAAGTTACTAGTGAAAGTTTTTTAATGTTTTATAGATATCAAGTTTTCCTCAATTTTATTAACAAAACTATAAATTCAATTAGGAAATTTTCAAAAATTTTGTATTTTCCAAAATTGAGATAGCCAAAATGCAACTTATCTTGAGCCGGTCAATTTTCAAAATTGAGATGATAGTTAGCAACAAATTGAAGTAGCCCAAAATGTCTTTCTATTTCTAGGATTCCTCATGTCTCTATCTAACAGGCTGCCTCAAGGGAATGGAATGTAATGGTTAAGTAGAAAATTATATTTTTAATATAAATTTTTTTGTCGAGCATTGTAGCACGTAATCAGGCACGTTGCAGTGCCACAACATGAATTAATTGTTAAAATTCAAGAGGGCTCAGTGCCGCAGTGCCACAACCCTAGCACCATGGCGTCTTAGAGGGAAAGTTTTAGATTTCACAAACAAGCATATAGACCACTGGGACCCGCTTAAGAACACATGCAGAGCTTCACAAGCATATAAAATATTCCTAGACACATGCAGATGGATTCAAATACCAAAATTCAATGAATTTCCTTGAATAAGATCATGTAGAACAGTGCACTAATCTGTAGGTGTTACATAAACACCAATGTGAAGTTGAATTCAAGATAAGCGACTTGACCTTAATTAACATCCAATCCTACATACAATCTTCAATCTACAATAAACCACATTCAAAGATAAGGAGGAATTTCAATGGGTGATGCCACGTGCTAAAAAATAAGTAAAGTTGCCAATAAATGAGCTTTATTAAGAGAAATCCTTGAATCCCCCCTCCCCCAATAATTATATAAAGATGATGGCATAGGAAAACCCTATTTTGATTAAAAAAATATATATTTAAGTATATATAGTTTTGAAAATATATTAATTTTCTTTGAGAGAAATTAATTTTGAAAATATATCATCTCAAAAAGACGAGACTATCGTTCATTAATAGGTTCAGATTACAAAGCTTTAAAGGATCATTAATTTTATAATCAAAATCAGGATAATAAAATGATATATCTCTCCAAGGAAAGAGGATATCATTTATTATCAATCCTTTGAATATAATGATAATGATCATTTAATTGAAATTTCCCAAAGATAATTAATTAGAGGTTTTGAAAATTTCAATTTTGAAAATTAGATCTGGGTTACTAAATCTCCTACGAGCGCAAGCCCTCGTAGTTAATTACATCGTAAAGAAATTGAAATTTCCCTACGAAAACTCTCGATTAAAATAGCGGTATAAAATTTTATTTAGATTTTCAAGGCTCGATATCAAAGAAGGTAAGGATTGAAATTTCAAGAGGGATTGGCTCAAGATTGAACACTTATTTTCAGAGTCAAAGGAAGAAGGGTAGGAGATGTTTGAGATTCTGAATTACTTCAAAAAACATCTCAGCCTATCCTAAGTGTTGGGCTCGAATTTAATTGAAAGTGATTTAAGTTTGAATGGTCAATTTTATTAGAAATTTGGGATTCAATTCCCGAAAGTTGAGGTCTTATGGCCCGAGCCAGCCTCAGAACCTAAGTCTAAATTGGGCACTAAAAGTTAGTGCCCCGAACCTAGCTAATGCAATGCGAATCTGGTCTTACCCCGACCTGGATTGGGGAGCCAGCTAAACCACCTAAACGATTTAAATTATGAGTCCGGTCTTTTTGTAGAGTGGTAGGGACGTTATTTAAGAAAGGTATTTGAGAACGGGACCGACATCTAGAGCGGATCCTAAATGGTCCCTTAAACTTATGTTGGGTTTGATGCTTAAGCTAATGTAATTAAAGATTTAATTCGTTATTAATCTAATGCATGCTGATCGACTCGATTAAAAGATTGAATTTGAATTTAGGCTATGAAATGAGAATTCCCGGCGGTCCCGGGCTTACTTCTTAAATTCGTTAGAATTTCTTTGTGAGCCTAAATATTTTTAATTTGATTTAAGTAGAAAAATTTTATTAAGTCCTTAAGAGCCTACGATCGGATTCCAGGTCAAATCAAAGTCGGCATGCAGGTAAAAAGACTAGAAAAGCAGGTATCTCTAATGCACAATCAATTTAAATAAATCAATCAAATTAGATATATCAAATTGAATGTCCGTAGGCAAGTGCCTCTTATTATTACATCACAGAATTTTGCAGAAAATTAAAGTGGCCGGGCACCACTGACTACAACCCGGATTTTTAATCCTAAATCAAATGACTTGGAATTTTGGGATTCTTCTCGTTGTCCATTTATTCGTCTTGTCACGAACATCTTGATTCGTCGGTTCCGGATATCCAAATGAAAAGAAACTCCCCCTTAATCGGGGTGTTATCTTTCCTCTTTGGATATTTAAAAAGTATCCTAATTTGACTTCCAAATGGAAGAAGACTCTCCCCTTTAGGGATGTCTTCTCCTCTTTGGAATTCAAATTGGATAGTAATATCCCAAAATTAAGTCATTTCAAAATATTTACAACCTTAATCAAATTTACATCTCAAATTTAAAATAAAAATCTAGACTCGATCCTGTAGGGTTATCCTAATAATCAACAGTTGTATATATTCCCAAGCAGTTATAATATGAAAAATTGAAATGCAATTTTTAGCCACACTTGGCCATGCTCTTTTTATTCGAAGGGGGTCTTAAGCGCGGTAGGTACCTGTGCAAAGAGTATATATACATTTTTTATTAACTGCCCCCTTTAATTTCAGCTCCTTGTATGAGCATAGCCACCTGCATAAGATTGCACAAGTATAATTCGCTCCTAACCTAGGGGTAAATCTAACGTACAATCAATCACAGAATGCAGGAAGTAAATAAATAAACACATCAATTCTACACTAGCAAACAATATGCAGTAAAAGCTCAAAAACTCGGCACACAACTGCAGAAAGTAAAACACCGACCTATCCTAAAGCTAGAGTCGGTGATCCTAGCAAACCATCTAAAATGTGTGAGGTAGGTCATGTGGTTTTGATGTGTCCTAATTAGGATTATTAATTAAAGTTATCTAAGGTTTTATTTGTTTGAAAAATTAAAGGGATTTAAGTTTGAATTCAAGTATTAATGGTTTCAGGTTAATTTTTTTAAGATTCATTTAGTTATTTGTTGGATATCACCTTTATTTCACACCGAGGCCGTGAAGTTTATTTCACCTTCCTAGGGGCTAAATTAATAGCCTCGTAGGCCTGGGTTACCTAGTGGTACCCGGTATAATTAAACATTTTAGGTTGATTAAGGCTTAAGAATTAATGAATTTTATTCTAAATGTTTGGTTACTGATTTCAAAATTGATTAATTTAAGTTTTCCATTAATCGATTCGTGGCGTTGTGCCACCAGGCTCAAGGAACCAGCCTCCTTAGGACACTTAGCCCCGCAGCACGGAGTAGTCCAGCCGATAAACCAAATTAATGTAGTTGAATTAGAGGTTTTAAAAGGTTAAATAATTAATGATTAATCTATTTTAAGGTTTAACACCCCTTAGAATCCATTAGTGGCATTATGCCACCAGGCTCGAAGAACCAGCCTCCTTAGGACACTTAGCCCCGCAGCCCGGAGTAGTCCAGCCAATAAACTTCATCTTTAGGATGGTTGTTGTGTTTTAAAAGGTTTATTGAATGTTTTATACATTAAACTAACATTTTCTGGAGTTTTAGAATGATTTTGAGTTTTATGATTTTTTGAATATTTTAATCATTTAATTAAGGGGTTCGAAAATTGACTTTTTGATTAAGCTCAAATTCTGAAATATTTGTATTTTATTAAAATACTAGACCTTACTATGATCAGTTAGACAGTAAGTACGCTGAAATCGGATTTTTCTGCATTTTATTACAAAGGTTTGAAGTTTTGAACTAATTTTTAACTACGGTTTGACCAATTTGTTGACTTTTTTGAATTTGATGTTTTTCTGAGATTTTGACATTTTTAACAAATATTAGACCTTAATAGGAGTTGAATGCAAGTGAGTTTGTTTAATCACCCTTATCTCATTTAAAACCTCATGTTGACTGTTTGATTGGTCAAACAGTCAAACATGGGTGAGGTGACAGCTAGAGTGGCTTAGGGAGCTGATATGATGCCTTGGATTTAATATTTAAAAGGAGGGATCAAAATTTGATGGGGATTTTGCCATTAAAAAGGGTCATTTGACTACCCATTGACTGTTTGACCAGTCAATGGGCCAAGGTGGCTGATGTGACAGGTGAGAGGTTTTGATGAATTAGCTTGGAAGAAATATCAAGGCTTAGATTCAATTTGTTTAATTGAAACAACCTATTCATAAGAAGATTTGACCATAAGTCAATGGTTGACCAAGTCAAATCAAGGTGAATCAACTTCAAATAAATTTGAATGAGTTTCAATCATGCTTTGAAAATGGTTTGAGAATTCGAATTGTTCAAATGGGTCAAATGGTTCAAGAGGGCTTAAATGGGCCCTTAATAGGCCCTTAAGCCGAAATTGGTTGACCTGGTCAACCAATTAGGTCTAGGGTTTGGAAATGGGTTCAACAGATTTAAAATGACATTTAGAGTTTATTGGATATGGTCTCAAGGTCTAGGGAGGTCATTTGGTTCAAAACACCTGTTTCGACCCTTAAAGGGCCTTTTGGGTCAAACCTGTTGACTTGGTCAACCAGGTTGACCCAAGGGTCAAGAGTGGGTTCAACAGATTTGAAATGACATTTGAAACTTACTGGAGGTGGTTGTGTTCAATTCGGAGTTCATTTGGTTCAAAATCACCATTTGAGTCCTTAAGGGGTATTTTTGTCATTTTGACCCCTGGTCAACTGGGGGTCAAACTGAGTCCAGAAAAATGCAGTTTAATGTTCAACATATCAAGATTAAAGGTCTGGAAGTGACTAGAGGCTTTCGTGAAGGCTCTAAGGTCAGAATCTTAAAAGTGATAGGTCCAGTGGCATGGGCTGTAAATATTTGAAGGTTTTACAACCTATGGATTTTGATTAAGTTTCTGGGTTTAGAGACCTCAGAATGGGCTCAAATTTGGAGGGTTGCCTCCAGAGACATGTCCAATCAGTATGCAATTGACAGACTTTGAATCGGAAGTCATTTAACATGGTTTTAAAGTGTTTAAAATTTCAATGGAAAACGCCTTTAGGACAAAACCTTTGGACCTTGGATTTGGCTTGATTAACTTAAAATCTAGGTAGATCCTAAGGTCTGAATAGATCTTAAAGTTAGAAATCTAGAAGGATCCTAGATCCTAAGAAATTCCTATAACTTGGAGTCTAGAAAGAGTTTAGGATCTAGAGCAGCTCCTAAGGTCTAAGCTCTAGAAGAATCCTAGCATAGATCCTAAGGTCAGGATTCTAGGAGGATCCTAGAATTTAAATTAATTTGGAAATTAAGTTGATTTAGGGTCAAGAGTAGTCCAAGTGACCTCATACAAAAATGAGGTCAACAAATGGACCCCCAATATGTGTAAGAGAGCGAAGTTCTATTGCACATATTGGCGTTGACCGAGATTAAAGATCAAGTGTGGAATTTTAATCCTAAGGGAATGAAAAATTCATCCCTAGGGAATTAAGATTTAAATTTATTAGGGTAGTGCTACGGAGGGCATGATCTACCACTAATCATTTAACTCAAATGCTAGGGTGGTGCCACAGAGGGCATGCTCCACCACTAACGGATACGAATTAGGATGGCGCCACGAGGGGCACGCTCCACCACTAATCGTTTAACTCAAATGTTAGGGTGGTGCCACAGAGGGCTTGCTCCACCACTAACGGATACGAATTAGGATGGCGCCACGAAGGGCACGCTCCACCACTAATCGTTTAACTCAAATGTTAGGGTGGTGCCACAGAGGGCATGCTCCACCACTAACGGATACGAATTAGGATGGCACCACGAAGGGCACGCTCCACCACTAATCGTTTAACTCAAATGTTAGGGTGGTGCCACAGAGGGCATGCTCCACCACTAACGGATACGAATTAGGATGGCGCCACGAAGGGCACGCTCCACCACTAATCGTTTAACTCAAATGTTAGGGTGGTGCCACAGAGGGCATGCTCCACCACTAACGGATACGAATTAGGATGGCGCCACGAAGGGCATGCTCCACCACTAATCGTTTAACTCAAATGTTAGGGTGGTGCCACAGAGGGCATGCTCCACCACTAACGGATACGAATTAGGATGGCGCCACGAAGGGCACGCTCCACCACTAATCGTTTAACTCAAATGTTAGGGTGGTGCCACAGAGGGCATGCTCCACCACTAACGGACGGTCTTGTGGAAAGGAAACTTTCTCTACACCAAGAACCGGGTCTGGATGATCATATGTGGAGGAAACTTGCTCCACACAGAGGATCGAGTTTGAATTGATCGTATGTAGAGGAAACTTGCTCTACACATAGGATCAGGTTTGAATTGACCGTATGTAGAGGAAACATGCTCTACATAGAGGATCGGGCTTAAATTGATCGTATGTAGAGGAAACTTGCTCTACACAGAGGATCGGGCTTAAATTGATCGTATGTAGAGGAAACTTGCTCTACACAGAGGATCGGGCTTAAATTTTGAAATTTGGAATTTGAGAGTTTTTGAATTGATTTGATTTTTTGAATTTTGAAGTTGGAATTTGATTTTTAAGAATGAATTTTTAAAGTTTCTGATGTTTGATTTTGAATTAAGAAATTTCTTAAATCCAGGAAATTCGAAGACTTTTTATTGATTTTGAATTTGACACTCATCTGGCATGATACTTCCTGAAGAGCCTCCCCAACATTTAAAAATATCAGGTGGCATTCTCCAGGCTTGATCAATTAATGTTTAAAATTTTTCAAAGACCGTCTCTACGACAAAAGGGACAGTCTCGTGTTGGTTCGAACTCCTCCACCGATCTCTTGGTAGGCTAAGATATGCATCCAAAGAACCTAGACCAAGTCTCCTCCTTGGAAGGTTCTAAGTTGCTCTATCTTATCACAAGCTTTAACCAATCAGGCGTCGGACGATTTTAAGTTTTATTGAGCCTTAAAGACAAAGCTTTGCAAGGCCTCGAACTTCTCAAGTTGGAGTCAGGCACTCTGCTCAGTCGTGGATTGATTTTAAATGGCAATTCCCAGCATTACAAAATACTCCTCTAATGGGGTTTGATCTTGGACCCACTATAGAGTGTAATTTTATTGAAAAAGGCTCTTAAAGGAAGAGATGCCTATGTGTAAGGACTTACACACATTTCTCAAGGACAGGATTTGAATTTTTTTCAGGAGTAGAAGATTCGATCTTTCTATTAAGAAATCTCCTCTAACTATTTGGACCCTGTCGGAACGACAAGTGGGAACAAATTTAGTAGTGCAGTGAGAAATAGTGTTAACTCCAACCAATTTGGAAGAATTTCAATTTTGTTGACCCAGACCAAGTTTCGTAGAAACTGGACTGAGGTTTCCCTTAAACAAATTTTGAATTAAAATTAACATCAAAAAGGTTTAAGTTGAAGAGAGAAATTTGAAATTTTTAATTTTCTTGCACATGTCCTTCTATCAAATAGAAAATTCACGCATGTTGAAAAATCTAAATTCAAGATTTTCTAAGTCAAGTATTTGACGTTTATTGAGTATTTTGATATTCAAGGAGTTAAAGGAAGGAAGCCATCTTATTCTTCTTCTTTTTCTTTTCTGGTGACGCAGTTTGCGTATCTTTTAACTCTTAGTGCACTTCGTGCATTTCTTGATTCTTGGCGCATTTACGCATCTTTTAATTTTTTAGAGCATTCGCTCATCTTTTGATTTCAATTGAATTCGAGAAGAGGCTCCACTTTCTTCAAATACCTTAAATTAATTGATTTTTATTTTGAATGTTGGGATTATATCTCAAGTATTAGAGAAGAAAATTTATTCTCTTATACTAGGAAGAATAATCCTCAAAGCACACTAAATATTTTTGAAAAGAGTATCAACTTGACTTTTGAAAATCATTGAACAGATTTTAGACATGCGAAAATAACCTATTAAGATAGAAGATTGCTAGAAGATTGAGAAAATTTTTATTTCTAAGGTCAACTTAATCTTGATATAAATTTTAACTCAAAAGTTAATTCAACCCACGAGAGCGATGGGAGGGAGGTGTATTCAAATATTTGATGGAGTCAACTACAACTCTCTCCTACTTAAGACTTAAGTTAGAGGTCAATTTTCATTAAAAAGATGAATCAATTATCTTGAAAATTCAGATCTAGTACACTTGAGAAATTGGAAAATTCCCTTAAGAAGTTGCAAGTCTAAGTGATAAGACCCTTGTCAACATGGAATTGAATTCCTACAATCTCTTTGAAGAGAGAGACTGTTATAGGATCTGCAACATCCCTAGAAAGCACGACATTATTATAATCAAAAGATTAATCGTGATAGGACCCCGTTAAAGTTATATTTCAACAGTATCACTATCTGACACAATCTTAGATTATTCCCTCTCTCAAATTACCACTAAACTAGTAGTTAAGAAAGTGGCACCCCAAGTGGTTTCTACTCCTCCTCCTCTGCAGATGATGCAGTGGGACACGTGTAGTAACGCGCCTTAACATCTTCTAGTAGAGTGGACGGATCATAACCCTCAGCTGGGGACCTTTGGCCTATTGCTGGTGATCGCTCAATTCTTTCTTGCTCGAGTCTTTCTGTGTAGTAGTCAAGCAGGTGGATTGAAGATCGTGCTCTAATCTCTACAACCTCCCTCCTTTGTGCAAGGAGAGGGTACGTAGAAGGAGCAATGAACTCTTGATTGGCCTCAAAATCGGCCCTCTCTAAGGCTTCCAATTCAACAGTCTTTCTAGCCTTAAGATTCCTTTTTCGGGCTCTTCGAAGGTAATTCTTCGTCTTGTTCCTACCGACGATAGGAGTGCTAGAATTTGACCCGATCTCAGATTGAGATGGTAGCTCTTTTGTCATTATTGACTTCTGGTTTTGATTCTCTTGAGTAGAGAGTACAGTGGGTACAGGGGCGACAACAACCTCCATCTTGGCGATGGGGGAGTCAACTCTTGACCCTAAAGTAATCTCAACTAAAGGAGACTTTCTTAGTATCGTGGAAGATAGATCAATCAGTGTTTCCCCATTAACTGAAATCTTGAGGTTCTGAAATTCCATCTCGTACTGAATTAAATTGCCATTAAGAATTTCTTCTACAGGCACATCTTTATTCAGTGAGAAGACGAGTTTCCCAGCCATTTGAGTGTTCGATTTCCTGGAATTAAGAAAGTGATTTGAATTAGTGATTTGAAATTGAATTTGATTTTTAAGTTTGATTAATTTTACTCAAAAATTTTATAACTCAATCATATTCAGTTTATACTGAACACGGTGGTTCATAAAATTGACGAATTGAAGTTAAGAGTTGAACCTGACTCTTTTGCTACACCAATTGATTTGGGGCAAAATGTCAGAGTTCAAATTTAAATTTGTAATCAAATTTGAGGTTGAATTTAAAGTTGAAATCAAACTTGATTTTAAGATTTAGATTTAATTTGGATTTAAAACTGAACTTGAATTTGAGGTTGGAATCAAACGTGAATTCAATTTTAAGATTTAGATTTGGATTTGAAGTTGGAATTGAACAGATCTTCCTCAGACTTTGAAACTCAACACATTGATTTTTATTTGAATGTGTAGGTTTACAAAAATAACTTGAAGATCCAAAGAGAATAGGCTTAACTCTTTCACCCCACCAAGTGATTTGGGGGTAAAATGTTAAAGTCCAGAATTGATTGAAATTTTTGGTTTGTGTTGTATGTGTTCAACTACAACAGAATGTTATAGAAGACACATGACAACGACGATTAAAATTGGTTTGAGAGATTTTCCTTTACTTTTGAAACTCAAAATGTTAATTTTTATTTTTAACAAAATGGTTAACAAAAATTAGGGAAAAATCTAGAGACCTTGACTTGACTCTTTCACTGCACTGACTAGCTTAGAGTGAAATGTCAAAACCTAGGTTTGATCAAAGGTTTGAATTTGTATTGCCTATGTTAAATTACAAGGGTATTGTATAAAACATATGGCAACAAAGGTTGAAGTTAGACGATTTTGGAAAGAATTTGAAAACTTGAAAATCTGACATCATCCCTCTTTATTTTGAAACTCAATATACTGAACTCGTGTTCAACATAAAGGTTAACAAAAATTTAGAGAGGGAGATTTTTAACAAGTCAACCAGACTCTTTCACCCCGACGAACTGTTCGGGAGTGAAATGTCAAAACTTAACTTTGCCAGAAAGATTCAAATTCTAGAATTGAATTTGAGCAATGAGTCTATATTCTATCATATGTATCAAATCATAGGAGTTACAATTTCATACATAATGATATAATATGGGGCTCAATTAAGATTTGAAAAGATTGAATTTTCTTGAAGGATTTGAAATTTTGATTTTGAAATTGAAGTATTTTTTGTAAATTGTGAAACTTAGCATGCTATATATTTGTTCGCATGCGAGTTTGTAACATATACAGAAAGATTTTGGCTTGACTCTTTCGCTCTACCAATCAAGTTGGAGGCAAAATGTCAAAGCCCGACTTCGACAGAGGATTCCTACGCTCACCTCTCGTTTCACATGTCTTAATTGAGTTAGTCACACTCACCCAAGAGAGAAATGGGTAGAGGGACCAACGGAGAGAAAAGTAGTTAAAACTACCGATGCAATAAAATTTATACCGCTATTAAAGATGGAAAGAGAGATTTTCCCCAGTGGAGTCGCCATTTTTGTTTTGATTAAAAAAAAATATATTTAAGTATATATAGTTTTGAAAATATATTAATTTTCTTTGAGAGAAATTAATTTTGAAAATATATCATCTCAAAAAGACGAGACTGCCGTTCATTAATAGGTTCAGATTATAAAGCTTTAAAGGATCATTAATTTTATAATCAAAATCAGGATAATAAAATGATATATCTCTCCAAGGAAAGAGGATATCATTTATTATCAATCCTTTGAATATAATGATAATGATCGTTTAATTGAAATTTCCCAAAGATAATTAATTAGAGGTTTTGAAAATTTCAATTTTGAAAATTAGATCTGGGTTACTAAATCTCCTACGAGCGCAAGCCCTCGTAGTTAATTACATCGTAAAGAAATTGAAATTTCCTTACGAAAACTCTCGATTAAAATAGCGGTATAAAATTTTATTTAGATTTTCAAGGCTCGATATCAAAGAAGGTAAGGATTGAAATTTCAAGAGGGATTGGCTCAAGATTGAACACTTATTTTCAGAGTCAAAGGAAGAAGGGTAGGAGATGTTTAAGATTCTGAATTACTTCAGAAAACATCTCAGCCTATCCTAAGTGTTGGGCTCGAATTTAATTGAAAGTGATTTAAGTTTGAATGGTCAATTTTATTAGAAATTTGGGATTCAATTCCCGAAAGTTGAGGTCTTATGGCCCGAGCCAGCCTCAGAACCTAAGTCTAAATTGGGCACTAAAAGTTAGTGCCCCGAACCTAGCTAGTGTAATGCGAATCTGGTCTTACCCCGGCCTGGATTGGGGAGCCAGCTAAACCACCTAAACGATTTAAAATATGAGTCCGGTCTTTTTGTAGAGTGGTAGGGACGTTATTTAAGAAAGGTATTTGAGAACGGGACCGACATCTAGAGCGGATCCTAAATGGTCCCTTAAACTTATGTTGGGTTTGATGCTTAAGCTAATGTAATTAAAGATTTAATTCGTTATTAATCTAATGCATGCTGATCGACTCGATTAAAAGATTGAATTTGAATTTAGGCTATGAAATGAGAATTCCCGGCGGTCCCGGGCTTACTTCTTAAATTTGTTAGAATTTCTATGTGAGCCTAAATATTTTTAATTTGATTTAAGTAGAAAAATTTTATTAAGTCTTTAAGAGCCTACGATTGGATTCCAGGTCAAATCAAAGTCGGCATGCAGGTAAAAAGACTAGAAAAGCAGGTATCTCTAATGCACAATCATTTTAAATAAATCAATCAAATTAGATATATCAAATTGAATGTCTGTAGGCAAGTGCCTCTTATTATTACATCACAGAATTTTGCAGAAAATTAAAGTGGCCGGGCACCACTGACTACAACCCGAATTTTTAATCCTAAATCAAATGACTTGGAATTTTGGGATTCTTCTCGTTGTCCATTTATTCGTCTTGTCACGAACATCTTGATTCGTCGGTTCCGGATATCCAAATGAAAAGAAACTCCCCCTTAATCGGGGTGTTATCTTTCCTCTTTGGATATTTAAAAAGTATCCTAATTTAACTTCCAAATGGAAGAAGACTCTCCCCTTTAGTGATGTCTTCTTCTCTTTGGAATTCAAATTGGATAGTAATATCCTAAAATTAAGTCATTTCAAAATATTTACAACCTTAATCAAATTTACATCTCAAATTTAAAATAAAAATCTAGACTCGATCCTGTAGAGTTATCCTAATAATCAACAGTTGTATATATTCCCAAGCAGTTATAATATGAAAAATTGAAATGCAATTTTTAGCCACACTTGGCCATGCTCTTTTTATTCGAAGGGGGTCTTAAGCACGGCAGGTACCTGTGCAAAGAGTATATATACATTTTTTATTAACTACCCCCTTTAATTTCAGCTCCTTGTATGAGCATGGCCACCTGCATAAGATTGCACAAGTATAATTCGCTCCTAACCTAGGGGTAAATCTAACGTACAATCAATCACAGAATGCAGGAAGTAAATAAATAAACACATCAATTCTACACTAGCAAACAACATGCAGTAAAAGCTCAATAACTCGGCACACAACTGCAGAAAGTAAAACACCGGCCTATCCTAAAGCTAGAGTCGGTGATCCTAGCAAACCATCTAAAATGTGTGAGGTAGGTCGTGTGGTTTTGATGTGTCCTAATTAGGATTATTAATTAAAGTTATCTAAGGTTTGATTTGTTTGAAAAATTAAAGGGATTTAAGTTTGAATTCAAGTATTAATGGTTTCAGGTTAATTTTTTTAAAATTCATTTAGTTATTTGTTGGATATCACCTTTGTTTCACACCGAGGCCGTGAAGTTTATTTCACCTTCCTTGGGGCTAAATTAATAACCTCATAGGCCTGGGTTACCCAGTGGTACCCGGTATAATTAAATACTTTAGGTTGATTAAGGCTTAAGAATTAATGAATTTTATTATAAATGTTTGGTTGCTGATTTCAAAATTGATTAATTTAAGTTTTCCATTAATCGATTCGTGACGTTGTGCCACCAGGCTCGAGGAACCAGCCTCCTTAGGACACTTAGCCCCGCAGCCCGGAGTAGTTCAGCCGATAAACCAAATTAATGTAGTTGAATTACAGGTTTTAAAAGGTTAAATAATTAATAATTAATCTATTTTAAGGTTTAACACCCCTTAGAATCCATTCGTGGCATTGTGCCACCAGGCTCGAGGAACCAGCCTCCTTAGGACACTTAGCCCCGCAGCCCGGAGTAGTCCAGCCAATAAACTTCATCTTTAGGATGGTTGTTGTGTTTTAAAAGGTTTGTTAAATATTTTATACATTAAACTAACATTTTCTGGAGTTTTAGAATGATTTTGAGTTTTATGATTTTTTGAATATTTAAATCATTTAATTAAGGGGTTCGAAAATTGACTTTTTAATTAAGCTCAAATTCTGAAATGTTTGTATTTTATTAAAATACTAGACCTTACTATGATCAGTTAGACAGTAAGTACGCTGAAATCGGATTTTTCTACATTTTATTACAAAGGTTTGAAGTTGTTAACTAGTTTTTAACTACGGTTTGACCAATTTGTTGACTTTTTTGAATTTGATATTTTTCTGAGATTTTGACATTTTTAACAAATATTAGACCTTAATAGGAGTTGAATGCAAGTGAGTTTGTTTAATCACCCTTATCTCATTTAAAACCTCATGTTAACTGTTTGACTGGTCAAACAGTCAAACATGGGTGAGGTGACAGCTAGAGTGGCTTAGAGAGCTGATATGATGCCTTGGATTTAATATTTAAAAGGAGGGATCAAAATTTGATGGGGATTTTGCCATTAAAAATGGTCATTTGACTACCCATTGACTGTTTGACCAGTCAATGGGCCAAGGTGGCTGATGTGGCAGGTGAGAGGTTTTGATGAATTAGCTTAGAAGAAATATCAAGGCTTAGATTCAATTTGTTTAATTGAAACAACCTATTCATAAGAAGATTTGACCATAGGTCAATGGTTGACCAAGTCAAATCAAGGTGAATCAACTTCAAATAAATTTGAATGAGTTTCAATCATGCTTTGAAAATGATTTGAGAATTCGAATTGTTCAAATGGGTCAAATGGTTCAAGAGGGCTTAAATGGGCCCTTAATGGGCCCTTAAGCCGAAATTGGTTGACCTGGTCAACCAATTAGGTCTAGGGTTTGGAAATGGGTTCAACAGATTTAAAATGACATTTAGAGTTTATTGGATATGGTCTCAAGGTTTAGGGAGGTCATTTGGTTCAAAACACCTGTTTGGACCCTTAAAGGGCCTTTTGGGTCAAACCTGTTGACTTGGTCAACCAGGTTGACCCAAGGGTCAAGAGTGGGTTCAACAGATTTGAAATGACATTTGAAACTTACTGGAGGTGGCTTTGTTCAATTCGGAGTTCATTTGGTTCAAAATCACCATTTGAGTCCTTAAGGGGTATTTTTGTCATTTTGACCCCTGGTCAATTGGGGGTCAAAGTGAGTCCAGAAAAATGCAGTTTAATGTTCAACATATCAAGATTAAAGGTCTGGAAGTGACTAGAGGCTTTCGTGAAGGCTCTAAGGTCAGAATCTTCAAAGTGATAGGTCCAGTGGCATGGGCAGTAAATATTTGAAGGTTTTACAGCCTATGGATTTTGATTAAGTTTCTGGGGTTAGTGACCTCAGAATGGGCTCAAATTTGGAGGGTTGCCTCCAGAGACATGTCCCATCAGTATGCAATAGACAGACTCTGAATCGGAAGTCATTTAACTGGGTTTTAAAGTGTTTAAAATTTCAATGGAAAAGGCCTTTAGGACAAAACCTTTGGACCTTGGATTTGGCTTGATTGACTTAAGATCTTGGTAGATCCTAAGGTCTGAATAGATCTTAAAGTTAGGAATCTAGAAGGATCCTAGATCCTATGAAATTCCTAGAACTTGGAGTCTAGAAGAAGTTTAGGATCTAGAGCAGCTCCTAAGGTCTAAGCTCTAGAAGAATCCTAGCATAGATCCTAAGGTCAGGATTCTAGGAGGATCCTAGAATTTAAATTAATTTGGAAATTAAGTTGATTTAGGGTCAAGAGTAGTCCAAGTGACCTCATACAAAAATGAGGTCAACAAACCCAAGGCAAACTAAGTAGATGTCCACTTAACAAAGAGATTGATTGGTAGAGGATGGCTATTTTGGAAGGGGGCATTTTGGGGAGTATTAGACTATCATAGCCAAATACTCAATCGAATATTATTTTGACCCTTCGGGGTCATATGTAGTTCCTTCTTGAATTTGACTATGATAATCAGGATGAAGCTTACAGTTTTATTATCTAAACCCATTAGAGAATGATAATGTTTTCCTTCCGAAGTGATATATCATTCATAATGAAGTATTCGACTTCAAAATTGAAAGTCTAAAAATCAAAAAAATTTTAAAGAAATTACAATTTCAATTACCTTGCATCTTAAAAAAAACACATTGATTTTTTTAATTTCCATTATTGATTTTTTTTTTTTAATTTTTGTTTGATCTTGATGCCTTTTGAAATATGCATGAAGCCTATAAACTTCATTAAACAAGATATATTTTTATAGGATTGAGATGCATGTTATATTTTTTGAGAGCGATGAATGGTATTTAGAGGTAGAGGATGTTTTGGATTTTTGGTTTTGATTAACAAGTCATTGATGTAGATTTAAATGTTTTGGTTCATTAGTAATTAAGCTACCCTATTAGTTGTGAGGGCTATCATCTAATAATGATTAGCATGCATTCCAATTTAATTATTGCTCATTAAAGCATCCAAAAAAATTTACTTATTGCTAATGATGTATGTCGATACTTAAAGTGGAGTGTAACTTGAATATCATGATTGTTGATTGACCACTCCCATTTTCATGGGGTAAATGAGGCGATTCTCCTTGCTAGAAGAATGCAATAGTTCTTCCTTGAAGAATGTGAGGAGCATTAATTAGACAGTTCATTTGTAATTATTGGAGTGATCAATTTTTAGCACTTGATTTATTATTAAGTGCACTCACATTATCTAGAATGATTTTGTTGTTGTAGTTGCTATGGAGATAATCAAATAATTACTTTGGTATTTGGAAGTTTTAAACTTATTTTGTTTACACCATATGCTTCAGGTGAAAAAGAAATTTTAGCTGTCATGGATGTGGTTTTCACAACCTTAACTCAGCATCTGGACTCAAAAAGCTTGATGAGTATCTCCTTCTGAGGAGCTATATCACAGGGTTGTTTTCTTGACGACCACCATATAGGCTTTGTTTGGGATGACTTTCTTACTGCTTCTTAAAGTAGCTTTCTAGTATAAAATTTTGATTTTTAAACTAGAAATCTATTTTAAGAAGAAATAAAAAAGTTGTCCCAAACAAAGCCTTAATCTAATTTCTTCATTTCCTCTATTATTTCCTTTGAACCTACTGAAAATCAAGTAAAAACTTCAATCAGCTACCAAGCTTCAAAGGATGACATTACTGTGCATGCTGAATTCTCTGCTCCACCATCGGCAGACTATATCAATGTGTCTAGGTGGTATAACCACATTGAGGCACTGTTGACGATGAGGTATATTCTTCAACATAATTTGCCTTTCCAGCCTTTTTCATTACCAACTTGCTATTAAACTTTTGCTTTCACTTTGCATTATAGCGGTGTATCTGGTGAGGGACAAGGTGTGAAAGTAGAAGGGTCCACTATAATATCTGAGGAAGCTCCAGCTTCTCCAACTATTGCTGACACTAAGGTGATAAAACCTCCATGTCATCCTGGTTTTGCATAATTCCGCCAAACTATATGAAATCCAATGATGTACCGTTAACTAATTTTAGCAAAACATTTATAAAAGCATTCTTGTAAGGTATATTTGATGTGAAACTACAAAGAGTTACTTGAGAAATTAAAACGAGACAATTGATTAAAACTTGCTAATAAAAATATTGCTTGCAAATAAAGAGAAGTTAGAAATTCCAAGTATTCAACTTGCTTAGGCAAAGAAACACTTTTTAGATTAACCAAACTATCCAATTAAAATTCAAAGACTATAGTAAATGATACATGGACATAACATAATCCACCACTTAATAACGAGAGGTTCACCTTGAGTGCCTTCTCTCTCAATCACTCTTAGGCTTTAGCGGAGAAAGATGAACCATACGAGGAAGGATATTACCACTAGGTAGACGGCGCCGAAGACAGTCGTTGATGGAGAAGTAGTCAGCGGTGGAGAAGGCGGTGGGTGACCGATGATTATCTAAGGACCTGGTTGAAGGTGATCTTCAATCGATAATGTTAGTTGGTATAAGATGCAGTCAATGTATCCGTTAACAGTCTCGTAATTATCAAAGCACACGTCAAAGAACGGGGATCCAAGAATAACCGTTCATCCTTGCTCGTCGAAGACAAATCCGTGGTCGAACTCAGGGTCGGCCATACACCAATGGTAGAAAGGAGGAAAGAACTTGTCTTCTTCTCTTAGCTTCAAACAATATGAGAGTTTTAGGTTTTCTAAGGGAGAGGATGTAAGCGGAGAGGGGCGGCCAAGGGGAAGAGTAGGGGGGTTGGTTGAGAGGGAATTATGTTAGGTTAGAGGGTGGGAGAGAAAGTTTTAGAAAATCAGAAATTAATTCATATTTAAGTGGATTTGGAGGGAATTAAATTTGAAATTTGATTTCAAATTCAAATGAGGCGAGGGATCAAAGAGGAAAACATAAGAGAGAAGCCCAATAAGGGGGCTGGCAGCATTAAGAGAAGGAGGTTTGTGAGGAGGGATTTAAGAGTTTTCAAAACAACTCATAGGAATTAGGAAAGGAATTAAGAAATCCAATCTAATTTGAATTTCAAATAGGCTTGATTTTATGCATTTTCCTAATTAGGATATGCAAATAAGGAAAGTATTTGAAATTTAAATTTCAAATTTCAAATAAGATTAATTTCTTTCCTTTTCTACTTGGAGTTAATTTAGGAAGGAATTATGATAATTGAAATCATCATAATTGAGGTGGAGCAAAGGGGAAGGCTGGTAGTAATGGGGAAGGGGGAGATGGCATCGGGTGAGGGGAAGGGGGAATGGCTTGGGCTATCGGTGGGAGCTTGAGGTGGTGGAGCTAGGGAGGATTTCGGTGGGAGAGGATGGGCGGTGGTGGCAGGGGAAGTAGGACCCTACAGTTGGGGCGGGGAAGAGAAGAAAAGAAAATAAGATAGATTAAACCACGAGCCGCGGACTCTTCCAATGACTGGTGGGTATTGCGCTTGCCCTCACCTCAAGCTCTCTCTCTCCCTTCTCTCTAGTGCTCACAAAAGAAAAAGATAAAATTTTATCATCAAATCATCATCCTTTTACAATACATAAGACCATAATATATATATATATATATATATATATATATATATATATATATATATATATATATATATATATATATATATATATATATATATATATATATATATATATATATATATATATATATATATATATATCTCAAACATGAAAAAAAAAAAGTACGCAACTGCCCTCCGAGCTATAATAACAAGACACTTACCCATAGGGGTAAATTCGAAAAACAATAAACTACATAAATCACAACATAAAGAAATGCATCAAAAGTAAAGATGCTGAATCGTAGACGTCGATCTACGATTCTGTCGTCAGTACACGTATATGAATCTCTAAATGATGTCCTCATCAATATCTTATTTGAATCATTTCAAGAGATAATTTATGTTCTTACATCTAATGTTTGTTTTTTGCTAGTATCTGTTAGATATGAACCAGTCCATCTTGGACAGGTTCATGTCTACACCCGCCGGTCCAGGGGGGGGGGGGGGGGGGGGGGGGGCATCATGGTGAGCCCCATGGCTTAAATTAAATATGGTATAGGAGGGAAATGTTGAATGAGGGGATGTTTAGGGATTAATTAATTTTCCTTTTGCTTTAATTAGTCTTTCTTGTTAGGGTTTGAGATTATCTTGAATTTGAAATCATATTTGGGATCTAGGGTTTTCTTTTCGGCTCTAGGCTTGGCTAGAGATTTATACTTTGTAGAGCTATTTCTTCCTCTCGAATTCAAAAAACTTGTATCTTTTGTTGTCTTCCTACAATAACTAGTGGAATACTTCATTTTCTATCATTTTTTCCCATGAAACCTGCTGTATTTTGCTGATTTCTGCTGCAAACAGCAATTTTACTCATTATTTGCACCAATTGTGGTTAGGTTTGCTTGCGAACTCAAGTATTTTCCTTAGGGTTACTTGCGAACTCAAGTATTTCCTAACAGTGTCCTCTTTTATTAACTATAAGATAAATTAGCATAACTGTGCTTGAAAGCAGTAAATTCTATCTTTTTTTGAAAGAATCTGTTATATGCAAGTTGCTTCAGCTGCTAAAAGTACTTTAGTTTTCTAATTGCATTTGGCTATTTAAGTTTTCCACAATCCTAGATATCTTCTAGTCAGCCATGCTGCAATTTTTTCAAATTGGAACTTGAGATTTAGTCCCCAGTTGATAAGGATGATGATGATGATGTTGATCTATTCGGTGAGGAGACAGAGGAGGAAAAGAAGGCCGTCGAGGATCGTGCAACTATCGTGAAAGCATTCGGAAAGAAGAAAGAGAGTAAGGCTTTTAACTTGTTATGTCATATCAATGTTTTCACCCATTTTTATTAGTTTGTACTCATTATTATTTTACCTGAAACATATTTTCAATAGGTGTAAAGTCTTCAGTTTTATTGGACGTAAAGCCTTGGGATGATGAAAAAGACATGCATAAGCTTGAAGCAGTAGTAAGGAGTGTTAAAACGGAGGGCTTGCTATGGGGAGCCTGTATGTGATTAATTGTCCTTGTATTTATTTTATGTGTTATCTTGGTTGATTGTGTAAAAAGTTACTCTTTTAATGGAAATGAAGGGGCTGTTTGGTAGCAGGAATTAGGCCTGATTTGAGTGAAATCCAGCCAAACGGCCTAAAATGCAAAACTAAATCTCACGGTAAAAGAAAGCCACTGTAGATGGAAAATTCTGCCTTTTCATGCTAAATCCCGGATTTCCGAAATCCTATTTTTGCTGGATTTATGAAATCCATTAGCTCGAGAGGAAGAGTCTGCTCATTAAATCCGCTCTACAGCCAAACAGTCACACGGGATTATTTAAATTATTGTTGACTGGCAATGCCGTGCACGTGCTCTAGCGATAGAACTGAACTTGTCAAATTCGTTCTAAATGATGTTTGGGTTTCAGTGGCATCTGGAACTGAAGAATATTCTTCTATTCCATCGAGGAAAAGTCAATACGATAAAAGCTTATTTAAATGTGAAGATGATAGGTGACAAATTTTTTTCCCTTAATATTTTTTATTTATTTTTTAATTATTGTTTTGCTGGTGCCACATTTTGTTTAATGAAATTGCTTTTGCCATCTCATGATATTTGAGATAAATGTTTTTATTACAATCACTAATTCCTTCCTCTATTTACTATTATGATGTCAAATGATATTTAATACTCTTATGAATATTGGGTGTTTATTTTATTCAAGAGGAAAATCTACAGTTCTTTTATGTGATTTTTAAATTCTATGGTTGTGCTTGTGGTGTTTAGATATGAGCTGGATATGCTAGTAGAGTTGGAAAATTCAACTGTTGAGAAAGTTCAGAATTTGGTATAGAAGATGCAGGATGATATCAACAAATTAGAATCCCCATTTCGCATTGAGGATCACTTAAGTTTGTGTTCATTAAAATCATTTTACATATGTGCTTAATTATATTTTCATCTTAATTATTTTTCCTTATAAGAAATCTTTTCTTTTTGAAAGCTTGAAATTTGAACTGCATTAAACGGGTATATAGTGATAATGGCTTCGACGTAGTGGATGCTTTGAAAAAAATGCTAGTGTTGCTTTGCCCCTCATATTGGACCGTCTGAAGTAGAAACAAGAGGAATGGACTAGTTGCCGTGCTAACTTTAATAAGGCTGGTTTGAAATTTATGCAGATTACTATTACAAATGACTCAGTTTCAATTTTACTCAATAAGATTTGATGAGCTAGAGTCCTTGAGGTATCTGGCTATAATTTTTTTGCCATGTAGGAAGAATTTGCTTTTTAAGATCTAATATTGTTTTCTGAGTTATTAGTGGTGGCCTCTTCTTTGCAACTCTTCTTGCTGAGAACAAAGAAATCTATCAGAAGAAAAAGTAAAAAATGATGATGCGATCTTGCTATTGTTGTTGAAAATCAAAACCTGCAGTTCCTAATAGGGAATTTGATCACTTGGAGCCAGACAGTCGTTAGGATCTATATCAGATTAAAACTAATCATGTCATGGAATCTGCATATCCACAACTCAGATGGTCAAAGTACTAAAAGAAGAACTATTGCTGATGGAGTTAGAGCTTATGGTTCTTAAGAATAAATAACCTGTTGAGCGACATAAACCTCTCAAAGGTGCCCTGGTTCATGTAAGAGTGTAGGCTTATGCTCAGAGAGCTTATGAATGGTCTCCATTTGCGGAACAAACTACTCTATTCCCATGGAGCATTTCTAACCGAACGCCAAACATGCGTATGACGTCATAAAAACTTCAACCAGCAACTAGAAAGCTATTTTAAGAAGCAATAAAAAAGCTATCCCAAACGAAACCTTAATCTAATTCATTTCCTCTATTATTTCCTTTGAACCTACTGACAGTCGAGTAAAAACTTCAATAAGCTACCAAGCTTCAAAAGATGACATTGCTGTGCATGCTGAATTCTTTGCTCCACCATCGGCAGACTATGTCAATGTGTCTAGGTGGTATAACCACATTGAGGCACTGTTGAGGATGGGGTTTATTCTTCAACATAATTTACCTTTTAAGCTTTTTTTCATTACCAACTTCCTATGAAACTTTTGCTTTCACCGTGCATTATAGCGATGTATCTGGTGAGGGACAAGGCGTGAAAGTAGATGGGTCTACTACCATATCCGAGGAAGTTCCAGCTTCTCAACCTATTGCTGACACCAAGATAAAACCTCCATGTCATCCTGGTTTTGCAAAATTTTGCCAAACTATATGAAATACAATGATGTACCATTAACTAATTTTAGCATAACAGTTATAAAAGCATTCTTGTAAGGTATATCTTATTTGAAACATTTAAAGAGATAATTTATGTTCTACCATCTAATGTTCGTTTTTTGCAAGTATCGGTTAGGCCGGCTGAATAGGTCCAACCTGGACCAGTTCAGGTTTACAGCCGACAGCCTGGGGGAGGGTGGAACCAAGGGAGAGGGGGGTGGATGGCCTAGTGGGCCCAAGCAATTAATATAATGGGTGTTTAGGAGGGAAATTTGAATTAGAGGATTGTTTAGGGATTTTGTATGTCTCCTTTTGCTTTAATTAGGGGCTAATGATAGAATTAGGGTTTCATCTTGAATTTCGAAGGAATTTGAGGTCTAGGATTTGTGTTCATGGGTTATAGGCTTGGCTAGAGATTTGTTTCTTCTTTTCGAATTGAAGAAACTTGTATCGTTTGTTGTTTTCTTGCATCTATTAGTGGATCCCCCCATTGTTTCTCTCAGTTTTCTCTATTTTCCTAAGAAAAACTTCTGTAATTTGCTGTTTGACTGCTGTAAACAGCAGTTATCTTCACTTCTTTCACCAAATCTTGCTAGGTTTGCTTGCGAACTCAATTATTACCTTTGAGGTTACTTGCGAACTCAAGTACTACCTATCAGTATCATCTTTTGTTGGCTATAAGATGGTATATTTTTTGGAAGGATCTGTTATTTGCATGTTCTTTCAGCTGCTGACAATATTATAGTTTTCTGATTGCATTTAGCTATTCAAGTTTTCCACAATTCTAGAAATCTTCTATTCGCACATGCTGCAATTTTTTCTAATTGGAACTTGAGATTTAGGCCCCAGTTTATGAGGATGACGATGATGATGTTGATCTATTTGAGAAGGAGACAGAGGAGGAAAACAAGGCTACCGAGGAGCGTGCAATTGCTGTGAAAGCATCCGGAAAGAAGAAAGAGAGTAAGGCTTTTAACTTGTTATGACATATCATGCTTTCACACATTTTTATTATTTTGTGCTCGTTATTATTTTACCTACAACATATTTTCAACAAGTGGAAAGTCTTCAGTTTTATTGGACGTTAAGCCCTGGAATGATGAGACAAACATGCATAAGCTTGAAGCAGCTGTAAGGAGTGTTAAAATGGAGGGATTGCTATGGGGAGCCTATATGTGACCCGTTGTCCTTGAATTTTGTTTATGTGTTATCTTGGTTGATTGTGTGGAAAGTTACTCGTTGAATGAAAATGAAGGGGCTATTTGGTAGCAAGATATAGGCTGCATTTGAGCGAAATCCAGCCAAACGGCTTAAAATGTAAAACGAAATCTCACGACAAATGAAAGCCGCTATAGATGGAAAATTTCGCCTTTTCGTGCCAAATCCCAGATTTTTGAAATCCTATTTTTTCCCAGATTTACGAAATCAATTGGTTCTAGAGGAAGTGTCCACTCTTTAAATCTACTCTATAGTCATACGAGATTTAGTAGGATTTATCTTGACTGTTACTAAACATTTTTCTGGATTTAGGCCCCTTAAGATTTTTGAAATCCGGATTTAGAGGATTTATGAAATCTTACTTAAATCAAATCCTGCTTGCTACCAAACTGCCCCTAAATGATGAACTTGTTTGGTACTCTTTTGCAGAAAAAGTTTTATGTTGAGAAGTTTTTTACTTATTAAATAGGTATTTTTTATTATGTTGCATCAAAGCTTATTCCGGTTGGATACATAATCAAGAAATTGTAGATCATGTTGACCATTGTGGATGACTTGGTATTTGTAGACAACCTCCTCGAGGATCACCTGGCTGCTGAACCAGCAAACGAGTACATCCAGAGTTGCGATATCATCGCATTTAATAAAATCTGTAAACTTATTCACTCAAATAAACTATCCTATTGGTCACATAATTTTCAAATAATCCCTCTATTCATTTCTCACTAAATTTCTTCAATTGTATTGTTCATTGAAGAGAAAATTGCAAGACTTTGAAATAAGAGCTGTAGAGTCAGAGGATTGGTGTGCCAGTATTGCTTTTTGTTCTTGTATATTTGCTTATGTATCTTCATTCTTCAACACTTGTGTTTTTTGTCAGCTGTAATATTTGTACTCATGTAGACATTTTGATCCTCAATCAAGAATGTTATGTTGAACGAGTTGCTATTATTTGATGTGATATGTATCGACATGAATAGCTAGCTGTGAATTTTGTTATTTAGGTTTCATTTGAGACAGCTTTTTTACTGCTTCTTAAAACAATTTTTTAGTACAACAAATAAATTTTTTGTACTAAAATTTTGTTTTAAGAAGCAATAAAAAAGTCATCGCAAACAAATTCTTAGGTTTCATTTGGAACAGCTTTCTTATTGCTTTCTAATCTAATTTTTAAATACAATTTTTTAAATAAAAAATTTGGGTGATAATTTTTTTAAAAAAAACAATAAGAAATGTGCTTTGAATCTAATGAATTTGTTGTGGGTATTGTGATTTGAGTGAGAATGTTTGATTAGGATTTAGATTTTATTTTATTTTTGGTGGTACGGTGGACTTTTTTTATTTTATTAGTTGCTTTTTATGTTTTTAATATTTATTTTTTATTAAAATATAAGAATAGTTGATCATCTTTATTCTCCAACTCTTATTCATCTCCTTGTTGTTTTGACTTTAATATGATAGTTAATTTTATTAAAATATTATTATTAGAATTTTATCATAATAAATTTAAAATTTATTTTATGATAAATGCAATGTAATTTGAAATGCTTGTGTTTTTCTGTTATGAATATTATAAGAAATCAACTACTAAATAGAATTAGTGATCAATTAATTGACAATAGTTTAGCGAAGAAATATTTGATTATATTTATTGTGTCCTGGAGTATTCGCGACAATAGATAAATATATAGTTTAACATCTTCGCATTATATGAAGATCCAATAGACAAGCAGATAAGAGAGAGAGTGTAGCATTCATAAGAGTCACCAGAATTTTTACGTGGAAACCCCTGAAAAGAGGGGGAAACCATGGTTCATAACCCAATTTGAATGAATGCACTAGCATTTGCAGTCGATTATAAATAAGGCCCTTCTTAGGGAGAAGGCCTTGGTTTTATGTTACAAATGTACGTCATATAGAGCGCATTACATGGTGGGAGTTTCAATAATCAACATAGACATGTTTGTTAGGTTGGAAGAGCCATTAGAGGTGATGGAGGTCGGAAGGACCGTAGTCGGCAAGAGACAGAGATCGAAAAGATCATTGTCTGGCGATGTAGGTCGGAAGGACCGTAGTAGGTGATGGAGGTCGGAAGGACCGTAGTCGGTAGGAGATAGAGGTCTGAAAGACCATAGTTGGCAGGAAACTATGGTTAGAAAGATCGTTGTCTGTTAATGGAGGTTGGAATGACCATAGTAGGTGACGGAGGTCGGAAGGACCGTAGTCGGTAGGAGATTGGGTTCGAAAGACCATTGTCTAGTGATGGAGGTCGGAACGACCATAGTAGACGATAAAGGTCGGAAGGACTATAGTCAGCAGGAGACTGTGGTCTGAAAGACCATTGTAGTAAGCGGTACTCTAGTAGAACTCTGGATGTCAAGTGGTGGCCCAGCAGAAATCCGGGCATCAGGTGGTGTTCTGGTATAGCACAGAGCCTCAAGTGGCAGTTAGGCGGAAGTCTGAGCCTTAGGTGGTGGCCTGGTGAAGCACAGGGCCTCAAGCAGTGGTACGGTGGAAGTCCGGACCTCAAGTGGTGATCCAGAGGAGATGATGGCCTTAAGTGGTGGTTCGGCGGAGCAAGGACATCAGGTGGTGGTCCGACGAAGGTGAGGGCCTCAAGTGGTGGTTCGGCGGAGCAACAGTGTTAGGCGGTGGTTTGGCGGAAGTGAGGGCCTCAAGTGATGGTCCGACGAAGGTGGTGGCTTTAAATAGTGATTCGGCGGAGTAATGACGTTAGGCGGTGGTCTGGCGGAGGTGAGGGCCTCAAGGGGTGGTCCGGCGGAGCCATGGCGTCAGATGGTTGTCCGACGGAGGTGAGGGCCTCAATTGGTGGTCCAGCGAAACTCCGGCGGTAGTTGAGGAGGAGCTGCTTCATTCTCTTCTCTTCTTCTCTTTTTGCTTCCCTCCCCTCTTAAGAGAAATGAGGGGTCTATTTATAGATTTTTGGAGTGGCATGACCCGTAAATAGGTGAGAGATCAAGGGTAAATGGGGATTGGTTGGATGGACGACCGATATTGAATCCCTTGATCATGTATCGTTCGTCAGCCATTTGTAGACCTTAATGATGTCAAAATTTGGCGAGCCTAGGCTCGTTTGATTTGTCTCGTCGAGCCGCTCGATTCGACTATAAGCACGTCAAGTTTGGAAACTATTTGGTGACCCAAATTGTGGTTTGAACCTTTCAACAATGCTTCGGGTCCTTGATCTGGATCCATAAAATAGTCAATATTGATCTTAAGCACAAATAAAAAAGTTGAATAAATATTTTAAAAGTAGGCTTTTAGCTTCTCTTCCCCATCCCTGAGAACATTAGGTATTGGTACATATAAATTAGGTTAAATTGTAGTTAAGAAACTTTTATTTTTGCTATAAAAATGGTGCTGATGTAACAATTATAACAATACAATGGAGGAGCTTGCTATGTACCACCTCAAAAATAGGGGAAATCTTATAAATCAATGCATTTATGCGATTAAATATTGATCATTTTCATCAATAGACTTTTGCCAATTTTAATCAATTATAGTTAATTAACTTAATATTGTAAATCTAATTAGATATATAAAATTTATTAAGTTAAATTAAATTCAAAATAATGTTAATTTATTAATTATCAACATTGTTTAAAATTAGTATTACAATTGCATTTAATATTTATCTACTTAAATAATTAGTATTCATGTAAAAACCAAATTGTCGAATGAACTAACCTCACCGTGCTCACCTGATAACCGTCTCATCTCCATTCCCGGTCTTCACCTTCGCGTAATCCTGGACGCAAAAGAAGCGCGGATTTTGCCACGAGAGCTTCTACGGGATCCAGTGGAGTGTCCGAAATCCTTTTCTCTTTTAATCCTCTCATCCTACCAGAAATCCTCAAAGAATTGAAGGCTGGAATTCGCGACGGGAGCTGGCTGGCGAAGGTTTCGACGGACTCGAGCATTTGTTCGTTTGAATCTCTTAAATCCGAAGAACTGCAGGACTTAGTAATCTAGAACTTTGGGCAATCGGAGGTAAAGCGGGATTGATAATACCGTAGAATTTTTTTATTATTCGGAGTAAGATTTACCTAAGTACTCTACCAATTACACAACAGATTTTACACAACAGATTCTTAGATGAAGAATTGGGCGGGAGGGAAAGAGAAGTTTTTGTTTTGGTGAATCTTATAATGATAATATTTTCTGCAGGGAAGTTTAGTATTTGTATTCGATATTCGATCTGCTCTAATTCACTTATTTTCATGGTCTTGGTGAAGATTTGGGCAATCTCATATGGCTTCGTTTATGGATACAAGTGAGCAGAAGTTAACGACCAGTGATGCCTTGGCATATTTAAAGTGCGTTAAAGCTTTGTTTAAGGACAATAAGGAGAAGTACAATGAATTTCTCGAAGTTATGAGGGATTTCAAGAGCCAGAGGTTTTGAGTTTGTCTTGTTTTTTAGTCGATAAATATGTTTGTGGTTGTTTTTCAATTCATATCGATGTTTTTTGGTTGGTTTTCTCAGATTTATGTTGGTTGCAGGACTAATACATATGGAGTGATTCTGAGGGTGCAAGAACTCTTTAAGGGGCATAGCGATTTGATCCTTGGTTTCAGCAAATTTTTGCCTAATGGCTATGAGATTAAGGCTCCAGTGGAAAAGAAGCCTGCTGAATTCCATGAAGCTTTCACCTTCGTGAGCAAAATTAAGGTGCTAATCTATAGGCTAAGTTGTTTACTAATTCAGATAATTTCCCTCAATGTGCTTTTATTGGATTCAATCTAATCACTTGCCTTCTTGCAGAGCCGATTTGAAAATGATCAACTTACTTACAGGTCATTCTTAGATACTCTTGAAATGTATAGGAATCATACTAAATCAAGCAGTGAGGTTCGTCGGGAGGTATGTAGTGATCATTTGTTTTTTTTTTTTTTGTAGCCATATAGTACTCATGGTTTGAAGTATTTCTGATCTCAGTTGTATTATTCTATAGGTGGCATTGCTTTTTAAAAATCATGAAGATTTATTTATGGAATTTTTACATTTTTTGCCTGATACATCTACCTCAACTGCTCAACTTGTATCACCTGGAAGACGTTTTGCTAGGCGTGATAAGTTCAGAACTATGAAGCCTCCTTGCATGCAAAAGGTATCTCCTGAAAAAACTTTGGTGTTAATGGTCCCAACCTAAATTGGTTCCATTAAATGAAATTTTTGTTGACATTTCTCTCCATCTTTCAGATTCAGGATAGAGATATGGATAGGGAACATGAAAAAAAGGATGCAAATATGACCGTTGAAAGTGTTAAACATAGAGAACACAAGCAAATCAATCAAGGTTCTCTAGATTTCTCAAAAGAAGTGGCTAATCACAAAGTTTCTTTATCCCCCAGTATAATGGATTACAAAGACTTGGATCTCTCGAACTGCCCAAGTTGTACTCCTAGTTATCGGCTGTTGCCAGAAAATGTTAGTATTATATATCAATTTATTCTATTCACTTTTAGTTATAACAATCTCTATGAATTATTTTAACTTGGTTTTATTTAAATTGTTGTTGACTGGCAGTGCCGTGCACCTGTCTCTAGCGATAGAACTGAACTTGACAAATCCGTTCTAAATGATGTTTGGGTTTCAGTGACATCTGGAACTGAAGATTATTCTTCTAATCCATCGAGGAAAAGTCAATATGAGGAAAGCTTATTTAAATGTGAAGATGATAGGTGACAAATTTTATTCCCTTAATATTTTTTAAGTATTTATTTATTTATTTTTTAATTCTTGTTTTGTTGGTGCCACATTTTGTTTAATGAAATTGCTTTTTCCATTTCATAATATTTGAGATAAATGTTCAGATATGAGCTGGATATGCTAGTAGAGTTGGCAAATACAACTGTTGAGAAAGTTCAGAATTTGATAAAGAAGATGCAGGATGATAATGATATCAACAAATTAGAATCACCGTTTCGCATTGAGGATCACTTAACCTGTTTGTGTTCATCACAATCATTTTACATGTGTGCTTAATTATATTTTCATCTTAATTATTTTTCCTTATGAGAAATCTTTTCTTTTTGAAAGCTCGAAATTTGAATTGCATTGAACGGCTATATGGTGATAATGGCTTCGACGCAGTGTATGCTTTGAAAAAAAATGCTAGTGTTGCTTTGCCCCTCATATTGGAACGTCTGAAACAGAAACAAGAGGAATGGACTAGTTACCGTGCTAACTTTAATAAGGTCTGGTCTAATTTATGCAGATTACTATTACAAATGACTCTGTTTTAATTTTACTCAATAAAATTTGATGAGCTAGAGTCCTTGAGGTATCTAGCTATAATTTTTTGGCCATGTAGGAAGAATTTGCTTGTTTAGATCTAATATTGTTTTTCTGAGTTATTAGTGGTGGCCTCTTCTTTGCAGCACTTCTTGTTGAGATCAAAGAAATCTATAAGAAGAAAAAGTAAAAAATGATGATGCGATGTTGCTATTGCTTCTGAAACCCAAAAACCTGCAGTTCCTAATAGGGAATTTGATCACTTGGAGATCCACAAATCAGCTGGTCAAAGTACTAAAAGCAGAACTATTGCAGTGGAGCGCCGCATATTTGGAGAACTTTCAGTGTCACTAAGACAGTCCTGCTTTGTTGAGATCTCAAAGAGCTCTATCATGCAATTCCTCAATTTAGGAGAAGCAATAGCAGTTGGACCACTAAAGCCAGAGAAGCTCTTCAGGATACTTGACATGTATGAGCGATTAGCATATCTTCTCACCGACATCGAATCACTCTTTCCAAATGAGTCGGGCTCTTTCATTGTAAATGAATGCAATGAGATTTTGTCAAGGCTGGGTGAATATGTGAGAGGAACCTTCTCCGCATTCAAGAATGCGATTCTAAGAAACACATCAACAACAGGTTTTGCAGGAGGTGGAGTTCATCCTCTCACAAAGTATGTCATGAACTACATCAAAGCACTTGCAGATTACCGTGTAACAATGAATGCGCTCTTTGATGAACAGATTCCTCTCTCTCTCTCGCCTAAACGCTTTAGCTCCCTGACCTCACCAACGAAGTACAATTCACTCAGAGAAAAAGAAACAGAGCGTTTCTTCTCATGCCGATCTGTTTCCCCGCGGCTTCGCCCTTTGACCTTCTGTTAAGTTTTCCAATTACCAAACAGATTCTTAGATGAAGAATTGAGCGGGAGGGAAAGAGAAGTTTTTGTTTTGGTGAATCTTATAATGATAATATTCCAGCTCTCCGACAACAGCCACACCTCCGCCGGCGACACCTCCAACTTCAAGCTCTCCGCCACCCTTGCACAATCTTCCTCGTTGGGACGAGGATATCACGGCGCCAGCGCCGCAACCAGCTGACGTATATCATTACCTTCTCTCTAATTAATCATAATTAGTCTTTAATTAAAGTTTATAGTATACTAATTACAAATTAAAATTGCCAATTTTTTTAATAAGAATATTTGAGCTAATTTTTTGATAAAGGACACTAAAATTATTTTATTTGGCTGATTTTCTTGATTGCAGAATGGAAGTATAGCTATACAAGGAAGATGCGCAAGAACAATGATGGCCATTGTTGTGCTCTTTGCAGTTGTCAGTTGAAGTGCATTATTTCTGCAATTTTTTTCTTATTTCATTTATGTTGAAAAATTATTTCATTATATTGTTATTTAAACACTTCATATCTTCAATCTAATATTTTTCATAAAGTTACAACAACACCATACCATAGATTTCGAATGAAAAAATAGCTTAGTAGACCCTTCAAGCAGGGGCGGAAGCAAGTATTGTTTAGGGGGGGCAATTGCCCCCCCTTAAATTTTTTTTTTTAATTACATATGAGGGCAATTTAGTAGTTTGCCCCCTCTGAAAAAATACTTTTGTCCCTTTTTGTCCTAACATCCCCTGATTGGTCTCATTCTTCCTCTTCGTGAATCGCAAGCAGGCCGCAACTCTCTTCCGTCTTCCCCTTCTTCACGCGGCACGGCGGCAGTAGGTAAAAGTTGTGTTTCTGCATGTAAAACCTCTATTTTTCTTCTTGTTTTTCTTCTTCACAAGGCAGCAGGTAAAAGCTTTATTTTTTTTCTTGTTTTTCTTCTTCACGCGGCAGGTAAAAGCTCTGTTTTCAGCCCTCTTCGCAAGCAGGTCGCACCGTCGCAGCCCTCTTCGCTCTTCCCAAGGAATCACGACTGTGTGAGTTTTTCTTCTTGTTTCTGAATTTTTTTTTTCAGATTTTTGTTTCTTCTCTCAAGTTTCATATTTTGGCTTTCCTATTTTTTTTTTTGTATGTTTTTTTTTCCTTTTGATCTGTTACAGAAAGAATTTTCTTATATGTTGTTATGTTATTTAACTCTTATCTGGATTCAAAATGGAGCTGTGGAGCAATTTTCTAGCAATGATAACTCAGCTCCTTCTATAGTTACAATGATTTTAAAGTTGGGAAAATTTATAGGATATAATGTTTGAGTATCACGGCGTAAATTGCAGGGTATATTTTTGTTATTGTTGTATTCTTTTGGTGTATTTTGTCCTTACAGTTCCAGATCAAATCCTTTTGAGGCATTGCATTGGAATGATGGAATAACGGTGTTAACGGTGAGGATGAAGGCTATACGTGGTTAGGTTAATTGAAACCTTTTTTAGTTGCTGAGAGTTGGAAGGTTGAGTGGTTTTATTTGTGGAGTTAAGGAAAATGTGAGGACTCGGGTTTGAGGTATTAAGGAATTGGCTGACAACTCCTTATGAGAATTTGGGTTTATGATTTTGTGGAAGAAGAAGTTAAAGCTTATGCAAAAATGTGGAGGTGAATTAGGGTTTAATGTCGGAGTGAAAACTATGGCTTTTAGGGCTTTTATGGATTGATTTATTATTGTTGGATTAATTTCTTATATGTTATTTAACTCTTAATATTGAACTTTTTTTTATCTTACTAAAGGAGTGTAGACCACATTAATATAATTTTTTACAGGATATATCAAATCTTTTTTTGATTCAAATGGAACGTTATCTCCTATGGCTTTTTTTTTTGCCCCCCCTAACATTTAAGGCTGGTTCCGCCCCTGCCTTCAAGTGTTTAAATTAAGCTTTGGCTCTGAAGTAACTCACAGCATCAGCATAACCAAAATGAAGAAGCTAAGCATGCTCTTGCTTCCCATTCCTCTTATTACCTTCTTCAAGAGCAAAATTGCATCCTGTGATGGCGTCTTGGATGGAAAGAAATATCCATTCCTTTCCAACAACATCAATGAAACCAGCTGCCATCAGCTTCTCCACAACTTGCCCCCTTGGATTTGTTATTGCCATCTGTACGTGTAATATAATAGATTTGTTTCTTCTTTTTTCACAGGTTCTCTCAATTAAATTGGAAATTAGACTTGCCTGGATCATCTTCTTGCCAAGCATCCTATGGACTTCAAATAGCATTCCGATGCCAGTGTTGTCAATGGCAGCCACGCCTGCAAATCATAATGCGTGTGAGCATTAATGGCCAATATTTATGCGAATACATAAAAGAAAAAAATTACTACATAAAAAGTAGGCAAAACTTTTTTTTTAGATTCAGGCTATGTTTGGGATAGCTTTCTTAATGCAATTTAAAACAGTTTTTTAATTAGATATTTTTTTGACTTAGAAATTTTTATATTAGAAAATAGTTTTAGAAAGAAATAAAAAAGCTGTACCTAACAAAGTCTCAATTGATGGCTATTTCTGAAAACTATCATTGCATATTTTACTATAATTAATTGTTAATAATTACAATCATATATCATTAATGAATCATAAATATTAGATATCTTTAAGAGGCTATCTGCCTCCAAATCGGAAGGAAGAATTATTACATGCAATGTCTGGACGAGAAGAACCGTCCATATTTGCTGCATATTTACTGAGTATTTGTTGCGTATTTATAAATATTCACTAAATACTAAGTAAATACTCAATTGTGAGTATTACTGAGTATTTATTTAGTATTTTGTAAGTATTCAATCAGCATTTGCTAATTTACTATGTATTTATTGAATATTTGTTAAATATTCCGGACTCCGCATAGAATACTTTCTCCTCAAGAAGAGCTCCCAGCTCATTAAAATTCGTCCGCAATTAAATCCACATAGAATATTTTCTTCGTAAGATAAAAATTAAACTCCACAAACTACATTTAGCTCAAAATGAAATCAATTAAATAGCATTAGGACACATTATTTTGAGTATAATTTATTCTCTAAAAGGAAAAAATTGACTAACCACCCATATCAAATATAATGTAATGAAGATCCTGGCCTTTATCCTCAGTACAGTTTTCTTCAGCTTCAACCCATCTCGTGATCCTTATATCAGAATAACTTTATAAATTTTTTTTCAAAAACATTAAAGAATATTATTGATAATAATAATGGAAAAAACCTCTTATTCTCTTTTACCTTTCTCTTAGATAGCTTGCATTGACGAAGTAGATGGGCGAGCCCAATTGCAGGATTAGGAAACCTGGAAAGGTGGTTGAATCGGGATAGTTCTGCATGTCCACATAGAGCCCGGTTCCTGCCACATTTCCAAGCCTGCAAGTTGTTGGTCTGGCCATGTGTAGCATCGCTCTTATTATAGACAAACCCACCTGTAGCAAGAAGAAGCCAAAATTGTAATACACATATTAGGGCTTCTCCAGCCGAAGTACTCCGAACGGTTGTAAGGCATAGCTGGTTTGCTCCATTCGAACAACAAAAAAATTGCTAATAGGTGAATGGTGAACAATGCGACGCCAATATTGGAGTTGCACTGTTCACATACGCGATTTTTCAGTCTCAATCGGATTTGTCGAAGAAACGTCCATAGGAGGAGAAAGACGGTTACCTTCGCAGAAACATGCAAAATGGAGTTCGATTGAAGATAAATCACAACATTTTTAAGTATCACTGTATTTTGAAGTGAAAAATGAGATTTTCAGTTGGAGATGCCCTTAGATTTCAAAAAACCTACTTTTCATATTAAAGTTGTATAGCATTTTTTATAGACAATATTACAACTGCAAACAAATTCTAGAGCTGAGGCAAAGATTTAAAATTTATGTGATTTCGTCTGCACTATGTTTAGATTAATATTATATATTATTCTAACCTCAAAATAAATTTAATATTTTTAAAAATTATCCTCATATAATTTATATTAAAATATCATAAAATATTCTCAGAAGTCAAAACGAGAAAGATAAACTTACTGACAAGAGAAGGCCGACTTCAATGTTGGCAAAAACAACGCCGAGAACAGCAGATATGCAGACGCAGAAATCGAATTTGTCGACCTTAAAAAGATGGAGAATCTCATGGAGTTCAATGAGGCCGAGCATGGCGACGACGATGATGGCCGATAGAGCCACCAGCGGCGTGTACTTGAAGAGAGGAGCCAGGAAGAGAAGTACGAGCATCATACATAACGCCATTATCACATTCGACATGGGCGTCCTGCATCCAGCATGGTAGTTCACTGCAGATTTTGAGAAGGGACCTGCTCCATCCAAAATACAAATTCAATAGGAGAATATATGAAAATTTACCCATTTCAATGCAAATCAGGGGTGTCAATATTGGACACGGTCCGAAAATCCGAATTTGACACGACGTGAAAATTTTCAGGTTTGGGTCGACCCGGTTAGCAAACGGGTCATGTTAGAGTTCTAATATTTGATCCGTTTTAAGTTTCGGGTTATGTTTGGGTTCGGGACGACCCGGTTAAATGATGTATGAAACCATTAATTATTATGTATTTTATTTTTGTGATAAATGTAACATTGTAATTTGTAAACAATTTATATCATAGTTCTAAGTGTTTTGTATACATTATCTTGCAAAATATCATGTATTAAGTACAAATTAATTTTCCAAAAATCAATTCTCCTTCATGATTCTAATATATTATGGGTTTGGTTGTGTTGACTTGAATCCGAGCTGGGTCAAGTTCGGGTTAGAAAAAGTGACCCGAAATCTAAATCCGCTGGGGGCAAAATCTGTCGGGTCAAAGTTGGGTTTGACCCAAACACGACCCGTTGATATGAATTGACACCCCTAATACAAATTCATTACTAATTTTGATAAAAAAAAAAAAGTTTAACCATAATTAAAAAGTTAATTTTTTAGAAAATTGGATTAAGAGGCTGGTTAAATTTTGATCATGATCGGTCCTAATCAACAACAACAACATCATCAAGCTTTTATCTCTTTATGTGGGGTCGGCTACATGAATTTTTTTCTCCATTCTGTCGTGTTAAAAGTCTTTTCAGGTCTATCTCTACCTTTCTTAACATAAGTCAAATCTAATACCTCTATTTTCCTAACCGGGTCATCAGAAGCCTTTGTTTTATATGACCATATCTTCCGCTGGAGTTCTAATAAAATAAATAAAACAATTTGGAGATTCATTTTGATCAGAAATTTGATAAAATATCGCTATTTATTATTATATTATTTTATTTTATTTTTGAGCTTCAATTATCAATAGATCTATGAAGTAGCTCGATCGGAAGAACAATACCAGTGGTGACATAGCAAGAAGTGAAGGAACCGACGATGTTCATTAAACCAAATGCAATCATCTCTTTATTTCCATCCGTCTGTTCGTTCTTCAACAAACCAAAGCTCCGGCCGACGGCAATTCCTTCCTGAAACAGAAAAAAAAAAGGGAGATCGTTTCAGGAGGAAGAATTTACAGCTACAGATATATTTATTTATTATAAATAAGAGAAGTAGAAATAATAGTACTGCTAGAGCTGTGAACCCTGCGACCAGACCGGCTTGCAAAGCAGCTGAAAGGTATGGAGATTTGAATTGCAGCTGTGATAATGAAATTGGATTGAGCCCCTTCTTCAACTCACCCACCTACATTTTGATATCAGAAAGCAATTTTTTTTTTCCTTTTACTGTACTAATAAGCTCTTTCTAAATAAATAAATAAAAAAAGATCAGAATTCTTCTATGCAGAAAAAGAAAATGAATAAAATCAAGGAAAGCGCTAATCAATTTAAAACACTGTAATTAGAAGAGAAAATATAAATAAAAATGCTTACTATAGGGATTCCATGATCCTTCCCCTTAACCACAAAGGCGAGAACTCCTCCCATAATTATCACAAGCAGTGGAGAAATAGCGTTCACCCAAAACAGCCTTGGAATCTTTTCTTTCTGCAACAATATTTGATCAGTTTTATTACCAAAAAAAAAAAAAAAACGGAGGGAAAAAGCGAAAAAGAAAATTACAAAAAGGCACATCCCATACCAGACGTCGAGTTGCAACTAAAATGATTATGAAACACAAGCCCAATATTGCACTCTGCCATTTCCACTGCATTAAAAAAAAAAAAATCCTATAAGTTCAATTCCCCAGTTGCCATCTCCAATGGGAGCAATTATTAGGTCCTTTCACTGGATATAGAGGAAGGTTCGGTTTTAGACAAAAATAGGTAAAAAAGTGCAAATACAGATTTTTTTGAAAAACTCGGTATTTTTTCAAAAAACTCGGTATTTGCACTTTTTTAGGCAAAACCGAACCTTCCTCTAGCTCCTTGCACCGGACAAAATAAAAATCTCTCCAACGGGGGAATTATTTAAGTGACCGGACGTCCTGACTTTCAATCCAGATGCACCACGTCACCCAAATGCATTGGGATCCGGTGTATTTTTGTGACATGGTGCGTCTGGATTGGTGTCCGGACAAATCTGGACACGAGATGTAATAATTTGCCCACCAACAGACAGGGGAGGATCCACCTTAAGCTCGGGGCGGCAATTGTCCCCCCCCCCCCACTTAAAAATAAAAAAATATTTATTACATAATATTTTAGATAATTTATCTCTTTCAATTTATTTTTTTAATCTTTATTACAAGGATTTTTAGGCAATTGTCCTCCCTAAAAGTTTTAAAATACTATAATCTTTAGGCAATTGCCCCCAACATAATTAAACACATTGTGTAAAAGTGATATTATTAGGGAACGATGAACCAAATATAAAAAGAAATAGTAAATAAAATCCAAAAATATCCTTACAAACATAATAGGATTGAAACCCGCTGGGGGGCGCTACCCTCGTCATATATGTGAAGCATACAATGATCAATGATATTAACAAAAAGGAGTCGAGCTAAATTATACACTTTTACTCAAAAAGTTGCCCCCTTTGAAATTTAAGGCTGGTTCCGCCCTTATCAGTCGAACTGCAAACAAGGATTTGCCATCCGCGAGTTTCTTCACCCGAATGCTAAAATGCGTAGCATTCATGCACGCTATTGTGAACAATGCGACGTCAATATTAACATCACATTGTTCACAAAAACGCTTTAATTTTGAGAAAAAAATATTGTAAAATGATTGAATTTTAAATTATGTTATTAAAATGTTGAATTATTTTTTTATATATAAAATGTAGTATTTTAAATTTTGATCCCAAATATATTATGTTATTAATTTTATAAATTTAACATATATTTATGTAATTAATTTATTTAAATTAGGTTTTTTATTTTAAATTTTATGATTTTAATTTTAATTTTTTTTTTGTAAATTTCAGCCGTACCTCGTGCTGGAACATTTTAATTTTTATAATTTAAATAAAATGTTATAAAAATTTAGATATATAAATACATCGAAACTTTATAATATATAGATAAATTCTCATAAGATTAATTAACTGATGGAATATTTATTTATTTGTCTTATGTATTGGTTGGTTAGGCTTAGGCCAGAAGATTTGAGGCACACATACCTCGTGACGATTCTGAAAGACAGCTTCCACAACTGACACCACATCCGTCTTGCTGGTAAAATGCTGAAGCCCAAGCAAACCTTTCAACTGCTGCAATATGATAATCATGGCCGCACCTGCCATATAACCTGTGATAGCAGATCTACAGATAGTCCACAGTCAGAATTTTTTTTAGGTCTCCTTGCTTAATTTGGTTGGTGGGCAAATCAAATTCATGCTCGATTCTTTCCGAGCGGTAACGCCTCTTAAGTGAAGCCCAATTAAGTGCGGGCTAAAAGATTCGTCACACCGTCAAACGCCCTTTCGGAGGTGTCAGCAGGTGGATACCCCGTTCCCAAAAAGGATGAAATTTTTTTTGTGACGTGGGAGAAAAAGCTTCGCTCAACCAACGAGCTGTTTCAGGTGGATACCCCGTTCCCAAAAAGGATGAAATTTTTTTTGGGACGTGGGAGAAAAAGCTTCGCTCAACCAACGAACTGTTTGAGCGAAGCTGCACACATAATCTCATCTAAATTATATATATAATATTTAAAAATATCGTTAATAATTTTAATAGATATTTATAAATCAAAATTCTAAGATTTATAAAGAGATATAAATAAATATTTTTATAAAAATTAAATTTATGCGAATAAAAATAATAAGTCTATAAAAACATGTGTCTTTTATATGTATACTGAAAATTCGGTCTTACCTGGAGAGAAAATCCACCAGTATTCCGAGCCTGTAGAAGACATGGAAAACCAAATCACAACGATCAAATTAAACATCGCTAAAAATAGAAACCAGTCGTCGGATCCTCACCGGAAGAGGCCTAGCGCGAGCTGGAACACGCCGGAAAAGAACGCCGCCGTGAAGATTGTAAATAAGTACTTCTCCGGCTCGTTTTCCGGGGAAACGGTGTCCCTGATGCTTGATGAAAGCAATAGCGATACGGCGGCCGCCGTTCCAACGGCGAGATTGTTCGAGCTGCCGAAGACTGCGTAGACGAGCGGGGGAGTAAAACTTGAATCTGAAACCACGATCGCGAATTATTTAATGATGGATCTGAATTCTGAAACAGAGATCGCGAATAGTTACTTACAGAGTCCGATGACCGGCGGAATGTTGGCGAGCTTGGCGTAGCTGATGCCTTGGGGAATGGCGAGGCTGGTGATGGTGATACCGGCGAGGAGATCATAGGCGAAGAAGGAGGGCTTGTAATTGGGAGCCCATTGAAGGATCGGCGCGAAGTAGGAGAGAACGAACCAAGCACGACGGCGGGGTGGAAGGCCGGCGAAATGGCGGAAGGGGTCATCGGGAAAGAAGGTTTCCTTTAGCTGTGTCTTTAGGGAAGACATGAACGAGCTGTGTGGGGATAGTTTAACTGTTGGTTTCTTCTGCTCCTCCATTATCGTTCCCATCAGTCGCAAGAACCAGAGTGAGAAACGGTAGGTGGAGTGGTGGGGAGAAAAAGAGGGTGCGATCGGAAAAGTGGCGGAGGTTGGGTTTATATAATAGGGGTGGCTCGAAGGCGGCGAGATGGTTTATATAAACGTGGCAACTGTAATCGTGCAGTTAAGGCCTGCCTGCTCCGGTGGGCAGTTAGGATTTGCGACTAAGGGCGGACAGCATGGAAAAAAGAATACTATTAAAGATTAGATTTTTAGAAGGGAAGAGAGGACAACATAAAAAAGGAAATTTTGATTAATTATTTTAATTTCACGTGCATAAATTATTTTTTAATATTATTATGTTTCATGATATTCACAATGATAGAGATAACTAAAATTAAATATTTTATCTTTACATGAATATTCAACATACATAGATAAGATAGATGCGTACACAATTGTAAGAGAAATCGCCGTGTATATAAATGATTCTACTAGTATTAATATCCATGATTTACAAGTGAAGTTCTTCCTTGAAGGAAGATGTTGATAGAATGCATATTACATTGTTGGAGTTGGGAGTCGGGTTTGATATTGACGGCATACATTGGCATTATTGATGATTGCAGGTAATTAAGTTAATAGGCATTGAGTAAACATGTGACATTGGTTAGAAGTTTATAAGCTAGTTAACTCTAGTTAACAAATGACAGAGACTAGAAGGACTGTAGTAGAGTGATAGTGGTTGTCGAATGATGATGATATGACATTGTAATCATGAGCAATGGAGGCCTGAAAATTATAGTCGATGTGTGACCGAAGTTGGAGGATCAATTTGGTCGACGATGGCTAAAGGATCGTAATAGGTGGGCAACAAGGGGGTCAGAAGGACTATAGTCGGGTGAAGGAGGTCAAAGTACTGTAATTCGAGGGACAAAGGTCAAAGTACTGTAGTTCGGGTGACGATGGTTTAAGGATCATAGTCGAGCGATGATGATACGTATATAAGTAAAAACAATATCATTCAAATTATGCTTATGTTCATAAAAATACTATTTAAATCTATATATTTGTGCAACAAAGAAACCAAAATACAACATAATTAAAGTGGTGTCACAACATAAACAGAGCGCCGCAGGGCTAAGCACATCCTCAACACTGGAGAGTAGAAGCAGTGATACAGTAGTAAAAAGATAGAGATCAAAGCGCCAAAGTGGCAAGAAAGGAGAGCCATGGCGTTAGAATAAGCGCTGCAGCGCCAAATCGCCACAACACAATAATGGGTGACAGTTATGACGGTTGAACCAGTGAATAGATACAACGATTGACAAACTGACTCATTAATTTGATAGCACCGTGACACTACGTTTCGGTTGTTCTAATTGGTTAATCGGTTTGAAAGAAGAGAAAGAGAGAAGAGATTTTCGTTTTTTCTATTATAGAAGGAGGGAGGCAGTCAGACAAGCACCAGGCAAGGAAATCGACAGCAAAGAGAATTCCAACTAGCTCTCACGAGATAGAAGTAGCTAGCATTGGGACTCTTTCTGGTATAGGCAGTATGACTCGTTTAGACTGGGCTTGCCAGATTCTATTACCAACCTTGGGTTGATTAGTTGGATGCAGTGCTGGTTTATGGCTAGTAGAGGTAGTGTTGCAAGGATTCTTTGATTAGTAGCTAAAATCTAATTGACTTCGACTCAGGTAAGCACCACTACACTAGTTCAATTATTTGTAAAAACTATAAATAAGAAACATAATAAAAAATATAGTTGTGTTTTAGTTGAAATAAATGGTATGTTAAAATCATATTTGCTTAAGATTAGATTTGAATTGTATGAATTTTAAATATAATTTTTAATTCCTTCTTGCTTAATTTAGTTTTTGTATAGACCTTGCATAAATTAAAAAAGCTAATGTGATTTATAGTCTGGATGGAGGAATAGTTGAACAAATAAGAGACTTAAATAAGATTTATCATGCTTAAATATGATGGATAAAATTTTGAAATCTTAAGGAGATTATAATCACTATAGTTGAGAGAAATCTTAGCTAGACACTATAATGAGCTTGACACATATGAGGAGTATTTATGCTTTTATTCATGATAATATTAAGAGAAATTTAACTTTCACTTGCATGATCTCTTAACTATCATTGATTCGGAGACATTTATATGTAGTATTTTAAATTTCAAGACTTAATTGATAGTTTCCTTTATCACACCTTAAAAAATTTTATAGATAAGATAAATTTAGTGATTCATATAAGCAGGACTAGAGTAAACATAGGATAATTTCAATCCTTATACAAATGATACTCTATTAACTACTTTATTACCAGACATGATATGTACTCTTACATAAAACTAGAGTTACATACATAATAACCTATTTGAAATATAGTAGTGGTAGCTGGTCAAGTTCTTGTCGCCGTTGTTGGGGAGTAGAATAATTATCTTTATATACAATTTATATTGTTTTAAGAATTGCTTGCTTAATCTTATCATTAGACTAGTTATCTTGCTCTTTGTTAGTATTATCATTTATTTCTGCTATATTTAGTATTGTTGTGGACTAGAATATACGCGGCGATAGAGTATTAATTGTTCGTCTTAGCGTTATACGGATATCCAGCTCACACACATAGAACACAAGATTTTTTACGTGAAAAACCCTTGGAAGGGGAAAAACCACGGGGCCTAGCCCAGTTGAAAAGATTTCACTAGAACTTGAGTAGGTTACAATGGGATGACTCGTCTCTAAGGACGATCAGATTACAAATAGCAATTGTACAATAGAAGTTCGGGTATCGAGTAATGATCTGCCAGGACTTCGGGCCTTAGATGATGATAAGGCTGAACTTCGGACCTTAGATAAAGGTCTGACAAATGTGAGAATCTTCAATGGTGGCCTGGCAAAGATGAGAGCTTCAAGTGAAAGACTGACAGAGCGTAGAGCGTTAGATGGTGATCCGGCGGAGCGACGGTGTTAGAAGATGATCCGGTGGAGCACAGAGCGTCAAATGGTTGTCCGGCGGAATGACGGCGTTAGACGGTGGTCCGGTGGAGCACAGGGCGTCTGGTGGTGGTCCGACGGAGTGACGGAATTAGATGGTGGTCCGGTGGAGTACAGGGCGTCAGGTGGTGATCCGGCGGAGTGACGGCTTTAGACGGTGGTCCGGTGGAGCACAGGGCGTCAGGTGGTGGTCCGACAGAACTTCGGCGGTGGTCCAGCGGTGGACCGACGAAACTCTGGCGGTGGTCGAGGAGGCTAGGAAGTAAGAGCGATCTTCGATCTCTCTCTTTTGTCCTTAAGCTCCAGGGTCCCCCTTCAAGAGGAGAGGGAGCTCTATTTATAGATTTTGGGAATGGCATGGCCCATAAATAGGTGGAGGATCAAGGGTTAGCTGGGAGTGGTTGGATGGACGGCCGATCTTGAATCCCTTGATCATGAACCGTTTGACTAACGTTTGAATGTTGTAGTGATGTCGGAATTCAGTGATCTTAGGTTCGTTGGATTTGTCTCGTTGAGCCGCTTGATTTTACTATAAGTTTGTTATGTTTTGAATCCATTTGGTAATCCAAATTTTGATTTGAACCTTCCAATAGTGCTTCAGATACTTGATTTGGACCCATTTGGACTCAGATTGGATCGAATTTGGTGTCGTTGGGTTCATATTTTTGAGACGCTCAGTTCGACTATAAGTTTGCTAAAAACGGAGTTCATATGCTCTTGATTTTGATTTTGGAAGTTTCCAACTTGATTTTGCTTTGAGATTAGTGTCCTATCAAGATAATTTTTGTATGATGTATCAGTTGCCCCCCTATTTTCGGATGTCGAAGCTCTAGAAGTCCGAAAATATGCATTGTAGCCGGTGAAAGATTTTTCAAGTGATTTGAATGTAGTCCGATCGTGGGTGTAAAGGTCCCGAAACACTTTAAAAGTGTCAAAATTGTGTCCGGAACGTCGAAAAAAGATTTCGGGGTCCCCAAAAATGTCCATTTGACCTTTTTGGGCCCAAAATTGGGCCAAAATATATTATGTAACCTATAATTTAAATAATAAAATATGTATAGTTATATCATCTATTCCTTATTGGAAGAGTTGTAAGTCTTTTTCCATCCATGCCCAAGGTTCTGGGTTCGAGTCCAGGGGAAGGCATAGATGTTTTGTGATGACGTGGCAGCGACATGCAGGAAGGATCGATGACGTGGCAGTGGCATGTGGATCGATAACGTGGCACCCATAACCTGAGAGGTCGTGGCTGACATGGCCACGACACAGATCGTGGATGATGTGGCACCCATGACCTATTGGGTCATGGCTGATGTGGCCTCGACATGTAGGATCGTGGGTGACATGGCCATGACATGCAGATCGTGGGTGACGTGGCACCCATAATCTGTTGGGTCATGGCTTGTGTGGCAGTGCCATGCATGACAAATTGATGACGTGGCAATGCCACATATGATGGATCGGTGACATGGCGCACATATGCAGGGTGGATTGATGACGTGGCGCTGACGTGGTTGATGATGTGGCACCCGAATTTTTTTACTCCTCTCTTCCTAGAAATAGACCCCCCTTGGGCCTTATTCCTTGCACCTTCTCCTTCTCTTCTCTTCTCTCAATAGAGGCATTCTCTGTCCCTTGGATAATTGGTATCCATTATCTAACAGCAGGGCCCCTCTTTGTGAGAAAGAATCTTCTCCCTCTTCTCTTTTCTCTCAGTAGAGGCCTTTTCTGCCCCTTGGACAATTGGTATCCATTGTCTAACAGCAGGGCCCCTCTTTGCGAGTAAGAGTCTTCTTCTCCTTCTCCCTTCGGCGCTCTTGCTATACGGAGGCTTTCTCTCGCCCTTGGTCAATCGGTATCCATTGTCCAATAGTAGGGCCCCTCCTTATACTGGAGTAATGTCGGGTGATCACTTTCCTTCGAGAGATTCTACGGTCAGGGGAAATACTGCCGTTCTGCCAGACGGCAGGCGCAGGACTAACAAAGGAGCGAGGGAGGGCAGATGATCTGGCATCTACCGTTACCAGTGATACTCTGAATATTTTCCACAAAAAGTTTCACTTCCCAAATGATTTGGTGGCAGTGGTTCCTAATAGGTCTGATCGGGCTGGCTCCTTCCGGGTACTTGACTGTTAGCATGACCCATTTGCGATCAGGGTTGTGTTTCCCACCTCCTGCTGAGTTGATCAATATTCTGACGCATTGTGGGATGTCTCTATCCCAATTTACGTATAGAGGAATGTCGATGACGATCGGGTTGATAGCACTTTTCAGAGATCGAGGGGCCATTCTGACACCTAAGCGTCTTTTCCGGATGGGCCGATTTACCAGCGACGCACAGGGGCGTGTTAATTTCAGGTCCAAATGGTTGGACATGCTCACCCGGGATCCTGCAAAGAGTTGGGCCAGTGCTTTTTTTCTTTGTGAAAAATGATTGGGGCCTGACAGAGAATTGGGTGAGATTGAGGGACCTGCCTGTCCCTTTGCATGTCGGAGAGGAAGATATCAAGAGAATTCTTAAGGTCCTTGACGTCGAGCATCTTCTTTATGAGGTTCATTTTTTGAATAGATATATAGAGGAAGAGTTCCTGTTCAGGGTTGGGCTGTCAGTCCATGCCGGGAGATCAGATGCAAGGATGCTAAAATCGACTTCCAAGATATCTGAAGTTCCTGCTGCAGTTCCAAAGGCGGCCACTAAAAGACAGGTGAGAGGTGAAGATCCCCAAGCTCTGAAGAAGAAAAAGTTGGAGGGGGTTGCGACGAGCAAGGCTACGCCTATCTCTTCTCTTACCAAGATTCATATTCCTGAGGATGTGTTGAATCATTAATGTATTGGGCGTCGCAAAGCTAGTGACTTGGTACGTAACTTCTCTTGATACTTTTTCTTTCACTTTCTTTTAAGAAGTCCTCTCATGTATTTTTCTTTCTTATTTCAGTTATCGTGACGTACAGAGCTTGAGGCCGAACTTACTGAAGCTTTGAACCATTGGAACGATGAATTTGTGAGGATCAAGTACCTTCACGGAGAGTTCAAGCGGAAGTATGATCTGAAGGCCAAAGAGGTGAAGGTGTTGGAGGAAGAATTGAGCGGGTGTAGGACTGAATTGGCAAATATGGTGCACTCCGCTTCCCTTCAAAATCATCAGATAGATCGGCTTCAGATTGACTAAGTGGAGGCACAGTCGACGATTACCCAACTCTCGAAAGATAAAAAATTCTATGCAGAGAAGATAGCAATGCTTGAAGCTGAGAATAAGAGGTCCCAGGCTCTTATTGTTGAGAAGGAGGCCGTTCTGACCAATCTTGAATCTTCGAGAGTCATCGAAGATTTCAAGAAGTCTATAGCCTTCAAGATCATTATCCAGGATCACGTCAAGGAGGCCCGTGATCACATTTATGAAGTAGAGGTGAATGCTTTAGAGAAGTAGTGCATTGAAGAAGGATTCATTCGAGGCTTCTTGAAGGGGGTTCGTCTAGTGCAGAGAAAGATCGGAGTTGAGGTTGATGGGCTGACACCTAGCCAGGACTCAGATGACCTTCCCTCAGACTCTGATGGCGACGAGATTGAGAGCTAGTTGCAGAAGGCCTTTGCTTTGGAGGTTGATGATGAGATAGTGGAGATAGAGTAGATCTTTGTCAGCTGTACTACTTTATCTTTCTTAGTACCTTTTTTATTTTCATTTGTATTAGACGTTTGTGTTGACATGTGTGATGTCTACTTTAATTTAGTAGTAGATTGCTGATGTATTTATTAGTGGATATTATTTCAGTATCTTTATTTTAGCTTGAGTAAAATTTTTTTATGCTCTTTTAAGGTACTCTATCTGTCTGAGACTTTTAATAAATGCGCTCCAACTTGTGTGGATGATTTTACAAGAATCCTTTAAGGATATAAGGTCTATCCGAGGCTGTTTTGTCATAGCCTTGCTTGATGACGTTAATCTTTGTGAAAGAGATTGAGAGAATCCACCAAGGATGTAAGACCTATCCGAGGTTATTTTGTCAGAGCTCTGCTCGATGACGTTAATCTGTGAGGAAGAGGTCGGGAGAATCCACCAAGGATGTAGGACCTATCCGAGGTTGTTTGCCAGAACTCTGCTCGATGATGTTAACATATGTGAAAGAGGTCGGGAGAATCCACCAAGGATGTAAGACCTATCCGAGGTTGTTTGTCAGAGCTCTGCTCGATGAAGTTAACCTGTGTGGAAGAGGTCGAGAGAATCCACCAAGGATGTAGGACCTATCCGAGGTTGTTTTCCAGAGCTCTGCTTGATGACGTTAACTTGTGTGTAAGAGGTTGGGAGAATCCACTAAGGAAGTAGGACCTATCCGAGGTTGTTTACCAGAGCTCTGCTCGATGACATTAACCTGTGTGGAAGAGGTCGAGAGAATCCACCAAGGATGTAGGACCTATCCGAGGTTGTTTGACAGAGCTCTGCTCGATGATGTTAACTTGTATGGAAGAGGTCGGGAGAATCCACCAAGGATGTAGGACCTATCCGAGGTTGTTTGTCAGAGCTCTGCTCGATGACGTTAACCTGTGTGGAAGAGGTCGGATTGGACCTCTCCGAAGTCGATCATCTTGTGATTGTGATGCAATAAAGATTGCGTACTTCTCAAATCAAGTAATGGAATGAAATTCACAGCTTGTGTGAATATATCAACATGATTTTATTTGAAGAAGATGATAAATCAACTCAACGAAGGAATTTACTTTTACTATATCAAATAAAGACATTCTTCCCTAAGATAATTTAGGGCTGAAAAAGTTACAAACACCACAAACAAACAAGAGTCAAATGACGTTCACTACTGAAGATAAAAAATACACAATACTGAAGACATGACACATAAAACAAGTAGCACTATTGTGTTTTACTGATAATACTTGTGGAGATTGTCAACATTTCAGGTCCGAGGGAGCATCTTTCCTTCAGCATCCTTCAATTTGAAAGTATCAGGCTTCATCATAGCTGCTACCAAGTATGGACCCTCCCAAAGGGGGGAGAGTTTATTGCGTTGAGGGTCTTTTCCTGCTGCCTCGATGCTGTGTAGAACAAGATCTCCAATCGATATACGCCGTGGTTTCATTCTTCTGTTATAGTGTTGTGCAACTCTTTGGTGGTAGGCGTCAACCTTAATCATCGCCTCATCTCTTGCTTCTGGAAGGAGGTCTAGGTTATGCCTAAGCTTTTCGTCGTTGGTGTTGAAGTCAAAAGTTTGAACTCTATGGCTTGGGAACCCAATGTCGACGGGAATGACAGCCTCCGTGCCAAAGCAGAGGTTATACCTATTGGAGTCCTTGTCATAGTACGATAGGCCCAAAGGATATTTGGGAGCTCGTCAGCCTATTGCCCCTCAGCCTTATCCAGCCGTGTCTTCAATCCTTTCAGAATGGTTCGATTGGTGACCTCCATTTGTCCATTAGTCTGAGGATGGGCAGCCGTGTGCACTAGTTGAATGTGGAGATCTTTATAAAATGTGGTGAAGACCCTTCCAGTGAACTGTGTTTCATTATCGGTGATAACTTTCGCTGGAATGTCAAAGTGACATATTATATTCTTCCATAGGAATTATTTGGCATTTGCTTCAGTGATCTTCGTCAAAGGTTCTGCTTCTACCCACTTCGTGAAATAGTCCACAGTCAAGATGATGAACTTCCGCTGTCTCGTGGCTATAGGAAAGGGTCCTAATATGTCAATCCGCCACTGGGTGAATGGCCAGGGACTCTGTAATGTTGAGATCTCTATGGCATGCAGGTGGGTGAGGTTGGCATGTAGCTGGCAACTATTACATTTTTGCATGAGCTCTAGTGCATCTTGCTTCATCGTTGGCCAGTAAAATCCTTGTCTCAGGACTTTTTGGGCTAACGCTCTTCCACCTAGGTGTTCTCCACAAATGCCTGAATGTACTTCTCGGAGTGCATAATTTGACTCTGAAGGAGGAAGGCACTTGAGATAGGGTCCTGAGAAGGCTCATTTGTATAATTCTCCATTGACAATAGTAAAGTTTGCTGCATGCCTTCGAAGTCGTGCTGCTATCGTCGGGTCTTCAGAAAGAACACCTTCTTGTAAGAAAGTTAGAATGTGATCGATCCAGAATGTCTCCCTCGACTCATCGATTGATTGTATTATCCATGGGCCTGGAATACTCAGGAAGTGAATTTCTTCAATATACTTTCTTTTGAAAGTATCACTGGTTGTGGAGGTAGCTAGTTTGGAGAGGGCGTCTGCTCGTGCGTTTTGCTCTCGTAGAATATAGACGATCTCATATTTGTTTATACTGGCTAAGAGCAACTTTACATCATCACAATATAGGGCCAGTTGAGCGTTGTGGATGTCAAACTCTCCCTCCACCTGTGAGGCTATTAATTGTGAATCAGTGTAGATTATCAGGTTTTGTACTTCACAGTTGATTGCCAGCTTTTAGACCGGCAACAAGAGCTTCGTATTCTGCCACGTTGTTTGTTGTAGGGAATTTGAATCGGAGCCCGTATTCGAGAGCAACTTGTTGTGGAGAAATTAGCAGAACTCCTACCCCGGTGCCAGAAATTCCAGAGGCTCCATCAATATACATCGTCCAGCTCGAGGGAGAGGGAGAAACACTTGGTTGATCTTCAGACATTGAGATGGTGCATTCTACCATAAAATCTGCAAGTGCTTGCAATTTGATATCGGGCCTAGGCAGATAGTGAATGTCGAACTCTCCTAGTTCTACATACCACTTGATGAGTCTGGCAGAGGCTTCTAGCTTTTACATAATATTTCTTAGCGGCAAATTTGTGCAGACTCCAATTGTATGGGCTTGAAAATAAGGGTGTAGTTTTCTAGCTGAGTATACTAATGCCAAAGCTGTTTTATCCGCTGACGGATAACGTCCTTCTGTTTCAGATCTTATCTTACTAACATAATAGATAGGATGTTATATGACTTTCTCTTCTCGGACCAAGATTAAGCTGATTGCCTGGGTAGAAATAGCCAAGTACATATATAATCTTTCTCCCATAATAGGTTTTGAGAGTAGCAGAGGTGAGGCTAAATAGGTTCGGAGCTGTTCGAAGGCCTCCTGACATTCATCAATCCATTGAAATCCTGAGCTACGAGCACCTCTAAGGATTTTGAAGAAGAGTAGATATCTATCTCCTGAATGAGCTAAGAAGCGAGAGAGTGCTGCAATCCTTCCATTTAATCTCTGGACTTCTTTGATGTTTTTGAGAGGCACCATATCCCTTAGAGCTTTGATCTTCTCAGGATTGGCCTCAATCCCTCGGTGGGTGACCATAAAACCCAAAAAATTTCCTGAGGCCACTCCAAATGCATATTTGGAGGGGTTAAGACGCATGTTGTAAGATCAAAGGAGACAGAAGCATTGCTCCAAATCAGAAATATGTTGAGATTTTTCAAGGCTTTTTACCAGCATATCGTCTACATAAACCTCCATCGTATGCCCTATAAGATCTTTAAACACCTTATTCATGAGGCGCTGATATGTGGCTCATGCATTCTTCAATCCGAATGGCATAACCTGGTAGCAGTACAATCCTCTGTCTGTTTGAAAAGCAGTTGCCTCCTCGTCAACATGATTCATTCTTATTTAATTGTAGCCTGAGTAGGCATCCATGAAGCTCAGCATTTGATGTCCGGATGTCACATCAATAAGTTGGTCAATTTGAGGGAGTGGAAAGCAGTCTTTCTGACATGTCTTATTGAGGTCTGTGTAATCAACACACATTCTCTAAGCTCCATTAGTTTTCTTTACCATCACTACATTTGCCAGCCAGGTGGGATAGTACACTTCTCGTATGAATCCAGCCTCTAGAAGCTTGTCGACTTCTTTCTCGATGGCTTGTTGGCTCTATGGTGCAAAACTTCGCTTTTTCTGAATAACCAGCTTGCTCGTTGGATTTTCATTAAGGGAGTGTACAATTACTTCAGGGTTAATTCCGGGCATGTCTGCCGGACTCCAGACAAAGATATCTTGATTTCTTCGTAAGAATTCTATATATTTTGTATTCTCTTCTTCAAAGAGTAATGATCCAATCTGTATTGTTCTTGAAGGATGTTCATCGGATAGGGAGATACAAGAAAGATCTTCGACGGGGGAGGCTGTAAAACCCTTCAAAAAGCTGATTTTTTTTAGGTAAAGCTGTTTTTTTAGTGCTGTTAGTCCCGTACGAACTAGTCTTAGTCCCGGATGAACTAAAGAAATTGTGAAGAAATCTGTCATTTTCATCTGTACGAACCTGGAAGAGTCGGGACGAACAGTCGGGACGAACCAAACCCGAGGGTTTCGTACCGGGATGATGAAATTGGAATTTAATTTCGTCTAGACGATCTGTGTATATGGGAGATCGTCCCGGGACGAACAGGACATCGTCCGGGATGATCTTGTGTATTAAATATCTGAATAGTGCCGATTTTGAAGAGAGAGAAAGCCCAGGAGAGAGAAAAATGAAGGGAAAAGAGGAAAAGTGGATTTTTGGGCGACTTCCGTCCGTTTTCGTTCGTTACCGTAGTTGGGAAAGTTGACCGACTCGAGGTAAGGCACGTTCTGCCTTTCTCAACTTTCATAAATGAGGATTTTGATGACTTTTTTGTTCTGATTTTTTTTTCCATTAGCGAATTTCTGGTATTATTTTCTTCTAACAAAGGTTTTACCGCGTAACTTTTGGTATGTCTCTGAAATGATAATTGTGCATGTTTTGAGTATTTTCTAGAAGATTTTTACCGGACATTTTGAATTCTGCGGTGTTTTAATTGGATTGCAAATAATCAGGATGTTAAAAAATGTTTTGTTAGTACAATGAAAGTCTTACAATGTTGTTGTGAATGTTCTGTGGTAATTTGGTAAATTTCTTAATCTGTGAATTTTATGTAAATTCTGTATACTGCCGTTATGCCGCTGAAATTTCGTACGAATTCTGATTTTTCTGAATTGATTCCTTGAATGAATTGAAGTGTTTGTGTGCTATAAAAAGGGAGTTATAAGGGAATAGGATCCTTTGAGATTTTATAAGTGTCAGGAAAATTTGATATGAGCTCTGAAATCTTAAAATAAGTTCTGTTTCGGAATTCCGCGAATATCTGTTATGTTCTGGTGCTATAAGCACAAAGGGAGATATAAGGGGCCAGAATCCGTTGAGATTCTGTAAGTGTCAGAAAAAGGAGACATAAGGGGGCAGAATCCGTCGAGATTCTGTAAGTGTCAGGGAAGGGAGACATAAGGGGTCAGAATCCGTAGAGATTCTGTAAGAGTCTAGGAATCTGAAATTTGTTATGTGACTTATCTGATCTGTTTTATGAATTATTCGATATATATTTCTAATTTCTGTATGATTCTGGTTAAATCTGATATGAACTATCTGATATGAATTATCTGATATGAATGTGATTTTATCTGAATTCTGATTTCGGTACGATTCTGGTTATTCCGTACGATTTTGTCTGCTCTGTGACTTGAAAGTTTTATGATATCTTTTCTAAACTTCGATTCGACATGACTTCAGTTTTCTGTATTAGTTGTTTGATTTATGATTGATCAAGTATCTGTTCTATAATTTTTGTATAGCTATTTCTGATGTGAATTTCTGATTATTTGGATTGGTGAGTGATATCTTGTTGAGCTGTTAGCTCATCCTTGTTTTCTACATGATTTTCAGGTTTTGGGAAAGGGAAGGAGGTCTTGGACTAGACGTTCAGAGTCTGATATGTGATTATGTATTTTATACTTTTGATTTTTGTACAGTCATGGCTTATCTGTTCTGTTCTGTTCTGTTATTTCTGTCTGTAAGCCATGTACTATATATGTATATGATTATTTTGATGAAAGAAAAGATATATGAACTGTTATGTATTTGGATGTTTATATTAGCTCTGTGTTTTTCTGTCTATTTCATATTTGGAAGAAAGTCTGAAGCAAATTTCAAAACTAGATCCTGGATTTTTAAAAGTTCTGTCGCGACCCGATGCGAGCGGGATCCATCCCGGTCAGGTTGGGTCGTGACAAACTTTAGTGGTATCAAAGCATTGGTTTTGGAATTTGGATTGTAAGATAGAGCTATAGGAATTGATCTGTGAGTCTGTCTGGGGTAGTTCTGGTTTGTTTGGATTTTTTTATTCTGTTATTTTGTGCCTAGTTTTCTGTGTGATTATGGATCTGCCAGACCCTAATATGACATATGGGCAGAGTGCTAGTCAGGCAGCTCCAGTGGGCAGTACTATCCCAGTGGTTGGTTCTGATACACTTTCTCAGTTTGCTACATTGGTTGCTCAGATGATGAGCTAGACTTAGAGTAGAGCCTCTACTGTTCGATCTAAGGAGATAGATAGACATCTGCAGATGTTTCTGAGATTGAAACCTCTGAGGTTTGAGGGCACTGTTGAGCCCATAGTAGTTGAAGAATGGTTGAGGAGGTTGGAGAAGACTTTTGACGGTATGCAGTATCCGTCGGACAGGAAGGTACCGTTGGCAGTTTTTCTATTGGATGGGAAGCAGAGCGCTGGTGGATAGGCCAGCAGGAGGAGAAATTCCAAGGGAAGCTAAATTCTTTGATTACTTGGGAAGAATTTTCTGAGGTATTCCGATCGTGGTTTATACCTCCTTCTACACAACAGTAGATGCAGGTGACTTTTTGAGACTTGTTCAGGGGAGCAGGACTATGATGCAGTATGAGGCAGAATTTACTACTTTAGCTCGTTATGCTCCACAGTTGGTAAGTACTTCTGCTGAGAAGTGCTACAGATTTCTGAGGGGACTACGAGATAGTCTGAGGTAACCTCTGGTACCGTTTCATATTTCTGATTTCTCTGAGCTTGTGGAGAGAGCTCGTCTGAAAGAGAATAATTTAATGGCTACTTAGCAGCGGTGGACTGCAAGTAGGAAGAGATTCGGGGGTGATGCTTTTAGTAGTGGTTCCTCTGGCAAGAAGAGATTTGTTTCTGGAGACTCCATGAGGAGTGGACAGTCAGGATCCACTACAGTTTCTGGAACTGTCGCTACCGGTACGACCAGTTCGGGATCAGTTAGTCGGACACCTGTGTGTCAAACTTGTGGACGACGAAATTTTGGCCAGTGCTTCAAGACGACTGGTTAGTGCTTTAAATGTTGTCAGCCAGAACATCGGATTACAGAGTGTCCACATGTTGGATTTGATAGATAATCTGAGTTTCAGTCTGATAGTAGACCTGTTGGTTCAGTAGGACGACCGAGGACTGTTCCTCCACGTACTGTGACTGAAGGATCCTCTGGTAGAGGTGATGGGTCGAGTTCTGTGGTACGGAGACCACCTACTGGTAGTCAACGGGAGTCTAGTGGTTCAGTAGCTCCAGCTACAGTTCAGCCAAGAGTATACAGTTTGAGTCAGCACGAGGCTCGAGATGCTTTGGATGTGGTGACAGGTACGATTTATATTTATGAACATCCCTGTCGTGTTTTGTTTGATTCTGGAGCGAGTCATTCCTTTATTTCCGAGCGTTATTTCGACATTTTGCATTTGCATTCTATGACTTTACCGGTTTCGCTTTCCGTTATTTTACCGGCTAGAAGCAATTTGATTGCCCAGAAGTTTTGTTTCTGTGAGCTTGATATTTCTGGCAAGAAGTGGAAGTCAAGTTTGATTTTGTTGTCGATTTCTTCTTACGACGTGATTTTGGGTATGAATTGGCTGAGTTTGTATGAGGCTCAGATTGACTGTTTGAAGAAGCAAGTGAGCTTGCTTATGAATGGTGAGAGATGTGTATTTCAAGGGTTAAGAGGAGTTTTATCCTGTCCGATTTCTGTGTTGGAAGTTAGAAGATTATGGAAGAAGGGTTGCCCGGTATTTTTGGCTTCTATATGGGATATGAACATAGATGTGAGTTCTATTTCTGATATACCGATTGTATGGGGGTTTTCTGATGTATTTCCTGATGAGTTGGTTAGTTTGCCTCCGGATAGAGACGTTGAGTTCTGTATTGATGTTTTTCCGGGTACAGCTCCGATATCGAAAGCTCCGTACATGATGGCATCGAAGGAACTTTCTGAGTTGAAAGTTTAGCTCCAGGAGTTGGTGGATAGAGAATTTATTCATCCTAGTGTTTCTCCTTGGGGAGCACCCGTAATATTTGTGAAGAAGAAGGACGGAACACTCCGTATGTGTGTTGATTATAGAGATTTGAATAAAGTCATGATCAAGAATAAATATCCGTTACCACAGATTGATGACTTGTTTGACCAGCTTTCTGGTTCTTCTGTATTTTCAAAGATTGATTTGAGATATGGATATTATCATGTGAAGGTGAAGGAAGCTGATGTGTTGAAGACAGCTTTTAGTACTCAGTACGGGCACTACGTGTTTTTAGTTATGCATTTTGGGGTAACCAATGCACCAGCTGTTTTCATGGATCTGATGAACAGAGTGTTCAAGGAGTATCTGGATCAGTTTGTGATCGTCTTCATAGACGATATTCTGGTGTATTCTGCTTCTGAGGAAGATCTTGCTAGACACTTGAGCATTGTGTTGGAAACTTTGAGGCAGCATCAGTTGTATGCTAAGTTTTCCAAGTGTGAATTCTGGCTGAAGAGCATTTCTTTTCTGGGGCATGTAGTGAGCGGTGAAGGTATCTCTGTTGATCCCCAGAAGATTCAAGCTGTTGCTGATTGGCCAAGGCCTACTACGGTATTTGAGGTACGTAGTTTCTTGGGCATGGCCGGATACTATAGAAAATTTGTGAAGGGATTTTCTCAGATTTCTATGCCTCTAACGAGACTGACTCAGAAGTCAGTAGCTTTTATTTGGACTCCGGAGTGTGAAGCTAGTTTTCAAAAGTTGAAGGATTGTTTGACTTCTGCTCCTATGTTAGCACTTCCGTCAGATACGGAAGGATTTCAGGTGTTCAGTGATGCTTCACTGAAAGGTTTGGGCTGTGTTCTGATGCAGCATGGTAGGGTAATAGCCTATGCTTCGAGACACTTGAAACCACATGAAAAGAATTACCCGACTCATGATTTGGAATTAGCTGCGGTTGTTTTTGCTTTGAAGATTTGGCATCATTATTTGTATGGTGTCAGATGTGAGATCTTTACGGATCATAAGAGCTTGAAGTACATATTCACTCAGAATGATCTGAATTTGAGGCAAAGAAGATGGCTTGAGTTGATCAAGGACTACGACCTGACGATTCAGTACCAGTCTACTAAGGCTAATGTGGTAGCAGACGCTTTAAGTAGGAAGTCTTCTGGATTATCAGGTATTCAGCTCACATCTGATGACTATCTGATACGTGATATGGAAAGATTACAGTTAGAGGTAATTTCCTATACTGGTCCGGATTCTATTATTTTGACTCAGATGAACATTCAATCTTCTCTGGAAGAAAGGATTTAGGAAGCTCAGAAGTCAGATCATGACTACTTGAAGTTGATTGCTCAGATTGAATCTGGTAAGAAATCTGAACTACAAGTTTCTGATTCTGGTGTTATTTTTTGCAAGAATAGACTATGGATTCCTGTGTTTGGAGATTTAAGGAAAGAGATTCTGTACGAATCTCACCATTCAGGCTATACGATACATCCGGGAAGTGGTAAGATGTACGGAGATATGAAGAGTTTATTCTGGTGGCCTGGAATGAAAAAGGATGTAGTAGATTTTGTTGCAAAATGTGAAGCCTGTTAGTTAATGAAGGCAGAGCATCAGTGACCAGGAGGTCTTTTACAGTCGTTGTCTATCCCTGAGTGGAAGTGGGAGGAGGTAACGATGGACTTTGTTATGGGTTTTCCTCAATCTAGGCAAGGGCATGATGCCATCTGGGTGATTGTGGATCGATTGACGAAGTCTGCACACTTTCTTCCGATCAGACAGACGGATCCGGTGGATAAGTTGGCTCAGGTATATGTGAAAGAAATCGTCAGATTGCACGGTGTGCCAAAGGTGATTGTATCTGATCGAGATGGACGGTTTACTTCCAGACTTTAGAAGGGTATTTAGCAAGGCTTGGGTACGAAATTGCATTTCAGTACAGCTTTTCATCTGCAGACTAACGGACAGTCTGAGAGGACTATTCAGGTACTGGAAGATCTTCTGAGGTTATGTGTTTTGGATTTTGGAGGAAGCTGGAAAGATCATATCCCACTGATCGAATTTGCTTATAATAACAGTTTTCAGTCCAGTATTGGTATGACACCTTACGAAGCTTTGTATGGCCGGAAGTGTAGAACTCCTTTGACTCTGACTGAGATGGAAGATAGACAAGTGATGGGTTCAACATTTGTGGATGAAACTGTTATGAAAATCAATCTAAATAAAGAAAGATTAAAAGCTGCACAAGATAGACAACAGAAGTATTACAATCAGAAGCACAGATTTGTGAAATTTCATGTTGGTGACCTTGTGTATGTCAAAGTCAGTCCGATGAAAGGTGTCAGCAAATTTGGTAGAATGAGCAAGCTAAGTCCAAGGTATATTAGATCTTTTGAAATCCTTGAAAGGATTGGTAAATCTGCTTATAAATTATTATTATATGATCAGTTATCTGACGTGCATAATATTTTTCAAGTATCGTCTTTGAGAAAGTGGATATCTGATTCTGACAAGAAGTTGTCTACTGATGAGGTTGAGATTCAGGAGAATCTACAGTACAAAGAAGAACCTGAGAAAATTTTGACCTATGATGTGCGCAAGTTAAGAAGTAAAAAAATTCTAATGGTTAAAGTGCAGTGGAAGCACAGAACAGTACGGGAAGCGACTTGGGAGAAGGAGCCGGACATGAGGCAGTCATATCCGTATCTGTTTTGACTCATTTTACTTTGGAAATATCGAGGACGATATTTGTTTTAAGGTGGGTAGATTGTAAAACCCTTAAAAAAGCTGATTTTTTTAGTTAAAGCTATTTTTTTAGTGCTGTTAGTCCCGTACGAACTGGTCTTAGTCCCGGACGAACTGAAGAAATTGTGAAGAAATCTGTCATTTTCGTCTGTACGAACCTAGAAGAGTCGGGACGAACCAAACCCGAGGGTTTCGTCCTGGGACGATGAAATTGACATTTAATTTTGTCTAGACGATCTGTGTATATGGGAGATCGTCCCGGGACGATCCTATGTATTAAATATCTGAATAGTGCCGATTTTGAAGAGAGAGAAAGCCCAGGAGAGAGAAAAACAAAGGAAAAAGATGAAAAGTGGATTTTTGGGCTACTTCCGTCCGTTTTCGTCCGTCGTCGTAGTTGGGAAAGTTGACCGACTCGAGGTAAGGCATATTCTGTCTTTCTCAATTTTCAGAAATGAGGATTTTGACGACTTTTTTGTTCCAAATTTTGTTTCCGTTAGCGAATTTCTGGTATTATTTTCTTCTGACAAAGGTTTTACTGCGTAACTTTTGGTATGTCTCTGAAATGATAATTGTGCACGTTTTGAGTATTTTTTGGAAGATTTTTATCGGACATTTTGAATTCTGTGGCATTTTAATTAGATTGCAAATTATTAGGATGTTGAAAAATATTTTGTTAGTACAACGAAAGTCTTACAATGTTGTTGTGAATGTTCTGTAGTAATTTGGTAAATTTTTTAATCTGTGAATTTTGTGTAAATTCCGTATACTGTCGTTATGCCGTTGAAATTTCATACGAATTCTGATTTTTTCTGAATTGATTCCTTAAATGAATTGAAGTGTTTGTGTGCTATCAAAAAGGAGTTATAAGGGGCTAGGATCCTTTGAGATTCTGTAAGTGTCAGGAAAATTTGATATGAGCTATGAAATCTTAAAATAAGTTCTGTTTTGGAATTCCGCGAATATCTGTTATGTTCTGGTGCTATAAGCACAAAGGGAGATATAAGGGGCCAGAATCCGTTGAGATTCTGTAAGTGTCAGGGAAGGGAGACATAAGGGGCCAGAATCCATCGAGATTCTGTAAGTGTCAGGGAAGGGAGACATAAGGGGTCAGAATCCGTAGAGATTCTGTAAGAGTCTGGGAATCTGAAATTTGTTATGTGACTTAACTGATCTGTTTTATGAATTATCCGATATACATTTCTGATTTCTGTATGATTCTGATTGAATCTAATATGAACTATCTGATATTAATTATTATATGAATGTGATTTTATCTGAATTCTTATTTCGGTACGATTCTGGTTATTCCGTACGATATTGTCTGCTCTGTGACTTGAAAGCTTTATGATATCTGTTCTGAACTCTGATTTGATATGACTTCAGTTTTCTGTATTAGTTGTTTGATTTATGATTGATCAAGTATCTGTTCTATGATTTTCGTACGGCTATTTCTGATGTGAATTTCTAATGATTTGGATTGGTGAGTGATGTCTTGCTGAGCTGTTAGCTCATCCTTATTTTCTACATGATTTTTAGGTTCTGGGAAAGGGAAGGAGGTCGTGGACTAGACGTTCTGAGTCTGATCTGTGATTAGGTATTTTATACTTTTGATTTTTATACAGTCATGGCTTATATGTTCTGTTATGTTCTGTTCTTTCTGTCTGTAAGCCATGTACTGTATCTGTATATGATTATTTTGATGAAAGAAAAGATATATGAACTGTTCTGTATTTGGATGTTTATAGTAGCTCTGTGTTTTTCTGTCTATTTAATATTTGGAAGAAAGTCTGAAGCAAATTCCAAAACTAGATCCTGGATTTTAAAAAGTTCCGTCGCGACCTGATGCGAGCGGGATCCATCCCGATCGGGTTGGGTCGTGATAGAGGCCTTCTGAGGAATGTCCTCATTTTGTAGATCAAAGTCTTCAATGCTTAAGGTAATTGATGGACGTGGTTGAGCCTGTCGAAGATACCAGGATTGTGCCTCTTGTTGATCTCCTCGTACTACACCAGTTCCCGATGGGGTGAGAAACTTCAGTCTGAAATGTGGGATTAAAGCAACGATCCCGAAGATTGATTGTAATGGCCTTCCAAAGATAGCATTGTATGCTGACTCCGACTTCACGATAATAAACTGGATGGAGTGTGTGGCTTGTCTAGGAATTCTCCCAGCACAATAGGAAGGCTTATCATACCTTCTACTCGTACAGGTCGATTATCAAATCCATATAGTGGGCCTGCAGCGGGTTAGAGCTTCTCTCGAGCGAGGCCCATGTTGAGATATGTGGAGTAGAATAGAACATCTACGGAAGTTCCGTTGTCAATCAAGATCCTTTTGACTTTGTAGCATGGGTCGCCGATCCCTGCACTTATTACGAGTGGGTCTTGATGAGGGATATTTATTCCCTCTAAGTCAAAATCATCAAAAGCAATGGAATGATCGGCACGAGACTTCTTTTGTGTTGGTTCTTTGGTGGCCGCAATCAAGACTTGAATCAGCATTATAGGCCCCCCAACAATAGTTTTAATTTCACAAACTATTTGTCGATTATTAGTTGACTGTCTTTGTTATCAATTTTGCCCCCCATCCGGAGAATCATCATCTCGTACTGGTAGATTCTCTATGAATTGTCGTAGATATCCTTGTCGGATCAGTCTTTCGATTTCTTCCTTGAGCTGTCTGCATGCTTCAGTAGTATGTCCACGACTCCGATGGAAGTGGCAATATTGCTCTTAGTTTCCGACATTGGGTTTCAAAGGATGTGGCCACTTTACGCTCTCCTGGTCTCGGATGACCATCAACACATTTGCTTGGGATACATTAAGCGGTGTGTACTCCTTCTCTTGGCGAGGCTCTCGTCGTGGCTGTGAGGGCTGAGGGGGAAGATTATAGTTCCCTTGCTTCTTCCGCTGTGAGGATGGATTCTCCGTTCTTGGTATACTTTTTTCGTTTCTCGGTTGTTTGTTCAAACTTCTTCTTGTAAGCGTTAATAGCTTCGTTGGCAGAGATTTGGACTTCTACACGATGGATTAGGTCCGTATATGAATGGATCGTATCTCACATGAGTGCTGAGTAAAATGGACCAGGATGAAGTCCTCCGAGAAATACGCCTCTAAGTAACTCGGGATCTACTCCTGGAATTTGTCGGGCCTCAGTAGAAAATCTTTGAAAGTATTCTTTAAGGGACTCATTTTCATTATGGAGAATTCCTGAGAGGTGGGAAGAGTCTTTGACCATCCTCCGATTGACAGCAAAATGTTTGACAAATATTTTGGCTAATTTGACGAACATTGGGATAGATCCGGCGGGGTGTAAATAGAACTATGTTCGAGCTTGCCCTTTGAGGGTAGCTGGGAAGACTTGGCGTAAAAGCGCATCAGAGGCTTGTTAGATATGCATTATGGTCCTATAGTGATCAATATGTTCGTACAGGTCAGATGTCCCGTCATATGAATCGATGTTCGGCAGTTTGAACCTTGCTGGAATAGAGTGTTGAAGGATGGCTTTAGTCAGGGCTGATGACTCCTGAAAATCTCTCTAATGAAGAGATTGTTTTATATTTCCAATGGGGAACTCCTCTCGGACTAGTCTTCGTAATTCATGCCGTAGGGCATTACGGGGGAATTCGGTGATGTGCCACCGAGCTAAGTCTTCGGGGGCATCCGGAGGTATGTGATGCTGGCGACCTGTCCGCGAAGGATGTGTAGAGCTTGCTGTGTCAGCAAGTTCATTTTCTGGATGTGTTGGAGGGCGCATTCTCGGCGGTGGAAGGGGAACTTCGACATGAAGAACATCTTCAAATTCCGGTGGGTTTTAAGGAAGAAGTATATCTTCTTGAGGTGCTAGTGTCGGTCCTCGAGTCTCTCGTAGGAGTTGAAGAATCTCATTCTGCGAGTCCTCCATCTTTCTGATACGATCTTCCAGCGATGGACTTGAAGTTCCTTCTCCGGCAGGGTTTCGACTGCCGGGGTGAAAAGAGACAGTTGCCTGGTGTCCTTGATTCAGGGACTGATCCCGAGATTGATGTGAGTTGGAGTGGGAGGCTCCAAGGATGCGATTATTACGCCTGTTGACCATGACGGTGATGCTTCAGGATAGCGGGATTAGCTGATTCCCATAGACGGCGCCAAACTGTTGTGGACTAGAATATACGTGGCGATAGAGTTTTAATTATTCGTCTTAGCGTTATACGGATATCCAGCTCACACACAAAGAACACAATATTTTTTATGTGGAAAACACTTGAAAGGGGAAAAACCACGGGGCCTAGCCCAGTTGAAAAGATTTCACTAGAACTTGAGTTGGTTACAATGGGATGACTCGTCTCTAAGGACGATCAGATTACAAGTAGCAATTATACAATAGAAGTTGGGGTAACGAGTAATAATCTGGCAGGACTTAGGGCCTTAGATGATGATAAGGCAGAACTTCAGGCCTTAGATGAAGGTCTGACAAATGTGAGAATCTTCAATTGTGGCCTAGCAAAGATGAGAGCTTCAAGTGAAAGACTCGCAGAGCGTAGAGCGTCAGATGGTGATCCGGCGGAGCGACGGCGTTAGGCGATGATCCGGTGGAGCACAGGGCGTCTGGTGGTGGTCCGGCGGAGTGAAGGCGTTAGATGGTGGTCCGGTGGAGCACAGGGCGTCAGGTGGTGATCCGGCGGAGTGACGGCGTTAGATGGTGGTCCGGTGGAGCACAGGGCATCATGTGGTGATCCGGCGGAGTGACAGCGTTAGGCGATGGTCCGGTGGAGCACAGGGCGTCAGGTGGTGGTCCGGCGGAGTGACGGCGTTAAGCGGTGGTCCGGTGGAGCACAGGGCGTCAGGTGGTGGTCCGACAGAACTCCGGCGGTGGTCCAGCGGTGGACCAACGAAACTCCGGCGGTGGTCGAGGAGGCTAGGAAGCAAGAGCGATCTCTGATCTCTCTCTTTTTTCCTTAAGCTCCGGGGTCCCCCTTCAAGAGGAGAGGGGGCTCTATTTATAGATTTTGGGAATGGCATGGCTCGTTAATAGGTGGAGGATCAAGGGTTAGTTGGGAGTGGTTGGATGGACGGCCGATTTTGAATCCCTTGGTCATGAACCGTTTGATTAACGTTTGAATGTTTTAGTGATGTCGGAATTCAGTGATCTTGAGCTCGTTGGATTCGTCTCGTCGAGCCGCTCGATTTGAATATAAGCTTGTTATGTTTGGAATCCATTTGGTAATCCAAATTTTGATTTGAACCTTCCAACAGTGCTTCGGATCCTTGATTTGGACCCATTTGGGCTCATATTGGGTCGAATTTGGTGTCGTTGGGTTCGTATTTTTGAGACGCTCAGTTCGACTATAAGTTTGCTGAAAACGGAGTTCATATGCTCCTGATTTTGATTTTGGAAGTTTCCAACTTGATTTTGCTTTGAGATTAGTGTTCTATCAAGATAATTTTTGTATGATGTATCAAGTATATTGTTGCATTACAAATTATTCAATTGTGCTTTGATTTACATTTTCATCTAGTTTTTATTGTTATTGTATGCATAGTGGAGCATAATTAGAATAATTCTTGTTTGATCATGAGATAGAGAAAATTTTGAAAATATTAAAGAGATTTAGAAAGTAAATTCTTAGAAATTATTGGCCAAGTCTAAGAAGAGAACCAACCTATACTACTTAAAAGTATGCAAATTCCATGGTAGAAGGCATTCATCAAAACATTAATATATACAATATCCAAGCTAATAATTTTGAGCTAAAGTCTTCTATCATTTAAATTGTACAAAATTTATAGTTTAGGATCTATTTTTTTAGAAACTTGTGCAATATTTAAGTATAACGGGGTTATCGACGATGTTGTTAAACTCAAATTGATTTTGTTCTCCTTAAGGGACAAAGCTAAAATGTGGTTGAATTCTTTACCCACATGCTCAATTACCATATGAAATGATTTAGCACATAAGCTTCTAGCCAAGTATTTCTCTCCTTCTAAAACTATAAAACTTAGAAATAATATTACCTCATTCATTCAATTAGATGTATAATCTATATATGAAGCTTGGGAGAGATTTTAAAAAACAGCTTAGGAAATACCCACACCATGCCTTGTCTAATTTGTTAGGCCCACAGTCTAAGCCTCCAAAAGTCCCAACCCCTTTTCATGTGGAAAGAAGAGACATATTTATAGATTCTGAGAGTAGCATGCTCCATAAATATGGAGAGGATTCAAGATAAATTTAGAGTGCTCCATCAGGACAACCCATAATGATTCCTTTGATTATAGAGCATTTGTCAAGCATTTATGTGCCTATCAGCCAGAATTAAGCGATCTTGGGCTTATTGGATTTTTCTCATCGAACCGCTCAATTCGACTATAAGCATGCCATATTGGATATCCATTGGTCATCCAATTAATTCTTTGGAGCTTCCAAATATGTTATAAGATCTTATTTGAGCTCATTTGAGCTCGGATTGGACCGAAATTAATGTCATTCGGTTCATCTCACTTAGACATTCAATTTGATTATAACGTTGCTAAATTAGATTTCTTATGATCTCATATTTAATTTTGAAAGTTGATAACAAAAATATACCTCAAAATTTGTACTCGATCAAAATAATTTATGAAGAAGTATAAATTCTAAAACTCAACAAGAAAATAATGATTGTGGCTTTTAGTGGCAAAGAAGAGGTGAATTTGAAACTAACAACTCAATCTTTTCTCCCCCAAATGGTCATCGCCTTACCTAAGAATAAATTTTGGGTTGTGACTTGGGCAAGATGGTAAGTGAAAAGAAAGAGAAAAAAAAAAATTCTTTAGTTTGACCTGAGGGTGACCGAGAATTCCTTGCATAGTTCTACGCATCGTGTTGTGTTTATTTTAGAAGTAAATTTAAGCTTCTTTTGAGAAGACTTTTTTTTTTTTTTTTTAAAGTAATTTTTAGTATAAAAATTAAAAATTTGTATTAAAAAATTGTTTTAAGAAGCAGTAAGAAAGCTGTCTCACACTAATGTGCAGTTTGGGACGGCTTTCTAACCACTTCTTAAAGCAGTTTTTTAGTACAAAAAATAAAATGTTTATATTAGAAAGCTGTTTTAAGAAGCAGTAAAAAAGCCGTCCCAAACGAAGCCTAAGGCTTCATTTGAAACAGTTTTCTTGTTGCTTCTTAAAGCAGCTTTTTAGTACAAAATTTTTAATTATTAAACTAAAAAACTGCTTCAAGAAGCAGCAAGAAAGCCGTCCCAAACGAATCCTAAAACTTAATTGAATACATATGTGAATAATGTTTGTGGCTTTTGGATGTAAGAAGGGTGAAATTTGAACTAATAACTAAAATTCTTTATTATTATTATTTTTCCAAAATGATCATTGTCTACAAAAAAAGAATTTTAATTGTATACAAAAAAGGTATTTTGGAATTTTAGCTAAAATTACTGAGTGTTACTCAGAAGAATTATAAATAAGCTCTCATTTTTCAAAAGAATGGGGGTTTGAACCTTAACTTAAAATTAAATAAAGCTTAATTAAAGAGCTATGAACTCTAGAACTTCACCCTATGCTCAATGTTGACAATCAGCTCTAGTAAATGCAATCGCCTGATCACCACCAATGTGTGTCCATTGTCACCCATCCGTTGTCCCTCAACTGTCGTCGCCTGATCACTGTCGCCCAACTATAGTTTACTGGCCATCGTTTCCCGACTATAGTTTCTCGACCACCATCATTTGACTATATTCTTCGTCAACTTTATTGTCCATCATCACTCAGAAGCTGGTCAATGCATGCTATCGCGACACCCACGCCTAAATATGTTGTTGTCAATAATGTCAACGTATATCATCCACTCTAAGTCTGACTTATGACATATGATGAACATCAAGATTTATACTTGACTTATTGATCTCTCATATCATCTCTTCAATGAAAAAGAACAAAATATCAATATTTTTATGTTTTATTATTATTATTTGTATTAAATGGTCATCGCCTAATAAATTTTGGGTTGTTGCTTTGGCAGGTTGGTAGCATATACTATTAATTCAAACAAACCGGTTTCAAGTAGCCATATTCAAATTTTTCTGTTGCTTGATATTCGCCAATGCAATTATAGTACTAAATAATATAGCTAAACATATCAAACAAGACGAAAATCTATTAGGCATTCATAATAATATGATCTATTTGGGGCATTGGCAGTTATTTATAAAGATGATTGTGTTGTCCGGTCCAGTCGTGTGATGTTTTCTGCTTTTGATTGTGCTGGTGGCTTGTTGTCTGTTGATTTTGTCTTGCTAGTGGTTCTGTTGGAGGTTGGTGGCTTGTTCTTTTTGCCTTCTCTTTTTGCCTTTTCTTTGTTGTTTTAATTCTTGCAAGTTGATGTTTTGTTGGACCTCTCGAGGTGTCGGAATTGGTTTCTTCCTTATACCCTCTCATGGGCGGCTCTCTATGTGGTCCTGACTTTCAATTTGCTATCTTTTTTCTTTATTTACTTGATTATTTTAATTAGATTGAATTAAAGGCTCGTAGGTTTTACTTTAAATGATGTATTTTTAAAAGGTTTTGGATTAATTAAGGATTGGTAACATTTCTTTTTATTAACGCATCAATCCCTACAAGCGGGTTTTATAAAAAAATAAATAAAGATGATTGTGATGCTATTGTTAGAAAAATAATGTTTTTGAAAGCTCCTATAAGTGTTTAAATAATATCTTTTTTGAAAAGTTGGACAATTGCTTTTTCTTAGAGATCCTACATATTAGTAATTCAATTTGTAAAAAATTGCTTCCCATTACAAAAAAATTTTTTTTAAAAAAAAGAGAAACAACGAGAAAGTAATAACAAAACAGAAGTATGGCTGTCCTATGAAATAGCAACAACAACAGAACTAATCGAGTCGGGAGAAACTGTGAGAAGGTTGTAAAGGGCATAGGACAGAGAGCGAATAACGAGAAAGAAGAAAGGGAATAGTATATTGCTATGTCACATAACTAATTACATACACTAGTATATATAGAGCTACAAATAGGTATGCAAGACATGCCATATGGATGACGTGTATATTTCGCTAACATGCCCTCTCAAATTAAGCATTCATAGGTTTAATTAGGGGTGTCAATATTTGACACGACCCGAAAACCCGACCCGAACCCGACCCGAAAATTTCGGGTTAGGGTCAACCCGAACCCGAAACAGGTCGGGTTCGGGTTAGACATTTCGACCCGTTTCAAAAATCGGGTCGGGTTCGGGTTAACCCTTTGACCCGAAATTGACCCGAAAGTGACCCGATTTTGACCCGAAAACACGATTTTGACCCGGCAACCCGAGATTGACCCGTTTTTTACCCGAAAAGAGGAGTTTGACCCGTTTTTGACCCGAAAATTAGCCATTTTCTTGTTGGAAACGGGTCATTCGGGTCGGGTCGGGTTGACCCGGACCCGAAGCGGGTCGGGTTCGGGTCAGGAAAACTGACCCGTTTTTAAAAACGGGCCGGGTTCGGGTTGACCCGAATAGTGCCGGGTCAGTTTCGAGTTCGACCCGAACCCGACCCGTGACCCGAAATTGACACCCCTAGGTTTAATGGTTAATTTACGTCTTAGTTTAGTGAAGCAAGTTGGAGAGAAAGGCTTGGTGAGAATGTTTGCAGTTTGATCTGTAGAATTGATGTGAGCAATGTTGATTACACCGAAGTTTAGATGTTGACGAATAAAGTGATAGTCAATCTCGATATGTTTTGTTCTAGCATGAAATACAGAGTTGTTAGCAAGGGAACTTGCGGAGATGTTGTCTTAGTGGATAACTATTGGAGATTGTTGGGTGATCTGAAGTTCGATGATTAGATGACGAAGCCATAATATATCCAAAGTGGCTGAGAAAAGCAATCTATACTTAGCTTCGGTTGAAGATTTTGCAATTGTGACTTACTTTTTGACTGACCAAGAAATGAGATTGTTTCCCAGGAATGTGCAAAAACTGGAGATGGATTTTCGATTTGTCGAGTCCAACGCCCAGTTTGCGTCTACGTATGCTCTGAGTTGAAGATCACCGATGGTGAGAGGAAGACCGAAATGCATAGTGCCTTTGATGTAGCGTAGAAGATGTTTGAGTGCCTGAAAGTCTCGAATGGTTGGGGCTTGCATATGTTGAAAAAAGGAGTTAGTGGAGAATGCAATGTCTGGTCAAGTGATGGATAGATATTAAAGTGAACCGGTGAGTTTGCAGTAGAGTGTGGGGTCAAAAAATGGCTGAACTGAGCTGGAACAATGGCTGGAATTTGGAGTGATTGGAGTCGGTGCTAACTTGCAGTTGGCAAACCCAGTGGTTTGTGGTAGCTTTGTGGCATGGTGGGTATGATTGAGAAAGAATCCAGAATTTTTGCGAAGAACGTGTATGCCGAGGAATAGAGATATTTGACCGAGTTGTTTGAGGGCAAAGTGTGATTGCAGTTTGTTGACAAGGGATTGAATTGTGGGTTGATTATTTCATTTAACAAGTATATCATCAACATAAATTATTATGTAAATATGAATGTGTTTACGATGAAATATAAGTAGAGAAGGGTCGGAACTACTAAACCTGAAGCCAAAGGTAAGGAAAAAGTTAGTGAGTCTCTGGAACCATTGTTGAGGTGCTTGTTCGAGCCCCTAGATTGATTTTTTTTTTTTTTTTTTTGAAATAGAAATTTTCATACAAAAAATTTGCCAAACGAGAGAAATTATTCTGTGCGGATGCTGAACACAATTCAACGTTCGGAGACCAACTAGGATGTGCCACATCAGCAGTACCGAGCTTTAGTGCCGAGCAGGGTGATGTGGCGCATGACATGAAATAAACATAACTATATGTTAAAATAAGAAATTTCAAAATTTTCTAATCAAAATTTTTTTCGGAATGATAAAATTTCGTAAATTTATTTTTTAAAAAAATTAATATAATTATTAAATAATTGCTGTTCTGCAATTATTTGACTAATGCATCTACAAATATGTCACCTTATCGTTAGTTATAACATCTTGACTATTTCGCCACCTTCCTTCAATTTCAACTATGACGTCTTTCAATCAAAATATGATGTGAGTTCTCAATCATTGGCTTCATATTATTATTATTATTATTATTATTATTATTTCGGATGAAAAATAAGCCCAAGAAAATAAAAATTTATCAAATTAAAATTTTATTCATCCAATGATCTCTAATTAAAATATGGACTTTTACCTATGGGATACCAACAGTAACACTTGGCTAAAAATGACATAAAAAGTAGGATTTAGAACACTTGAGGGCCACTATGAATTCATAATAATATGATCTATTTGGGGCATTGGTAGTTATTTATAAAGATGATTATGTTGTCTGGTCCAGTCGTGTGATGTTTTCTGCTTTTGATTGTGCTGGTGGCTTGTTATCTGTTGATTCCGTGTTGCTGGTGGTTCTGTTGGGGGTTGGTGGCTTGTTCTTTTTGCCTTCTCCTTTTGCCTTTTCTTTGTTGTTTTAATTCTTGCAAGTTGATGTTTTGTTCACTAATGTTCTTCTTGCACTAACTGATAGGCTTTACATTTTAAAATAAATATGTTACATCTTTAAATCATGGCCAACAGAATATACCTTTCAGATCGCTTTACATTTTGCTTCTTTCAGAGTGAATAATATAATCAAAATAATGAGACTTATGCAGAATTTCTCACAATATGTTATGGCAGAAGATAACACCAGAATCACATACTCGCATTTAAGATTTTTTACCCAACTTGAACTGATCAATCAGTTTCAAATATTATGTATCTAACTTCGGAAATTCCTAAATGTTTTGTTGTAAAGATGTTTGTATAGTCATCTAAGTTAGAATATTAGAATCTCAATCAATAGAAGAAATTACTTCTAAATGCATCCTTTTATCAAAAATAAACTATTCATCAGAAGTAACAAACTCGATATCCTAGAAAACTTCTTACTCAGAGCGTCAGCTATCATATTCGTCTTATCAAGCTGATACTAAATAATAGAATCATAATCTTTAATCAAATTGAGTCATCTCCTTTGCCTCAAATTCATTTTCTTTTGAGTGAATATATATACTTTAAGTTATAATGATCAGTAAATATATTACATCTAACTCCATATAGATAATATTTTCAAATCTTCAAAGCAAATACAACAATAACAAGTTCTAAATCATGTGTCGGATTATTTCTCTCATGCAGCTTCAACTGCATGGAAGCATAAGTTATAACTTGTTCATGCTGCATCAGGACATATCATAGTCCTTTCAATGAAATATTATTAAATACCTGAAATCCTTCTATACTAGATTGAAGAGTTAGAGTTAAAGCAAATATAAAATAGTCTTTCAACTTCTAAAAACTAGCATTACAATTAAATAACTAGATGAAAGCTACTGACTTATAAGTCAATCTTATCAAAAGTGCAAAAATTTAGAAAAATTCTTTGACAAATTTCCTTTAATAATCGGTCATACCTGAGAAGCTATGCACCTTAGATATAGTAAAAGGCTTTGGCCCAAGGGCAGAACCAACCTTAGCTCTTAGGGGTGGGCAAACTCATAAAAATAAAAATATACATAAGACAAAATTTAAAATAAATTCTTATATTGTATTATAATTATTAAATAAAAAAATTATAAGTTATGCATTCTATTTATATTTTTTTAATAATGATGCATTATAATTTCATTTGGAATCAAGTCAAATACTTCATTTTCAATATATGACACTAGACAATTGATGAGTCAATCATCACTCATTTTACTAATGTGATACTAATGAACAAATTATAAATTAGTGTTTTAATATGTCTATGTTAGCTTATACTAATGTGATACATAGATGATTGTCTTTTCAAGATCATTGCATTATTATATTAATTTAAACTAATATTTCATTTGAATAATTTATTGATTTATAGGATTTATTGAATCCTATTGAGTTAAATCCAACTTGTAGCCAAACAACCCTAGATGTGCTCCAAATCAAACATCTCAACACTAGATTAGGAAACCACTAATAAAAGAAGCAATTTCAATACTTTTGCAAGCAAGAAGATAACCTTTTTTGTGTTTTCAATACTTTTGCTTTGTATTATTCTATATTGTTTATATATTATTATCATAATAATATAAGCGAACCGATTTATATTATTTACTATCACGCCATGTATTCCTTATATAAGGAAACCTGTACCGTAGCTTTCTCAATTAATCAAATACATTTTTATTTTCCCTGTCTCTTGTCCCTGTCCTCTCTCTCCAGGACGTTCTCCTTCTTTCTCTTCTTTGCCTTTATGGTATTAGAGCCATAGATGGCTGATCAAGAATCAACAAACACCCACCCTACCTCCTCCTCACTCTCCGGCCAACCTTCTACAGATCTCCTTATCCCACCACAGCTCAAGTTTCTCATATCCAATATCAATAATCTCATTCCCCATGCCCTCACCGCTGACAACTACGCCATATGGCGTATTCAAGTTCTTCAGCAATTTACAGCCAACGGATACGCTGGACATCTTACCGGAGCGTCACCTCCTCCCGCCGACGTCGCTTCCCCTGAGGCTCTCCGCTGGCAACTTGAAGACAACAATCTCCTCTCCGCCTTATTTTCAACAATATCACCATCTATCCTGCCTTACATCATCACTTCCGCCACCGCGCAAGAGGTTTGACAAGTTCTTGAACGTCGTCTTCAACCAACTTGTCGCTCCGAGTTATACAACTCAAGAACGAACTTCACCACGTTCAGATGAAAAACCTCACCATGCAACAATACCTATCTCAAATTAAAACCATTGTTGACAGTATAGCGGCCTCCGGATCAAAAGTCGATCCGGAAGATATCATCATTCACATTCTAAACGGCTTACCCTCCTCCTACAATCCCTTCAAAGCCGCAATATGCACCTACCCGATACAGCTAGATCTGGACAATCTTTACTCAATGCTCTGCAGCGAGGAGATTAATGTCACCCAAGAACATGCCAAAGACGCCTTATCTATTGCCGGAAACACAGCTCTCTACACAAACTCCTACAATCCACAAAAAGGCAGAGCTCAGAAAAAGTTCTTCAAGAACAAGTCTCAACAATCATTTCAAAACACCCCTATGCCGGTCTCGGTACAGCCGACCACAGTGAGCAACACAAGACCTACCTGCCAAATTTGTGACAAAATCGGACACATAGCAATCAACTGCTGGCACAGGTGTAACTTCAAATACGCCCCCACGACCACAAGATCACAGCAAGCCCTCAATGCTCAAACAACTCCCAATAACTCGGCAGAATGGATCTTGGATACCGGTGCCTCTGCCCATCTCACGCCGGACATCACCAACATTCAACACCCCAACTCCTACGCTGGGTCTGACAGCGTCTCCATCGCCAACGGTTCGACAATACCAATTCAAAATTCCGGTCAGGGCATCCTACCTCTTCCCGACACACCTCGTAAGCTTTACTTACGCAAAATTCTTCATGTACCCACTTTAGCTCAAAATCTTTTGTCAGTATCTAAATTAACCACTGATAATCCTATATCTATAAGATTTGACGCAAATGATTTTGTGATAAAGGATATCCAGGATCGTCGCCCGCTTCTTCTTGGCAATCTTCATAACGTGCTATACAAGATTCGCAAACCGCAAGACACCGCACCCGTGGCTCTACACGCAAGCACTCTTACCGCTCAAACTTGGCACAACCGGCTAGGACATCCTCACCGGCAAATACTCTCCATCCTCTCTCATTCCGGACATCAAGAATGTCGCCTCTATTTTACCTTGTATTTCTTGTAGTGTGGCCAAGAGTCACAAAATTCAATTCAATAGAACTATTTCTGCAACTAAACATCCCTTTGAGTTGATTCATACGGACGTTTGGGGTCCTACTCCTATATCGTCTCTTGACGGCTTTCGTTATTACACGTTATTTACTGACGATTTTACACGGTTTACCTGGATTTATTTGATGCATACAAAGCAAGAAATGTTTTCAAAATTCAAAGTTCTTTACAATCTTATTAAAACTTAGTTCCACACAACTCCGAAAATTCTCCGCTTTGATGGCGGAGGTGAATTTCTAAGCAATGAGTTCACTTCTTTTCTACACAACCACGGCATTCAACGACAGCTGAGTTGTCCTCACACTCCCGAGCAAAACGGGTAGCCGAACGCAAGCATCGCCACCTGCTGGATCTAACTCGCATCCTAATCCATGCCTCCAACACTCCTCATGAGTTTTGGGCTGAAGCTCTATCCACAGCCAATTATCTTATCAACAGGCTTCCCTCTAAATCCATAAACCTCAACACACCCTTTCAACGACTCCACGGTCGTCTACCCAACTACACCTTTCTTCGCACGTTTGGTTGCCTCTGCTTCCATTGGCTCCGACCCTATACACCCAACAAACTGGCTCCGCAATCGCAAGAATGCGTGTTTCTTGGCTATTCAACATCCTACAAATGATACAAATGCTACAACCTAACTACACACAAGATTCACATCTCTCGACACGTCGTCTTCCAAGAACAAATCTTCCCTCATAAGACACAGGTCTCTACACCCATGCCAGAGATCCTCTCCACGCCAACACACATCTCTCCCTACCTCTTAACTCCGACATCCACTATCCATGCTCAACCAAGACAACCCGAAATCACACAACCCTCTGTGTCCACCACAACACACATTTCGGATAGCTCCTCCATCTCGGATCAACCCATTCCCACCAATCACTCGCTCATGCCCACTACACCAGCTCCACCTATTACTCAACGATCTTCCCATCACATGACGACACGTCTAAAATCAGGAATTTCTAAACCAAAATAGATATTATCCCTTGTGAGTACTACTTCTATGCAGGATACGTCGAACACCTACAAGCAAGCCTCGAAGCAGCCTCATTGGCAGAAGGCCATGCTAGAAGAATTTCAAGCTTTACAAAAGCAAGGCACGTGGACTCTTGTACCGACTCCGCACAACAAACCTATTCTCGGCTGCAAATGGACCTACAAGGCCAAAACTCTGCCCTTGATCGCTACAAAGCCCGCCTAGTCGCACTTGGATACGATCAGCAATTGGGCATCAACTACACAGAAACCTTCAGCCCGGTCGCTAAAATGACAACAATTAGAATCCTACTCACTTTGGCAGTGCATCGGAAATGGCAGATTCAGCAGCTAGACATCTCCAATGCGTTCCTACACGAGGACTTACTTGAAGATGTCTATATGCCGCAACCACCAGGATTCACCGATCCAAAGTCGCACGACTCAGTATGCAAGCTTCAGAAATCCGTCTACGGGCTAAAACAAGCACCGCGCCAATGGTTTGAAAAACTAACTCAATTCCTTCTCGCAAAAGAATTCAGGTTCAGTCGTTCTGACCCTTCACTTCTTCTCTTTACTCTCAAAAACATTCAAATATTCTTCCTCATATATGTCGACGACATCCTTATAACAAGGAACGACGACCAAACTATTCAAAAATTACTTACATAACTCATAACCAATTTCGCATTGAAGCAACTAGGCGATATCTCCTTATTCCTTGGAATACAGACAATTCGGACACCTAAAGGCCTCTTCCTTACGCAGCACCACTATGCCGAAAAGATACTACAGGCGTCCAATCTTACAGAAAGCAAACCGGCCCCAATGCCAAGCACTCCCAAATCTAAACAGCAACCACCGGACCTTCAACTCCTTCCTGACCTACAGTCTATCGTCGCATCGCCGGATCCTTACAATACCTATCAATAACCCGACCTGACATTGCATTCGCTACAAATCAAATCTGTCAACACATGCACCAACCAACCAATTCCGACCTCCAAGCCCTCAAACGCCTTCTCCGCTACATAAAAGGCACCCTCACCTACGACCTTCCCATCAAACTCGGAGACCTCACTCTTCGAACTTACACAGACGCCGACTGGGCCTCTGACACGTCTGACCGCAAGTCGATTTCAGGATACTGCACGTTTTTGGGTTCTACTCTCATCTCTTGGACAGTTAAAAAGCAAGTGACGGTCGTCAAGTCCTCTACCGAAGCAGAGTACCGAGCTCTCTCGGCAGCCACATCCGATGTCATTTGGCTCTGTCGCCTCCTGCATGAATTGGGCATCTCTCAAACCAAATCTACTACCATTCATTGTGACAACATCTCGGCTATGGCTTTAGCCAAAAATCCAGTCTTCCACGCGCGGACCAAACACATCGAGATCGACTATCATTTTATTCGACAACATCTTAATTCTGGCGGCATACAACTCAGCTACATCGCATCCACAGACCAGATTGCAGATATTTTTACTAAGTCCTTTTCACCTGCTCGCTTTCAAGAACTTCGTCGCAAATTAACCATTCAAGATCAGAATGATTAAATTGAGGGAGACTATAAGCGAATAGATTTATATTATTTACTATCACGCCATGTATGCCTTATATAAGGAAACCTGTACCGTAGCTTTCTCAATTAATCAAATACATTTTTACTTTCCCTGTCTCTTGTCCCTGTCCTCTCGCTCCAGGACGTTCTCCTTCTTTCTCTTCTTTGCCTTTAAATAGAATATAAATAGAAACATATTGATAAAGTAAGTGCAACATTAAAAGCAAAAATTACAAAGTTAAAAGAATCTAATTTCATTAATACTTACATTTACAAGGAAATTAATTATGTGATTTAAATCTAATACCTCCAAAAGACACTATAGAAAACAAAGTCTGAAGCACACAGTCTTAATATTTTATTCTATTCCAACTTACATGATACTTTTACTTCCCGGTAAAGCTAATAAATCCAAAGAAATGTGATTTAAGAAAATGGTAAGATCTATGTCGCTGAAAAAAATTATTAGTTAAGATTCAGCATAAATCCTGAGTAAATATTGGTTAAATCTTGCAACCAAACAGCCCCTTAAAGCAATAATGATTCAAGATAGGGCCCACTAAGTGGATGATAAACATTACTTATTAGTGCAAATCTCAACATCTCATAAGATCTCTTGTGTTTCACCTTTGCAATGGAAAATTTAGTATCAATCAAAGCGAAATCCCTCCACCACTGACACCTCCCACGCTTCCTAATGCTGCTCCAAAGAATCCAATCATTGAGCCAACCACGATTTGACATTTGAATTTCATCGGCTATTGGAAGAAAAACACATTAGTTCAGAAACAAAATCATTCAAAAAGGAGACAAATCGATCTCTATACAAAATCCAAAACCTAAAGTGTGCATTACCGGCCAAACATGCTGATACCGAGCAATAAACCCAAAACCTTCGTGAAATAGCTTGATTCCTCCATCTCCTCCATTGCCATGACCAGAATGAGCTTCATTATACCCGGCTGCTATAGAGAGCAGCGTGAACGTGGTCGGTTATGGCAGAAGGGCAAGATACAAGATTTAGGGGGGTCAATTATCATATTATAAGGGGGGAAAATTTGCCCCCAGACATAACTTGGATCCGCTCTTGCCTTGGCCAATCAATAATAACCTGAACCTTCGTAGTACCCATAACATGCCCCAAAAAAGAAATAATCTTCAACTAAAACTCACATTTAGAGAATTTTATTCTGTACAGGAGGGTGAGCTGGCAGGCTTTCATTTAAATCAGGTTTGTGATGTAATCTTTAAGTAAAATGAAAATTGATATATAAGAAGACTAACTGATATGATATGATTACACTGATGTATAGAAAGGGATAACTTCTTATATGAAAATTACCTGACTTATGATATGTGATAGGAGCTTGATTACTAACAACATAACTAATATGATTGAAACTGATTCATGTAAAATTAGCCTACAATATTGGATACAAGAAAAACACTATAGGTAATCAGATGTTCTATCTAACTTGCATATGTATATAGCATCAACATACATAATAAAGTTGAAAGTACTCTGGTGGCACACTTGGCAAACCTCCATGATTTTTCCTTTTCAAATTTTCCAAGAAAAAAATTGTCTGCCATCCCCTATTTTGTTCAGCTTCTTCTATTTGTGAATCCAACATTGGCCTGTCAAAACTTAACAGCTACTGCGTCCACTACCAAGCTCCTTTGGCTTTGCTCCCAATTACCTGTCTACTCCTACCTAGTTCTCAATTTACTTGCATGGTATTCAGTATATCTCTTCAAATATTTTTAAAATAGCTTAGAAAATTCGGTCCCATAACCTTTTAATTATGAAAATAAAAAAAGGATCAAATTATTCTAACCCAATTTTATCCGAACTATCTTAAAAATCAATTCATGTTATTTTTTTTCATGACATTAATTCTGCTTAGTTTTTATACTACATTTTACAGTAAATTTTTCATTGCTTTTTTTATTTACTTGCAGGCAATTTCATATTATTTAAATATAATAGAAATATCAAATATCAATTTATAACTTTATTCCAATCAAAATTAAACTAATATTTTTAAAATAAATTACTTACAGGCTCTGTCAAATTGACCCTTTCGCAGTCCTTTACTCTTTAACGACATGCTGGTTGAATTGTTCATTTGCCTCCTTAGTATTCCAACTCGAAATACCTGCCCAGTGTTTTTGCCAAACAGGTCACTACTAATTAACGAAAATATGACATGGAGTGCAGCACTAAAACATACAAGGAAGAAAAAAAACTATATATGCTTGAGAAAATATTCAGCCGTCTATGCATCAGAAGGAAAATATAAACTTTGAAGGTATCGGATATTGTATTATATGAGCCATAGTTTGCATATTGATTACTTCTCATAAGTCTGAATCAGTTTTCAGCTTTGAATTCCTTCTAAATGAGTACTCTGAAGTTTACGAAGAGAGGGGAAGAGATTTCAATGGAAGGAGGAGAGAGGCCAAAGCAGATAAGACCAGTGAAGTTGGCAGCTCGAAGAGCATCGAGAAGAGAGATGAGGAACGTTGCAGCAATTTCAAGTAGTTTCCTACCTGCCTTTGGAGTGGCTATCGATGAAAATTTTTCTCAGAAAAAGAAATATGTAATTGTTCCTTTTGACCGACGTTACAGGTTGTTGAGTCTTCCCTCACTCTTACAAGATTAAAAGTTGGATTCATTTTTTTTTTAAATCGATAGATGGTTAGTTATTTGGTAAAATTCTTAGAGATTGCTTGTTCTCAACTAGGTTCAGCAATGACTCCATGGAATCCTTAAAATCAACTCGCATTGACACATGAATTTCTTGTCTGGGATTTTTTTTTTTTTTTTTTTTTTTTTTTTTTATGGAAGAATGCATGGTTAAGGGGATGGATGATGTCGGAGAAGCTAGCAATAGACTACTTGGAACCCAAAGCAGAATGTTACAGGGGAGAGCGGAAAGCAGAACCTCTCCCAGATTTTCTCTTGGTTTGTTTGAAAAGCATGGAAGGTGACATCTCAAGGCGGGATACTGAACGTTGGGGAATATTTCCCTTGTTGCACAAGTGAGCAAGTAGGGGAGAGAATCCATGAAAAGTCTTGATGCAATACTGGATAGTTAGTTGTTCTGGCGACTTACGTTATACCCCAACGAACCACTTAGTCCCCCACTACCTTATTTACTATTTTCTATCAGCCGTTAGTTACAGCCTTTTTCTTTACTTTTTACAAATATAGTATTTAGAAAAAGGTGATTAGAGGAAAAGGAGAGAAAGGAGCTCAGTGGTCTTCTTCCTTATTACGATAGTAATACAAACCCAGAATACAGAGGTATTCTAATCCGAATCCCTGGTTTTTCGCTTGCCATTACTTGTATTTTTCTGTTGCAGGTACACCGATCCTGTAGAAGGTCGTCAGTTGGTATCAGAGCCATCACCTGGAGGGAAATGACGGACAAGGGCAAGGAGCCGGCGACAGAGGAAGTTCGAACTCTTGAGATGCTTTGGGCTGATCAAGAACGCGTCAAGCGGAGAATTGACGACGTGGCGGCCGACGTGCAGCGGCTGACGGTGGAGATTCGCCGAGAGTTCAATCTCATTCGGGCGATGCCAATGTACCAACAGCAGATTAGGGAAGAGGTCAGAGCAAATCGACCCATACCCAGGCGAAGAAGAGACGATGAGCAGCATATGCGGCGACCTCAGATCATTCCACAAGAACCATCAAAATCAGAAGAAGACTGAACTCCGGAACGAGGCAATCCTCAGTGGCGAGGCAATCCTCAGTGGCAATTCAGCGACGGAGAGGTGGAGGACCGCTATGAGACAGAACACTATCGGAATCGACGAATTTCGTTGTACCGGCAACATCCAGGTGAATTTAAGGTGAAATTAGATATCCCATTCTTCGATGGACATCTTCACATCGAAGATTTCCTTGATTGGGAAAAGGCCGTCGAAATTTTTTTCGATTACATGGACATTGACCCGGAGAAGCGAGTGAAGTATGTAGCGTGTAGATTAAAGGGGGGAGCCAGCGCCTGGTGGGAGCAAACGCTACAATCACGCCGCCGGGAGGGTAGGAGCAGCATACGTAGTTGGGCAAAAATGAAGCAATTGTTGCAGGCACAATTTCTTCCTACCGATTTCGAGCAGATTTTGTACATGAGGTATCAACATTGTGCTCAAGGCACGAGATCGGTCAGCGAGTACACTGAAGAATTCAATCGTTTGAGTGCAAGGAATGATCTTAAAGAGTCCACCAATCAGTTGGTGGCTCGTTACATCGGCGGCCTCAAAGACAGCATTCAAGATCAGGTAGAGCTGAATTCCGTTTGGTCTATAGCACAAGCCGTGAACTTAGCCATGAAGATTGAGATGCAGCAAAATCGCAAATCTAAACTCCCTTCCTATCGGCGGCATTGGCAAGAGCCTAATACAGCTCCTAGCAAAGGTAACTCGCAATCTGTATCGAGAGTAGTTCCGCATACCAATTCGACCGCCCCTGCTGCTGGGCCGTCCAATACTGGAATTGAGGGAAAAATTATGCATAAGCCGAAGACTGCCAACATTGACAATCCCTATGCGAGACCATCTACACTTAAATGCTTTCGCTGTTTCCAACCAGGACACAAGTCCAATGAGTGTCCACAGCGACAGCAAGTACATCTAGCTGAATTGGAAGACGGAGTTGAACCCGAAGGTGTTGACACCGAACGAGATGAGGAAGCAGTAGACGTGCAAGCTGATGAAGGGGAACCGTTCATAGGAGTTATGGAGAAATTGTTACTGGCACCTCGTCAGTATGGAGCCTCCCAACGTCATGCCATTTTTAAAACTCGGTGCACTATTAGTGGGAAGGTGTGTGATTTGCTCATAGATAGCGGATGTACCGAGAACATTATTGCGAAGGCTGTTGTGCAAGGGTTGCAGTTAAAGACCACCAAACACCCTCATCCGTATAAGATCAGTTGGGTCAAGAAAGGAATGGAAATTCTTGTCACGGAGTCTTGCCGTGTGACCTTTTCTATCGGCAAACATTATACCTGCGAAGTGCTATGTGATGTCTTGGAGATGGCGTGTGCCACTTGATTTTGGGGCGACCTTGGCAATTCGATGTAGGCGTTCAATATGATGGTCGGGCCAATGTGTATTCCCTGGACTGGAAAGGGAGGAGACTACGACTATTGCCTGGCGTGACCGGTACATCATCCCCAGGAAGGGACGCTACTAAACAGGCGGCAATACATCTTGTCTAAGGAACTAGCTTGATCCGGGATTGGCGGGATCATACCTGTATGTTTGCTCTGTTAGTCACCGAGCCCAACCATTGCAATTCTCTACAGCAATACCCGAAGGAGGTGTCCGAGCTTCTGGAACAATACCGGGAAATTCTTCCTGAAGAACTTCCTGCCGAGCTGCCCCCATTACGGAAAATTCAACATCAAATTGATTTTACGCCTGGTGCTACATTACCGAACTTGCCCCACTATCGACTCAACCCAAAGGAACAAACCATACTCCAACAACTGATCGATGATTTACTACAGAAACAACTCATACAAGTGAGCCTCAGTCCATGTGCGGTACCGGCGTTGCTTGTTCCCAAGAAGGATGGCACGTGGCGTATGTGCATCGACAGCCGGGCGGTTAACAAAATTACCGTTAAATACCGTTTCCCCATGCCTCGCATCGACGAATTGCTGGATCAACTCGCGGGGTCGACGGTATTCTCCAAACTAGACTTACGTAGCGGATACCATCAGATTCGTATCCGACAGGGAGACGAATGGAAGACAGCTTTTAAAACTCCACAGGGACTGTATGAGTGGAAAGTTATGCCGTTCGGGTTGTGCAATGCACCTTCCACGTTCATGAGAATGATGAACGAAATCCTAAAACCTTTTATGGGCAAATTTTGCATCGTATACTTCGATGATATTCTCGTTTATAATTCGGATCCACCGCAACATATACAGCACCTAAAGGCTCTGTTTGAGGTTTTAAAAAGCCAGAAGCTCTATGTTAATCTACCGAATTGTGAGCTGCTTACTCCCAAGGTCAAGTTTCTTGGATTTCTTGTCTCAGGTAACGGCATTGAAGTAGATCCGCAGAAGATAACCGCTATTAAGGATTGGCCGCAGCCCAATTCCTTTTTCGACGTGAGGAGTTTCCACGGTCTGGCCAATTTTTACAGGCGCTTTATTCGAAATTTCAGCACGATCATGGCCCCTATTACCGAGTGCCTGAAGTTTAAAACCTTTCGGTGGGATGTTGAACAACAACTCAGCTTTGAAGCCATCAAGGAAGCCCTTACTACTGCACCCATTTTGGCTCTCCCTAGCTTTGAGCACCCTTTGTCGTTGATACGGATGCCTCCTCTATTGGCATCGGGGCAGTATTATCTCAGCTCGGAAAACCTGTCGCATTTTTTAGCGAGAAATTAAGCGCAGCCCGACAGAAATGGGCAGCATATGAACAGGAACTGTATGCGGTTGTTCGGGCACTCAAGCAGTAGGAATCGTATCTACTTCACCAAGATTTTATTCTTTGCAGTGATAATAAAGCACTGCAATATATCAACACACAAAAAAGTATCAACCGAATGCACGCGAGATGGTTGGTATTTTTGCAACGCTTTAATTTCACAATAAAGCACAAACCGGGGGTAGAAAACAGAGTCGCCGATGCTCTTAGCCGAAGGGCTGCACTGCTCATCACATTACAAACTGATCTTGTGGGGTTTGATCACCTAAAGGACCTGTACGAGGATGACTTGGATTTCGGAAACTCCTGGACACTTTGCAAAGAGTCTCTTCAACATGAAGATTATTCAGTTAAGCATGGCTTCCTTTTCAAGCAGAACTTACTTTGTGTTCCGGTTTCATCGTGGCGGCAACACCTTATCCGAGAAGCACACGCCGGAGGACTGGCGGCACACTTGGGAAGAGATAATACTCTTCGACAATTGCAGTCTCGATTCTTTTGGCCCCGCTTGCGACGAGACACATTCCGGTATGTAGACAGTTGTCCGACGTGCCAAGTGTATAAAGGAGGAGCGCAAAACACGGGATTATACATGCCGCTACCTGTTCCCAACTCCATTTGGGAAGATTTGAGTATGGATTTCATACTCGGCTTACCTCGGACCAGGCGTGGACATGATTCTATATTGGTGGTCGTCGACCGCTTCTCTAAAATGAGCCACTTCATCGCCTGTAAGAAAACCTCTAATGCCTTGATTGTTGCTAACCTTTTTTTTAATGAAGTGGTCCACTTACATGGGTTGCCAAGGAGCATCACATCTGATCGTGATGTCAAATTCATAAGCCATTTTTGGCGTGAACTATGGAAGCGGCTCGGTACCGAATTGAATTTCAGCTCAGCCTACCATCCCCAATCCGACGGCCAGACGGAAGTCATGAATAGGACATTGGGCAACATGCTTCGCTGTTTAGTCCTGGACCAGCCTAAGCAGTGGGAAGACGTCTTACCTCGGGCTGAATTCGCATACAATGCGATGACGAATCGTTCTACAGGGAAGGCACCATTTGATATCGTATATACAAAGTCACCTAATACTGCTGTCGACCTTTCCATCTTACCGAGATGCAGGTCTTCCGCCGCTACATCCTTCGCCGAAGATTACTCCAAGATGCTGGCAGATGTAAGACAGCAGATTGTCAACGCCAATCGTCGCTACAAGGAAGCTGCAGACTTACACCGCCGAGAAAGGTTATTTCAAGTTGGCGATTTAGTCATGGTTCGCCTCCGGCGTGAACGCTTTCTACCTGGCACTTTCTCAAAATTGAGCCGTCGTAAGCTTGGTCCGGTACCTATCACCCGCCAAAATCAACGACAACGCCTACAGCGTCGAATTACCAGCTGACTGTCACACAACTTCAACCTTCAACGTCTCCGACATTTCACCATACATACCCGCAGACGGTGCACTCATTTCAATCAGCTCGTCGGAGTCGAGCTCTTCCGAAGCCGGGGAGGACTGATGCAATACAGGATAGTTAGTTGTTCTGGCGACTTACGTTATACCCCAACGAACCACTTAGTCCCCCACTACCTTATTTACTATTTTCTATTCAGCCGTTAGTTACAGCCTTTTTCTTTACTTTTTACAAATATAGTATTTAGAAAAAGGTGATTATACATAGAGGAAAAGGAGAGAAAGGAGCTCAGTGGTCTTCTTCCTTATTACGATAGTAATACAAACCCAGAATACAGAGGTATTCTTATCCAAATCCCTGGTTTTTCGCTTGCCATTACTTGTATTTTTCTGTTCCAGGTACACCGATCCTGTAGAAGGTCGTCAAGTCTTAATGACTTTATTCCTTCTCCCAAATGATGATAGACATCGACCATCCTAGTGTGTAGTGTGTGGCATATGATGACACGCAATGCGCAATCATGTAAGAAGGGATCCAAGGTAGCAATTGGCTTCGGCACAAGAGGAGATGAAGGGACATATTGTACACAAGGAGATGATGTCACAATGATTACGACAAACCATGGCGTGTGCTGAGATGTCCACCAAGGTAACCCAACAACTGAAATGGTGAGATGGAGGGAAAGCGAGACGGTAGAAATCAAGAAGGAAGATGTCAAGTTAACATCATTAGTGCGATGAGTTGTCGATGAATGTGAGGAGACAGCCAACTTGAAGAGAAGCCAAGGAGGCTTGCAATAGATCTAGGATGTCAAACAACTAGAAAGTGTTGATAAGGAAGCTTTTGCATGGAAGAAGTCAACAAGTCGAGGAGGTGCTTACCCAGAAGGAAGTCTGCAAACCACAATGGATCGAGTCCCTCTCCTGTCCTAGTTAAGCATGCACCCCTTCCCTGCATCCTCCTTCCCAATGATGCTTGATCAGCCACCACTGGCCCTAAACAACAGCCAACTAGCTCCCTAGCCATCCGTGACACTTTCGACCACCTACTTGACCATCACTACCGCCTACCTCACCCACTCTATTCAACCCTCTTTCTTACTCTCTTTAAATATACAGAGAGAGAGAGAGAGAGAGAGAGAGAGAGAGAGAGAGAGAGAGGGAGAGCTCTATCTAATCCAATCTCTCTCCCTTTAACATTCATCCTCTATCTCTACCACTTCTCCCCCTCTTTTTGTTTCTAAAGAAAGATTTCCCTCTCTCCCTCTACTATTCCATCTCTCTCTACCAACTCATCCCTCACTCTCTCCCCCCCACTTTCTCTATAAATAAAGAAAAAAATTTCATCTCTCTCTCTCTCTCTCTCTCCACAAATTTATCTCCCTCTCTCTATTATCCTCTCTACAACTCTCACTTTCTCTATCTATCCCTTTGTCTATATAAGAAGAAAAAATACAACAAAAAAAGAGAATAGTAAAAAAAATTGTGTCAATTGGCATAAACTTATCGTTGCATTGTCATCCACCGCCTTGCACAAATGTAATTTAGTCATTGAAAAGCATCTACCTACATTATACAAATGCATAGCATGTAAGTGCATCGTGCAAGGGAACCAGACATCAACATGCATGTAAGTCCATTGAAAGGTATATGTATATGCTGTGCAAATGCACTGACAATCATACAAGTACATTGTATAGAAGCATTGAGAAATATGCAAGCATGTTAAAAGTGTGTGAGCGTGTTATACAAATGCACCGTAAAGCATGAAAGTGCATCATGTATGCACATCACAAAACATGGAAGTACATATGCTCCAACCAAATATATCACTCTTATATTTTGAGATTTGAGAATGTTGCACTAAAATAAAGAATGAATTTAAATTTTGTTCATCTCAAAAATATAAGCAAATAGTGCACCATTAAATCTATTGTCGCAAACGAACATACAACTATGAAATTCACAAAAATATTTGATTTCACATTCGCAGTAGGCCTTCAATGCCTTTCTCAAAATATTCATTAAAAAAATAAAAACTCTCGAATTCACCACTCATATAGTTGTTTGCAAAGTTAATATTTAAACTCAATCATTTGTCAACGAGCCCGCATAGTTGACAAGATTTCCTTCAGATGCCTTACCGGAGGCCAAGCTTGAAGTGCCTAAATCCAGCACAATGGATGGAAGTGGCATGAGTATCTCCTTATTCCGTGGAATCTTTCCACTAACCTAATGATTTAGTTAAGTTCATGCAAGCATCTTGTAACACCCCATGATACCCACAATTTCATCTCCAACTAGGTCGTAGATCAATTGAGGTAGTGGTGCTGATAAACAGTGGGGCTACACACAATTTCATCTCCAACCAGGTCGTGGATCAATTGAGGGTGAATATGGTGCGCACAGGGTGCTACGAGTTGATGATGGGCACAGGGAAGGTGGAGACAGACAAAGGAGTGTGTGGGGAGGTGGTAATGATCATACATGGGGTCCAGATGAGGGAGGACGTCCTTCCATTAGAATTAGGGAGCATTGATGTCATCCTAGGGATGAAATGGTTGCAGACCTTGGGAGATACCAAGGTCAATTAGGGAGCATTGACGATGGAAATGATGGTGGAGGGAACAGGAGCACTGCAGATGACTCCTTTAAGTGTTGTGTGGAAGGGACACACCTCACTTAGTATATTTTGGACAGAGTAACACACCAGTCTCATAGATAGAGCAGTACTTGGAGGAGAGGGGTGTATATCGATGAGACTGGTGTGGTGTTGGTTGAATTATAAAGGCATTTGTTGAGAGCTCAGCAGATCAAGAAGAAGTAGGCGGATGGGCATATGAAGGGCAACCAATTTGAGATAAGAGATAGGTAATACTTAAAGCTTCGTCCCTACATACAACGATGGTAGCTAACATGAGGAATGAGAAGCTAGCCCTAATGTATTTTGGTCTTTGTGAGATATTAGAGATGATTAGAGCAATATCTTATCGATTGAGGTTATTCCCAACCGCTACAATACATCTGGTGTTCCATATGTCACTGTTGAGGAGAGCTATCGGGAATCATGCACCCGATTCAGAGTTACCCATGACACTGATAGAAGATTTGGAGATGGTGTTGGAACGAATGGGGCTAAAAGGGTATGACAAGGAGAGGGAGGGATCAAGGAAGTGTTGATAAAATGGAAAAAACCTACCCGATTAGGATGCCACCTGGGAGCCGTACGAGAGGGTGGACTAGCAGTTTATGTCTTTTCATCTTGATGATAAGGTGGATCTTTGGGAAGGGGTATTGATAAACCAATCCCTCCTAGACCGGCGCTAGTCTACAACAGGCGAAGATTCTATCTATATTGCATCCCCGCCCCTTTGGGGTGAGCCTAGGGTAAGAATTTGAATGGAGAGGAGGGGGAGCCTAGGAGGGAAAAGGAAGTGGTTGTTTTGGGATTTTGTTAGGGAATTGTATACTTTAAGTAGATTTTTTCCTAGGGTTCAATATTTTTTCTTATGCTTTTGTTTGTTGAAATTAGTTTTGCATAGGTCAAGAGGGCCCTAGATTTCGGGTAGGGATTTAGGAGAGTTGGATCTTCCTCTCAAATTGAAGATCCAACTATATCTTGCTGTTTTTCTTCATGTATCTTGCAATAAAAGAAGATTTATGTGTTCTTCCTAATTTCTTATTGTCATTTGCTAAGTTTTGCTGAGATCTCATCTACTTCCTATCATGTTCCGTCTTTTGCATCTGTTGTGCTATGGTTTCTTGCTTTCATAGTTTATGAAAACTTCCTTTTCCTTTCCAAATGCAAACAAATTATTACCCTACACATTAGATGTCCTTGGGCATCACCTGCCTTACAAACAATTGTTTACCTCCATCATCAACAAGTAGAATCTCTTTGATACAATTGTAAGCTCATCGTTCAAGCCTTGATCATCAACTTCAGTGTCATAAAAAACTCATGCTTTTAAAGATGATTCCCCAAAGATCAATGTCCTTAAACTTCCTATTCTACCATTTATCTTCATGTTTTCTTTCGAGCTTCTATTCATGCTCTATTAAAGAGACCAAAGAAGATCAACTAAAAATGTGGATAAATCTTTGACATCTATTATAGGTGTAACCTTGGTGTCATTCCTTAGGGATAAATAATTTGTTTCTTATTCATAAGTTTTTAGTAGGTGTATTCATTCCCAATATATTACAAGCTATTAACTATATTTATGAATCTACAATACACATCCAAGATAGAATTCTTGGATTTCATTTGAAACAATTCATACTCATCAACTAAAATACTGATCTTACTTCTGTGAACCTTATTAGTCCCCTAGTCCCCACAAATCGGACTATAAGCTTGTTTCAAATCTCTTTACTTAAGCATTGACAGCTAAATTTAAGTGTGCAAACGCAGTAAGTGATAGCATTGATATTTAATTATGTGAAACTTATCTAACTGGAAGTCCGACCTTACAATAGCAACATATAAAATACTCCATAAAGAACAATATTTCCAATGTAAAGTTAAAAGCTACATTATAACATTTCATTTTTTATAAACTGTAGAAGGTGGCAAGCATTTCTAGTCCTGCTGGTTGCCTACTCAGCCTGGGCATCCCCGTTAGAGCTAGCATTTGAGAAGCTAGTTGCCTCCAAGGCACTCATAGCCATTGATCTGGTCGTTGATGCTTTCTTTGCTGTTGATATTGTGGTCTGCTTCTTCGTTGCTTATCTGGACAAATCTACCCACCTCCTTGTTTTTGAACAAAAGAAGATAGCTACCAGGTCAGAATCTTAAATCACTTGATTCATTCCCCAGATAATCTTTTATTCTTGCATATGATACTAATTTGCCTAACTTCAGCTATGTAGCATAATAATGACTATTTATAAATACTGCGATCATAGATAACATTTGCATACATAAATACATAGAGGAAAAATGACTAAGCATCATTCATGCCAATTTATAGAAGAATGGAGAGTAAAAAGAGAGGGCAGAGGTGAAGGGAGGCCAAATGAGAGAATAATTGAGTTCTAACAGAAAGCTAGAAATTTCCTATACATTGCAAATTTCTACAAAACCTCACTTTCTCTTGCTTAAGCGTTTGCAAGCACACAAACAAATGTATTGCTTGACAGTTTCAGATGTCACATTTTTATAGTGCATTCTTCCTATTTTATGTCATTATAAAATAAATTCCTCGAAGTAAAGGACCATAACATCAAAACTTTCCCAAAACAATTAACGATGCTTAGGTGAACTAAATGATTTGATTACAGGATAGCAACAAGCACACGTTAATGGTAATAAAATAAAGCGGTATAAGCTTTTCATAACAATCTACCAACTGATATGAATGACTACAATGATGTATACTAGGTTAATCATAACAATGTGATAAATACATTAAAAGGAACGCAGTATAAAAGAAAGTGTAAAAAAATATATTTTGGAGTTAATTTGAATGAGTGTAAAGTAAATGCAAGAGTTTTTTTAAAAGTAAATAAATATAGTGTAAAGTCCCAAGATGGTGATCGGCAATGGTGGTTAGCAATGGCAGCGGTGGGTGGTGGCCAGGGGTGGTGGTGGATGGTGGCGGCAGTGATAGTGGCCAGCGGCTGGCAGGTGGTTGCCCGAGATGAGTTAAGGTGGTCGGCGGCCGGTGATGGGTGAAGGCGGCCGGCGACCACCACCGGCCGATGGCGGAAAGCGACGGAAGTCAAGCGAGCTTCTTACAGTGTAAGCAGCTCTTGCTCAAAATTGGACGAGTTTATTTTACCTCAAAAATGAACTAGTAGAATGATTTACACTGCATTTACTTTACTTTGCATTCTTTTCTCATCTAACCAAACAACAATAATTTCAAAAACCTACATTTGAAATAATTTACACTCATCTTACTTCCAACCAAACATCCCCTAAATTCTTTTTCTCTTAAATATATCCCTTCATATGTATGTCCATGCTAAATAATATAGGAAATATATACTAGTGTTATATCTTGTTATCATATTAACATTCTTAAATAGCCTAAATTATTTATTGTAGAAATCTATAATTTTATTATTGTAATATTTTTTTGTAATTTAAGATATTCTTCTTTATTGTGATTTTATTGATAGTTCTATTCTCTTGTTTCTATATAGCCACAAATGATGATACCTAAAAACAATTCAGTCAAGAAACTATCTTTTATGATTCACTCTCTTCTAACATTCATGGTCCCTAGAATCACCCTGATCTTTCATAAACAACTTCCTGTAATTGCCACACTCCTCAAACATCTAGTCTTCATTTTCCTATTCTCATGTTTTTCCCTCTTACAGCAAACCATCTATGCTCTTAAAAGACTGGATTGGTCCCCTAACCTTTTTTAAAGGACTAATGTATTTCGTGACTACATAAAAGTACCAATTTGACCCATTGACTTTTTAATTAAGGATCAAATTAGTCATTTTGTGGGATCATTTAAATCCCTATTTTAGAAATCAAGGAACAAAAATAAAACTTTTAAATAGTCGGGAACTATTTTGATTATTTTTAAAGAGTCAGGGAACCATTTTAGTCATCATCTAGCTATACTAGCTTTTGCCTCTATAAGCTTGTTGTCTCCATCAATGACTACTAAGGCACTTGACCTTCTCCTCTGTTTCCCATTGATCTCTATACCTCTATGATTTACCTCGTTCTCTAGCGAGGACTGCATCATTGTCATTTTGGCCTTATTATGGCAATGTTTTCTTTAATACTAGCTATCAACACTTTTCATCAACATTCTCCGCTGATATCTTTATTGACGCTCTTTATCAACATCGTTATTTAAACATTTTATCTTTGGCCTCTCTAACATGTTTCTTACTGTAAAGGCTTTACATTTGATTCATCCAGCTCTTTTTTCATGAATCAGTCACCCTCCTCTTTTTGCACCCACACAACCTTTTAGCAATAAAACCTTCAATTACTTCATCTCTGGGCACTATTATTTTCAAACTCAAGTCAATTTTTTATAATAATTAAAGCAGAAAAACTCTTTCAACTTATATTGCATTTATCTAGAAATAAACTATAAAAATTTTAATTATAATATCCAGATGCAATTTATTTTCATATAAAAGTCAGTGCTATAATGAGATAAATGAAAGAATTAAAGCTATTAACTATGCTTGTATTTTAATAAAGAATAAATAATAACAATACAAAAATAAATAATAAAAAAGAATTATTAAATTATGGGGAGGCCACCCCCCCTAAAAAAAAGATCCATGCAAAGAAGTTATTATGATGTCAAAATTATCACATTATGTCAATTATTTTTAATAAGAATATGTATTATTTCTCATTAAAAGATTTCATCATTATTTAGATTATTCTCTTTTATTGTATTTTACTTTGTTGTTCTTTTATATTGCCAATATAAAGGCACATATATGCTTCCATCTAAAGATAATTCAAGAAAGATTCAGCCCTTTATAATTCTGTCTCCTTTTTAATATATAATGAAAAAAGGATCAAAATGATCCCTCAATTCCTTATGAGAGACTAAAATTATCTTCAGCTCTTTTGAGAGACCAATTTAGTCCTTCATCTCTTTAAAATTGGACCTTTTTATCCTAATATCTGATGTTGGAATTAATGGCGATAAATGTAAAGGTATTTTAGTCATTTTTATTTAAACATTTATTAAATGTAATTTTCAAATATTATAATTTTCAAAAAATTATTAAATGTTTCTTTAATAAAAAAATTAATAATAATTTTAATTTTAAAAAATTTAGTCATATTTTATAAAATATGATTGGTAAAAATATATGTAACTAAGTTAAAAATAATATCTATTTGCATTTGATTTCTCTAAATAAATATATACCATATTTTATAAATTATGATTAAAATTTTTTAAATTAAACTAAAATTATTTTTTTTAACTAAGAAATATTTAATAATTTTTTTAAAAAAAATTATAATTACTTTAAATTATATTTAATAAATATTTAATTAAAAAATGATCAAAATATCCTTAAATTTAAGACCATTAGCTTCAACATTAAATGTTAGGACCAAAAAATTCTTATTTTAAAGAGTTAAGAGACCAAATTGGTCCCTCAAAAGAGTTGCGCACTGTTTTAATCCTTTTCTCTACATATTATCTACAAGAAGAACCTATACATTTAATGCAAAGGAAATTTTGCCACATAACAGCATTGGCGATGCCGAGAGACGTCTACATTTTTAATATTTTCACTATATGGGAGCATTAAATTGAACTACAAACAAGTTAGTCACATACAATCAAATCCATATGAATGCTTGGATGTGCATGCTTTCAGTTCTCACCTTTCCTAATTCTAATTATATGAATATCAGGTATGTCATGACCCTAAACTTTGGTATGGACGTAATTTCAACATTGCCATTTCAGCTCTTCTATGGTATCATAACTGGTAAAAGCAAAGATGGAACTTCCTTGGGAATATTGAGTCTGCTGCGCTTGTGGCGACTAAGACATGTTAGCAACTTGTTTGCTAGGTGAGGAAATAAAAGAAATTCATTTTTAAATTAATTGACAAAGCAAGATTGGCCTTTTTGATATTCTCCTTCAAGAATAGAATGTGAAAAGTTAAAAGCATTGTTTTTGTCAATTGGAAACTTAATCCAAGGTACTGTGATATCAAAAAAATATATTAAAATATAAGAAATTTAAATTTGTTGAGAGAAAAAAAACTTGCATGCATTTTAGATCAACTACTTAGAGCAATATCAGCACCATATTAAGGTTTCTCTATCAAACTCAATAATTTAACCATTGACTGATTAACTAGTGAAATCTTAATAATAGCAGGCAAAAATTACTCACTTATGATTGAAGGAAAAATGGTCTTTTCAACTGAATGCCTGTTTCAAATTAGAGACTCCAACCAAGTTCCAGCTCATGGAGGACCTGCAAATATATAAAATAAAATAATAAGCAAGAAATGTATACACATACAACAACAACAACATCAAGCCTTTATTCAATGTTTAAAATTGCATAATCGGGTATTGAGGCGTTTTTCATTCGTGAGGCGAGGTGTAAGCCTCAAGGCGTTTTGAGGCGTAAGCCTCAAAATCAAAAGATTGCGTAAACTATAAAAATTATAATTTTTTATATAATTTTTTTATATACTAATGAGTGAATAATATAAAACATAAAAAAAACATAAGATATGAAGTGAAATCAAAATATCTCAATAATAAGACAACATGAAATATAGTTCAACTCAAAATTCTATCTTTCCTAAATCCCAGTATTTTTTCATTAACATATAATTCAAATTTCCAAAAATAAATAGCAATGACATATCACATGAACTCATAAGTTATCAGCACTGTAATCACTAAGGGGTTCTTCATTTGAATCATCATTATGGTGAACTGCTCTCTCTCCTTCCTCCTCTCCTATAGAGTCCAATGTCGGACATTTACTTCAAGATTTATGTAAGTTTTAATATATATAGCGTGTGGCGTAAGCCTCATGCCAGTGAGGCAAGGCGGGCTTCAAGGCGGGCCTCAACCAAGTTGAGGCGCAAGCCTCATAAAAAAAACTCGAGGCGTAAGCATCGAGACATTTTTTACTGGAATTGCGCAAAGGCGGGCCTCAAAGCGAGCCTCATATTGCGCAATTTTAAACCATACCTTTATCCCACTACATGGGGTCGGCTACATGAATCCTTTTTCTCCATCGTGTCCTATTAAAAGTCAAATTCTCGTTTAAATCTAATAAAGAAAGGTCATTCCTAATATTTTCAAACCAAGTCTTTTTAGGTCTACCCATACCTTTCTTAACATAAGTCAAATCAAATACATCTACTCTCCTAACCGGTCATCGGAAGGCCGCCGTTTTATGTGACCAAACCATCTAAGGCGACTCTCTCTAATCTTATCTTCAACTGGAGCTACTCCAACCTTTTCATGTGATGCCCATTTTGTATCCTATCTCTAAGGGTAAAACCACTCATCCACCTGAGCATCCTCATCTCTGCCACACTTAGTATTATGCTTCTCTTTTAATAACCAACATTCGGCACCATAAAGCATTGCAGGCCTCACTACCATTTTATAGAATTTTCCCTTAAGTTTGAGGGGTACATTTCTATCACATAACAAGCCCGATGCATTCCTCCACTTCAACCATCCAACTTAAATTCTGCTGATAATAACCCCATTTATTTCACCATCACTCTGAACAATAGATCCAAGATATCTAAAACGTGAACTCTAATTAATGACTTGATCGCCCAAAGTTACAATCCCCTCACTAGGTCTATTACTACTAAAATTACACTACATATATTCCATTTTAGATCTACTCAAGATAAAACCTTTAGACTTTAAGGTTGACCTCCATAATTCAAGTTTACCTTCAACTCCCTCTCTAGTTTTATCAACAAGAAGAATATCATCAGCAAAAAGCATACACCAAGGTACATCCTCATGCAAATGTCTAGTGAGAACATCCATGATTAAAGCAAAAAGATATGGGCTTAAGACTGATCCTTGATGTAACCCAACCGAAATAGGAAAATACTTGGTCAAACCACCTTGTGTTTGAACACAAGTAATAGCTCCTGCATACATATCTTTAATGATTTGAATATAAGTATTATTGACTTCTTTCTTTTCAAGAACTCTCCATAGCACTTCTCTTGGAACTTTATCATATACTTTTTCTAAATCAATAAATATCATATGCAGATCCTCTTTATTTTCTCTATATTTCTCTATCAAACCTCTTAATAAATGTATGGCTTCCATAGTCGACCTACCTGGCATGAATCCAAATTGATTTTGAGAAACATTAGTATCCCGCCGCAACCTATGCTCCATAACTCGCTCCCATAGTTTTAAAGTATGACACATTAACTTAATACATCTATAATTCGCACAATCTTGTGCATCACCTTTATTCTTAAAAACACACTCATTCTCCACTCATTTGGCATCTTTTTAGTCTTCAAAATAGTATTAAAAAGTTTAGTAAGCCAAGAAATTCCTTCATCTCCTAAGCATTTCCACACCTCTATTGGAATATCATCAGATCCAACAGCTTTTCCACCATTCATTTTCTTTAAAACCTCTCTAACTTCGGTTTTACTAATATGCCGATAAAAACAGAAATCTTTATTTTCATTTAGGGTGCTAAGGTCACTATAGTCAATCTTATTTTCACAATCTTCATTAAAAAGTTTAGCAAAATATCTCATCCACCTTTGTTGAATATCATCTTCTAAGAAAAGTATTTTTTGAACTTCATCCTCAATATACTTCACTTGAACTAAATCCTTACTACTCTTATCTCTTTGTTTGGCTAACTTATATATATATATATATATTTCTCCCTCCTTAGTATCTAATCTATTATATAAATCGCTAAAAGCTAATGTCTTTGCATCGCATATTACTTTCTTAGCATCCTTACGAGTCACTTTATATATTTCCTAATTATCAGATTTTTTAAAATTAAACCAATTTTTATAACAAAATTTTTTATTTTTAATCTTTTCTTGCACATTTGAATTCCACCACCAACTATTTTTACTAATAGGAGCTTTTCCCTTTAATACTTCAAGGACATCTTTTGCAATATTCTTAATATCATTAGCCACTTTTTTCCACATAACATTAGCATCCTCATGCACAGACAAAATCTTAAGAACTAAAATTTTATTCTCAAAAATATTTTTGTTAATATTCTTTAAATGCCCCCATCTAATCCTAGAAAACCGTTTTACTTTATTTTTTATTTTATGTCCCTTTATCTTAAAGCCAAAAACTAATAATCGATGTTGGGTACATAAATTTTCACTCGGAATAACTTTACAATCTTTGCAATCTAAACGATTTAATATTCTAATAAGAAAATAGTCAATCTGGGTTGTACAATATCCATTTTTATAAGTGATGAGATGCTCATTTTTTTTCTTAAATAACGTATTAGCAATTGAAAAATCATAAGCTAAACAAAAATCTAATATGATCTTGCCACCTTCATTTGTCGTTCCAAATCCATGGCCACCATGAATGCTTTTAAAATCATCTACCTCTCTACCAACATATCCATTTAAATCTCCTCCAATAAAAACTCTTTCTTCAAGAGGTATCTTTTGTATTAATTCTTCTAAGTCATTCCAAAAATTTAATTTAGAACTCATATATAAACCTACTTGAGGAGCATAAGTACTTATAATATATACATAACAAATTAAATTTGTATTGATAAATAAATACTTCAAAAATATTATGCTTAGAACATGCAACAAATCAAACTCTCAATAATATCTGACCATGACTGCTCAGCATCTGAAATCTTCTCAAAAACAAGGCAAATGACCATACCTATTCTACAACAAATTTAAATTTGTTGAGAAAAAAGTACTTGCATGCATTTTAGATCAACTACTTAAAGAGATATCAACACCATATTAAGTTTTCTCTTATGTAGTATATCAAACTCAACAATTTAACCATTGACTGATTAACTGGTGAAATCTTAATAATAACAGGCAAAAATGACTCACTTATGATAGAAGGAAAAATGGTATTTTTAACTGAATGCCTGCTTCAAATTAGAGACTCCAACCAAGTTTCAGCTCATGGAGGACCTGCAAATATAAAAAAATAAAATAAATAAGAAAGAAATGTATATACATAACAATCTAAATTTGTATTGATAAATAAATGCTTCAAAAATATTAAATCAATAACCAAAAGTAGCGGCACCATATTATGCTTAGAATATGCAGCAAATCAAACTCTCAATAATATCTGACCATGACTGCTCAGCATCTGAAATCTTCACAAAAACAAGGCTAATGACCTTACCTATTCTAGAAGGGGAAAACATGTCACTTTCAACCTAATGCCTAATGCACAATTAGAAACTCAAACAAAGTTCCAAATTAAGGGTAGAAAATGAGGGGGGTGAAAATAGAGAAAGAATGGAAAAAGAATGAGTACAATGTTTCTATCTTTAAACAACCTAATGCCACTTGAGATTTGTGCAAGGAACATGAAAAATCTACTTGACTTGAGGATCCTCATATTAATAAATATATACATAAAAATTCAAATAAATTAAAAAACAAACACTCACAGATGTTACATCAATAACTATAGTAAATATTAGAACATTATTAAAGTTTCTAATATGAAATACCATTTCAAAATAAGCTTCTATTAGTTCAATGTTATCAGGAAGCAGGGGCTACACATCAAGCAACAGAGAAAGTATTGACTAAATGCTGTCCCTATGTGCAGGCTAGAGAAAGACACTCGGTTTAGCTACTTTTGGACAAGATACGTAAAAATCATCTCTGTAAGTGTACATTATACCTTGATACACAAGATATTCTCTCAAAAGAACAAAGCTGAAGCTTTTTTGGCAAAGCTTTTAAGCAGGATAGCAGTAAATATATGTATTTGTGAATATTGCTCCCAACCATTATCATGTTTACAATTTTCTACATATATCAACTTCGCTTTCATTTGCTTTCAAAGACTCATAACTAGTATCACAGAATAACATCAGCACATCATCAGCATCATCCCAACCACTTGGGGTCAATTTTACAAATACTCGTTTCATATTCATTATTGTTAAGTAATATCTCAAATGTAATTATTTTTTAATAACATGTTGTCACAACCCAATTCCAAAAGACAATAGACCTTGGTAACACAAGATATGATGAAATTGACCTCAACTCTTAACATAACTTTAAAAGTTAAGATCAATTAAATCTATGTTGTTCTCAAGGGAGAAAATTTTAATATACAATGTTAAGGAGAACATGAGATAATAAGCATAAGAAAATAAGTAATATTATCACGTTAATGTTTACCTGCAAACTTAAGAATACTACAATGTTGAAACAGAATCATGTATATGATACTGTATTTCTTTTCTCATCTTCGTTACTGATGTAGACAAACAAGAGAAAAACTGACACAATGAGAAGAACTTAAAACAAACTTTATTAAATAAACGCAAACGACCCAAAACTTGACAAACACAACAAAGATGCTAGGAGATTTTAAAGAAATAAAGAAATTTTAAAAGACGCTATCCTCAGACAACCGTCAGAGCGGGTTTCTCACATGCATCGAATTTGTAGGTTAATAAGTAAAGTGCATAGAACTAGCAAACCGATGGTCCACCACTGCAAGATTGTTCAATTTCTTCAATAGATGCTTCAAATCAACTCTAATACGACACCCTAAAGTTGCTTTACTTTGAGAAGAAGGATACAGATGGAGTGGCACTTGCGGAGAGACGAAGAGGTTAGAAGCCCGAGAAGAAAGGGTGGAAAGAGCCCGCAGGATTTCCGGAGGGGATGAGAAAAGAAGGGTGGAAAGAGCCCGCAGGATTTCCGAATAAACCCGCAGGTTAACAGCAAATATGCTCACAAATATCAACTCCCTCTTCTTCACAACATCTTCTCATATATATAGGCGAGAGAGAGGAATGCCAAGAGTCACATGACTTTAATTTCCATAAGAACCAAAGCATTATAAGCATAGAAATCTTCCCCCCATGCTCACGGATAATCACCCAAACTAGGAACCAAAGAGGCAGTCACGGGAGACGAGGGAACCGCACGGACCAAAGAGCTAAGGCCACGGGAAAGGAGTCCAGGCACGGAAAACAGAAGCCAACCGTGAAATCCCAAGAGGCTAACACGAAAAACAGCACCCTTCTTTATTTTAATGCATAGAATTCAGCCACCATTAAAAAGCAAGCCACGGTATCCCAAGAGACAAGAAGAAAGGGGAAGGGGAAGGGACAAGGCCACTCCAAAAGTAAACTTCATAATGAGGTACCTTTTTGGATATTAATGAGCTACTAAACTTCAGCTCAAGCAACTTAGAGAACCAGCTCAATAACGAATGCTCCAAAACAGCCAACCGAGAACCACCAGCAGCTACGGACCAATCAAGCCAGCAAACCAAAGGTCTACCAAGCCATATGCACTACCTACCATGATCATTGGATGCTTTCCCATCATTGGATAGCTAAAAAAAGAAAAGAAAATAAAATATACTATTGTTCAAAATAAAATAAAAAGTACAGAATTTCTTGATAGCATCAGTTACAGTGAGTTTCAGTGTTTATATATAGAATGCAGAATACAGGAGTATAACTGCTGTCACAGAGTTTGTTATAAAGTTGTGGTCCTTACGTGTATCACATGCCACATGGATGGCCTGGATTTAGCTGTAACCGTTTGCTGTTTTGGAGTGTGCAGTAGTGAGGTGGTGCATTGCTACTTACAGTCCCCCTCAAACTGATGGTGTAGCAGCAGTGGTTAGTTTGCTAGAGAGTGTCTTGAACCACTGAATGGGAAGAGACTTGGTGATGAAGATATCGGCGAGCAGATCATGAGTGCTGATATGATGAACTGAGAGATGCTTGGGTTGAATGCGGTCCCAAATGAAATGACAATCAACTTCAATTTGTTTTGTTTGGGCATGGAAGACTGGATTGTTTGCTAGAGCAATGACAAGAGATGAAAGAGTTGCCCAGTAAATTACAGTAACCAAAGACTGATTTCCAGTCATTGTGAGTTGCTAGCCCAGTCCGAATCAGCATATTTTTGTAAGGTAAGAGAGTCGTTGTATAAGGGTAAGCCGGTTGTGGAGGTGCCTTGAATATAGCTAGCAAACACTTGAGAGCTTCAAAATGACAATTAAGTGGATGATGCATTTGCTAGCAGAGCTGATGAACAGCAAACTGGGTGTTCGGCCATGTGAGTGTAAGATATTGCAATGATCTGGTTAAGTGGAGATACATTTGCGGATTAGAAAAAATTGTATTGGAAATAGCTATGAGAGTTGTCTTGCAGGAGGTTGGAGTAGAAACTGGTTTAGAATTTTGCTAGCAAGGTATTGACCAACTCATAGAAATCTAATAATTCTCAAAAGATTCAACATTCTATGGACTAATCAACCTAACTAACAAATATCCAAAAGAATTTTACCCACCTATACATCTATTGCAAATAAGCACATATTTTCTATACGCAACAAAAAAGTATTTCACATGCATCTTATAATCGATATAATTAGTGCTAATTTATGATAAAATAGATTTTCTATGACTGAGATTTATTGTATTCAAATATTTATTACTTGAGAATACTTATGATTAAACTAGTGATTCTTTATAGACATTAAAACATTGCCTAATATTTTCATTTGTGTTTGAGAAATTATTTTTCAGATTTAGTCTTTGAAAATTTCAAGAGAGATATGATCAACTTTAAATCAAATTTTTAAGAATGGAAGTCAAAAGAGAAAAATGTACACGCACTTGATTCTAGAAACCAAGAGGTGCTCAAAATTATCTTATGTTAGACTTCACATTTCAAAAATAATTTTTCTTTAGTTAACTAATTTGATTTAGAAAGTTGAGGCTTATATTCCAACAACACATGTTGAAAAAAATCAATAATATGATGGCTTATGAGGGGACTGGATTTAACCACAGCCTCAGATCCTAAATCTAAAGTAGGGACTACTAAAGGATAGTGCCTTGAACCTATGTCTAACGGAATGCAATGTACTTACAAACCTACGCCTCACTTCAAACTAAGTTAGCCCGACCACTACTTACAAGCCTACCTGGAAAGGACCGTCAGCTAACCCACCTAATTGTTTTTAAAATCATGAGAAGGATAAAGGAGACTATTTGATTAAGAAGATAGGACTTGCAACTTGACTTTTGGGCCAAAATATCTAACCGTGGGTATGAAAATGATGACTCATTGAATGTATATTTATTTGTTATATAATCCTCGATGTGAGAGATTTTTACCTGAGACACACTGGCCATGTATGATCATTTTGTTTTGAAAACTTAACTCATTAGAGTTAGCCATTCAATTTTTATTTGAAAATTGGTTATCTTATGATTAATTTTATATTGTTTACATTTTTAATTGGTATAAATCTTAAATTTATCCTAAGAACCTACCAAATAGCACATGTTCAGGCCACTCCCACTCAAAACAAGTGAAAAAATCTAAGAAAATAACATGCATTTCTAATGCGCACTCAATAAACAAATCATCACATGTATATATAAGAATCAACCACATAAAAGTAATGCCCAAATTATTATAATTATTAGTGGCAGTTGAGTTGTCTGCCTTATACAACCCAGTTACTTCCCGAATGGACTACAACTAAGAATAAGGGAATGTTTAGCTAGAATTTAAAGCATTTCCAAAGAAAGTTGCAACAGAAACTTCCCTTATAAAATGCTTTTTTTCTCGACAGGTGACACTATTCGCACAGCACTTAACAGCTTGTGTCTATTGTTGGATGGCCTACCACCATCGAATAATAGAGAAAACATGGCTAGGCCAACCAGTACCCAATTTCAAGGAGCGGAGCATCTGGCTTGGCTACATCTATGCAATATACTTCTCTATATCAACCCTGACAACCGTTGGTTATGGTGACCTGCATGCAGATAACAAGTGGGAAAAGATATTCGGCATTCTCCTCATGCTGTTCAACATTGGGCTCACTGCCTATCTCATTGGGAACATGACCAATCTCATTGTCCATGAGGCATCACGAACTTTCATGATGGTAACCATAAGCAACAAAAAAAAAATAGAAGGGGAATTTACATACATACCTCAAAATTATTATGAATTTATATATTATACCACTAAATCTTTTTATTGACTTATAGAACATCATAATCTCAAAAGAACATAAAAAAATACCACAGTGTTAAATTATCTAAATCAAAATACACATTTTTATTCTTAGACACTTGATTATTGTATGAATAAATATAAAGATTTAAGTATTAAATATATAAACACATAAAAATTTTGAGATATTTATTTAAATCCCCCAAAATAAAAATACCTCATCCATCTTGTTTCAATTTAAGAACATACCTCAACACATTTTTTTCTTGGCATGGCATGTTTTATATTCTTCATAGAGGGAAGCCTCGCGTAATATTTCACGATATGCAAGAAAGAATGGCCTTCCCGAGACCCTGAGAACACAGATGATGCAACATGTGCGACTTAAATTCAAGACCATAGAGTTACAACAAGAGGAGGTTCTCACCAGCCTGCCAAAGGCTATCCGATCAAGCATTGCACAACACCTATTCCAGCAAACTGTTGACTTAGCATATCTTTTCAAAGGAGTCTCCGAAAACTTCATAGCACAGCTGGTAATCATCATTTATTTTGCTTCCACTTCAAAAGAGTAAAATTAATTTCATAGTTAGAAACTTCCACGAGTGGAAGCAGTAATAGGGAAGCTTTGTAGAACAATCCAAGTAGGTATTCCTTTAATCAAAACTATTTTCATTTGAGCTAGAAATATGAAAAAGTTGCTTGCTATTTTTTACTTCGGCCTGGTTTTTTTTAGTCAAAATGCTAACTCATATTTTTATGCAATTCGGATAAGTCTTTTTGTTTTTCGATTAAGATTCATTTTGGGTATGAAAATGAAATTTCACTTTTGAGAAATTTTGAGAAAATTTGTGGAAGTTGAAATTAATGTTGATGTCAAACTATTATTAGGTATTAGCTCAATATCCATACACAAATCACATGAAAAGATAGGTATCAAGCTTCGCTTATGAAAGCTTGAAAAGGGTGCATAGGTAAGATTGCATTAAGTTTGTAGCTATATAAGTTGAAGCATGTAAGTTTGATTGGAAAGGAAGCATAAACAAGCTTGATTTTTTTTTTTTTTTTTTTTTTTTTTTTTTTTTTTTTGAGATGAGAGAAAAGATGAGACAAAAGAGGAAAAAGGAGAAAATCATAAGAAGTCTATTTCTAAGAGTTCAAAGTATCATTTTGATTAATCGAATATAGTTTATTGAGGAACTTTTAGAGTGCAATATATTTTAATATTTGTTTAATCCTCTTTTTTTGATATTAGTCCAAATTTTTTTCTCTCCCACTAGCAATGAGAGACTTGGGATTTCTCTTTTCTTTGTTGAGCAGGGGTACTTGGATTTTGGAAAGGGCTCGTAAATGTTTTTTTTTATATTACACCACGATCTTTGTTAATGGATTGAATGCTCTCCTCTCAAATGAGCCATATGCTTATATAAGCATAACCACAAAAATAATGATATTATTTTTGTTGTGATTAGTTTCTTCTGCAATTGCTTTATGATTCAACGTACTTACTTTCGGGTTAACACATAAAAGCATAAAATTAGGCGCAATCTTATCCTAACAATCACATCAAACAAAATGAAGAATTTAACAAACTTCATCATTTTTGGCAAATAGGATATCTAGCGTCAAGCGACTTAATGGTCTTTTGATGACTTGGCATTCTAGGTTTCATACATTGTAATTGTTAATATAGAAATTTTGTAAAAAGATGATTTTACTTTCCCATCACCTCATCATCATTTTCATTAAAATTGTTTCACCCTATTCGCCATACTAGTATGTTGATTATTTCTTCAAAGTCTATCACTAATTATCTGTTATCCTGTCAACAGGTTTCTGAAATGAAAGCAGAATATTTCCCACCTAAAGCAGATATCATACTACAAAAGGAGATCCCCACAGAATTCTATATTGTTATTGCAGGAGAACTGGTACGAATTACTGGAAAGGTTTTGCATAATAGTTTATATAGCAACATTCTGATAACAATTCCTTTAATATACAGGAAGTTCTGACAAATGAAAACGGAACAGAGAAGGTACATTGCTTTTATAACTACATTTTAAAGTCTACAAAGCAAAAGAGGTAATCTGAGATATTTGAAAAAGAAAAATATGGCTCAAGATGGAAATATAAGGAAAATTAGACATATTGATTGAATAAATGCATAGAATAACGTTATGCTTTTTAATTACGACTACATTAAAGTAAAAAAAGGTAAATCGGGATATCTCAGCAGATATAAGATTAGAACATAATCCCAAAAACGTGTTGTAGATAATGTCCAAAAAACAATTTTCTTTGTCTGATCTTTCTCTTATTATTTACTATCACTGAGATATAAATATTCTGAGGCTCAACTTTGAATTAGAAACTTAGCATTTTCCTCCAGCAAAATGTCTATTACGTGCATGTTAACTCTGTCTACTTTTTAGAAGAAACGCTAACGCTGTGGGACATAATTTCAGATTCTGTCAGCGCTAGGGCCTGCTGACATGGCAGGAGAAATTGGAGTAATTCTCAACATACCACAGCCTTTCACGATAAGGAGCAAAAGCATTTCCCAAGTTGTTCGAATAGGCCATAGTCATTTCAGACAGGTTGTGGAGCTACATATTGCAGAGGGGAAGACGATTCTCTCTAACTTTCTCCAGGTTTCAAACTGAACAATAAAAATGCGTTCACCATTTATTTAGATGATTAAAGAAAAAAAAATGTTTCATTACCCAGTAAAAAATGAAGAAAGCTAATGAAAACCTCCACAACTTAGTATTGTGTCACATCCCTTCTCATCTTTTTATTAGGCTGGAATCAATTTTCCCATGAACAAACAATTTATACAAGTATATTACTACCAAAGAGTAGAAATACACATGACAATGCGTTTTTTTTTTTTTTTTTAATCATTGGAAAGCTTGATTTCATTAAGCTTTAACGTATATAAATCAGCTATTTAAATATTATTTTCAAGTAAAACAATAATGGGTTATGTTCAACATAAACCAATGTATGTTAACTGTAAGAAAAATAATGTTGTTTCACATGAGAATGGTTCTTGACACAAACTCATCTATTCCCAGTTTCTTAAAGGACTAAAAGAAGAACTTCTGGTGGAGATCCCCATTCTAACGCAACTACAGCACATGGATGAAGTAAGTGTAATCTGTTTTCCATACAAGAACTTGTTAAAGCATACATGCAATCAAAGTTAGAGAATGCAGCCAAACTTAGAGAGAAACATTTTCAAAAGAAAATATGTATTATATCTGTAACGTAAATCTGAATAAAGCATACAGACCAAAATTTCAGATGAAAAAAATCGATCTGAAAACTTTCAACATTGTTAGCCAAAGTATTTCTTTTCAAATGTGAAGACTAAAAAAAATTCTTGGATAAAAGATATCACGGGACCAAGCATAACTAACAGTAGTAAAACTACCAAGACATCATTCAGTTGTTCTATAATAACAGTTTAAGGTGATCTGGAAAGAGCCAATTTATCTTAAATTGTTTCTCTTATGGAAATTCTAGCCTCTAGATGGAGCATGATTTCGACGCAACTTATTGAAGACACAAGAGCGATGCTATAGATTTGCCATATTGATAAGACTGATCCACCAGGACCACCAGTATTAGTCCAAGAATGAATAGATACTCTCCAAATGCAAAGGACTATTTGATGGATAATAAACATATAAATGATCCTGAAAAGTTTTGCAACAAGCATGGGAAGTTCAACCAATTGTTGAGCACTTTAACATAAACTCTCACAAGTAATAACACTGCGCTAACTTCAAATATGCAAATCTGCAATCTCACATGAATTGCTGCAAGTCATTGCCATCCAAAAAGAGGATATATGAAGTTCTTAAAAAGTCATTTTGCACCACTTTTCTGCTTATAACAATGAAGCGAGACCAAAAAGTAAATCAAACTGTTGACCTAATCTAAAACAAACAAAAAAAAACTCATTTGCACATCACCGTACACAGCACACGTCACACATGCCCATCCTGCACACATCATGACCCTCACCCCCTCAGATCGAACAAAACCCCCCGCGCGCAATCTCTATCTCACTAATTCACCCTACTTCAAGCCTCTACCACTTGTTCTCAGTCCCTCCTCCCTCGCACTCTCATCACTCTCCCACTGGAACCAAGACCCAAAATGTAATATCCAAAGTTCAGGTAAAAAATAAGAATTTTCTTAGGTGAATTATATCTTATACTAGCAGTTACTGTTAAGTAAATATTAGAAGTAATATTACTTAATATAAATTAAATTAAGTAATTTTATTTTGTCCAGATAGGTGCTTGCAACGGATATGAGTATTGGAATTCGGTTATAGGTGTGGGCCTTTCCCTTTCTTCCGGTTGGAATTCAAGCAAGCAGTCTGGTAGAAGTTTGGGTATTGCGAGTGGTTTGGCGAGTGAAGTAGAAGCGGGCTTGGTTTGAATAACAGAGGTCGGATAAGAGAGGATCAAATGTGAAGAACTGAATCAGTGTGCGGGTTTGCTATAGGAAACTGTGATCGGCTTCAACATGGGCAGCAAGCAATTATGCGAGTATGTTCCTAAGATCGGATGAGTATTGGAGTGCAAATTTTCAAGGATGAGTATTGGAGTAGACTTTGAGAGCAAAATTACAATGAAGGATTTTGGTTAAAGGAGAAAGAATTGAAGGAAAGGAATGAATTGAGGTAAGCAATTTGGTTTTCTTTAGTTCATTTATAGAATTCCAAATAGTAGTAAAAGTTCCTAAGGAATATTTCACTCAAATGTAAGAATTATCTGGTACATGAGGAGGAGAGAAATTGGGTGCGAGGTGAGCTAATTTATTCGAATTATTAGAAGCATGATTCGAAGAAGTTATAGAAAATTTAGAAGTGGTTTGTGTAAGCAATTTACAAAAGAAAGAGTACAAGGTGTCGGAGTGCGAGGTGTCGGATTCGAGGAAACAACTCATCAAATAGATAAGTAATGCAATTTTTAATTTAAAAAATAAATGCAGCCATTTATAGATATGTATAATTGTATTTGACTGAATTTGAGGAAAACAAGTATTGAAGTTAAAGATTTTTCTTAGGTTGTGTTCAGAATCAAATGCTCAAGTATGAATAACCATATGTGAATTGAAATTGTTTAAGTCTGAAAATAGATATAGAATGATTAAATAAATATTTTCGTAATTGACCATATGTCAGAAAGAAAGCACTAAATTATATAATACATACTTATTCTTTTAATGCAAGTGTTGGATAATTTTTGTATTCTTGAACGGATTGCATATTTTATAATTGAGTACGGCATAAGAATGATGATATATTATCCCGAAGGGTAAAAATATCATTTCCTTATGGACTCAATAATAAAATTTATAATTTTAACAGAGATTTCCCCACTCGAAGTTTAGTCGAGTGAGGTTATTTATTTCTGGGGTACGGACATCCCATAGGGGCAAGCCCTATGGTTAATTACATCTCAAGCTTTGGCTTGGGAAATTTTTTTATTAAACTAGTGATTTTCTTTTCTTGGAAGTCCTTTTAGACATTGGCTAAAATTTGATTTTTGTTTTAAATTCATAAAAGTCTTGTTTAAAGGTTTTATCCCTTTAGGAATTTCAAGGAAGAGGTGATCAACTAGGAATTAGATTTTGGAATGAGAGCCAAAGAAGGTGAAGTAGGAGCACTTGATTCTAAGAAATCTCAAAAGTGCTCTGACTATTCTATGTTGGGCTTTACATTTATAAAAATCTAATTTTGGTTTAAGTTGATATTTTTCATTAGAAAGTTAGGGCTTACATTCCAACAACACTTGTTGAAGGAATTGCCCAAAAGGTGAGGGCTTATATAGTGATTTGAAATCAACTATTGCCTCAAACCCTAAAACTAAGGTAAGGACTACCGATAGGTAGTGCCTCGAAACTTACAAATTACACCCCACATGAGGCATAATCTGCCCGACCTCTGAATTTACTGTCCAGCCTGGAAGGGACTACCAGTTAAACACTCCTAATCGCTTTTAAAACCATTTCTTTTGATCTTAATGCAAATGTAGAGTGGAGGACTATTTCATTTAGGAATGTAGGGCTTATAACTTGGCATTGAGGCCAAGATGCCTATGTATGAAGGTATGCATATGCTGACTCATAAACAAAAGATTTTTGTTATGTAGTTCTTAAATGAGGGCTTTCTATATGCAACACATTTTTGACCATGCATGATTGTTTTAAATTTGAAAAACTTGGCTCCTTGAAAAGAGTGGTGCAATTTTTTTATTTAGAAAACATGAAGCCTAAATTAATTTTTAAATTGATTACATTTTAATGGGTATAAATCTTATTTTTGTCCTAAGAGCCTACTGCATCAAACAGTCCAGGCCACACCCAAGCAAAGCAAGGAAAGAAACCTAAGAAAAAGCATGATTTTTTATTGCGCAATCAGGTAAATAATCAAACATGCTTTTATATATAGATAAAGTGCAAGAAATATAAATAGAGTACAAGTTATTACAAAAAGGTTTGACAGCTGAGTTGCTTGCCATTATACAACCCAGTCAAATTATTACATACTCTACTTGTGGGGTCTTCAAACTTTACTTTTCAAATGAACCACAGACCTCACCTTTCACAGATGCATCCGTTTGGTTCACCTCCTTTTGATCTAGACCCACACAAGTTTAATACAATTCCCACTTCTATCAAATACATTTAGAAAATGTAAAAGACTCAAACTTGCAAAATAGAGTTAAAAGATTTATATAATAAAGCATCACATCTAGAATTTTGCTTAGCATTTAAAATGTCAAACACATGCTTCTATCCTATTGGTCATATCTTTTGGGGGGTTTTAAGCAGCACCTTTCATGCAAGCAATTTATTATTTATGAGCGCCCCCTTTTAGATATGGCCACCTGTAAGAAGAACAATGTATATTTTTACACTATTCATTTAAGGGAAAATGCCCACAACGTAGACAATCCAATAGGCAATCACTCCACAACATCAAACACATGCGCAGAAAAAGAAAAATCCTAATCCTAGAAGGCCTAGGGGTTGTACACCTAAGTGTGTGAGGATTGTGTAACATGTCACACTAAGGATATTTGGTTTTATTTTGGAATGAAGATGTTTGATCTTTATCCAAGAGTGGTTTCACTTTAAATTATTTCTGACTTAAAAATTTTATTTGATTTTTAAATGTTTCATATTTAAGAGGGTTATGAAGAACCCATAAAATAATCACTGCTTGCTTTTGGGCAAGTCTGTTACTTATGAATCCTATGACATAATGATGTGAGCATCCGCCTTTTGAGGGAGATGATTGATCATTGTATCAAAAGGAACCTAAATAATTTTTATGTGTTTTGGAGTTCTCTTAGTGTTTGGATAAAAGAAGTGTCTATCTAATAGGGTAAGATAGACATGCCTAAGGGGTTCCACTTATGATTTGATGAAATTCATTCAATAAAGTATAATGAACTTCAACAGATGGGGTAATTCCTATGGGACATCTATGGGTTTAGCATTTTAAATGTCATAGGAAAGATCACTTAATTTGGGTTGAATGAAAGTGATTACTTAAATTTTGGATCTAAGAAAGGAGTCCAACATATAGCTTTTGGGCTACATGTGGAAGAATTCTACTTAGCTTTTAGAGCTAAGAGGAAAAAGATAGGAATCCAACATTTAGCTTTTGGGCTATATGTAGGAGAACTCCCTCTAGCTTTTGGAGCTAAAGAGAATGAATATCTCCTACAACTTTGGAGTTGGAAGAGAGTTGGGAACTTATAGCTTTTAGGCTAGGATATGATATCTTCTAAGGCCTTTGAAACCTATAGAAGTGAGGAAAGATTAGTAGCTTTGAGGCAACGAGTCAAAAGGATGTCTTCTTGAATTTTTGTATTCAAGTTGAATTTTATTTGTATAATTTGGATTAGGGAAATAAAGGTGAGTTACTTATTGAGTTTAGCTCAATAAGTAAGAAAGATTTGTAACTTTGGAGTTACAAATCAAAAGGGATTATCATTGAATTTTTATGTTTAATGATGGGCATTTAGTTTGTTAAATTTGGATTAAGCAAACATAAGAGAATGATGTGTAGGTTTGGGCCTACACATCAAAGATTCTTTGGACTTTCGGGTGTCCAAAGAGAGGAACTCATTCACCTAGTTTGGGTTAGGAGAATAAAAGAAAATTAAGATTTTGATTCCTTTACTTGATATAAGATTATTTGTTGAATTTGGCTCAACAAATAAATGATTTTGGATTGAACTATTTGTTGATTTTGATTCAACAAATAGGTGATTTTTATGTGTCTAATTCACTCAACATGGATTGAAAGAATGAGATTTTCATACAACTTTTGAGTTGTAGAAAGGAAGGAACTTCTCTACAAATTTGGTTTGTAGAGAAGAAAGGGAGAAATGCAACTTGAAGGTTGCAAAATGGAATATTTTCTTTGAACATTTGGTGTTCAAATTCACCCATCCAATTTGAATCAATAGGATGAGAGGAATTCCTACAACTTTAGAGTTGTAGAAACGAGGGAAGAAACATGCAACTTGTGGGTTGCAAATCCAAAAATGTTCCTTGAACTTTTGATGTTCAAAGAGGAATGTACATTCTCATAAAATGAATTTTTAGCAGAATGGGATAGTTTCCTACAATTTTTGGATTGTAGGAAGGGGAGGATGAGATGATTTCCTACAACTTTAGAGTTGTAGGAAAGGAGAAGTGAAGTGCAACTTGTAGGTTGCAAGTTAAAGGAATCCCTTTGAACATTTGGTGTTCAAAAGGGAACACGCACATTCACTTAATTTAGGCCAAGTGAATGGGGAGGTTTTCTACACTTTTCGTTTGGTAGAAGAATGGAAGGATGTGCAACTTAGAGGTTACACATTTACGAGAGTTCATTAGGCTTTTAGGTGCCCAAAGAAAAAGGTCCCCTCACCTAATATGGGTTAGGAGAATGAGGGGGGCATGAGAATTTCCCATTTCCCCATGAGTGTTTTGAACTCAATTCGAGGAGGGAAGATAGATTTCCTAAGGCTTTGGGAAGGTTTCTAAATCAATTTTGGCATGATCTAGAAATTTGGATAGAGGAGATTTATCCTTATGACTTCTAGGAGGTTTATAATCAAATTTGGTATGATCTAAGAAGAACCTAGGAATGCATGCATGTGTAGATGATTCTCCAAATTAGGGAATTTTAGCAATTGAAAGCAATCAAGTATTTGATTTTGCACAATGTTGTACATGAACTTAATCAACAACACATTTTGTGGGATCTACAACATAGACTTTGGAAAGTCAATGGGAGACCTCACAATGATTTGATATATCCAATATTTGACTAAATTCATATTCAAGCACTCACAAAACCTCACTAGAGTTCACAAATTTCACCACATGTACACTTCTCGCAACTCGTAAGTCACTTTTGTCATGACTCGTACTTGAAAGAAGAGTGCATGCAATTTATGTGAGTTTCAAATTTATGCACATCCTCACATACTTAAATTGCTTCAATAAACAATCAATTCAAGATTTGCATTCCACACTCTAAATTTTGTATAGTACAAGATGTAAACTTAATTGATTCTTCATGTTGTAAGATTTGTTACATAGGCCCTTAAAGTCTCTCTCTCGATCCCGTGCTCTCTTTGTTCACTGGTTCGGGACGGAACCAAATGGGGGAGCCGAATGCTCCCCCCTACTCCCTCTCGTGCTCTTAGTGGAGCACGCCCAGCAAGGCAACCGGTCAAAAATGCCCAATCAAGCTCCTCGTTGCACGAAACGAAGAAAAATTCAGTTGAGTAGATCTTCTGATGGGATTTGACACTGATTTGGGTGGGAATTGAGATGAGATCTCAACCCTAAGTCTCAAATTTTGGTTTTGAGACTCAAATTCAGCCCAAATTGACTGATTCGAGTTGAAATTGAGTTCGAATCGAACCTGACTTGGAGCAATTTGGATCTGATCGAGTTAATTGCATGAAAATAAACTCAAATCAGCATTGAATTTCGTCGAATTGGGCTCGACGACGCTCGACGGGGTTTGATTTAATTTGATTTGATTTTAATTTAATTTAATCAAATTGAGGCTAAATTTGAATCAATTTCGCCTCGACGATGATCGATTGGGTTGATCGAGCGCGAACGAGCCTAGTCGGACTCGATCGGGGTCGAATCGATGCAAAAATATTCGTCAACAACAAGCAGATATTTTTTGTATATCAAACATGAAATATGACAAATCAAATATGAATACAAAACCTTTGAAGCCTAATAAATATCATAATAGTAAAAAGGTTGGCTTTAAAATGAAATCTCTGTGACGCAGATAGGGCAAAAAAGACCTCAATGTAATACAATTGTGATAATCCCGAGATTGTCTGGGCTCCATTAAACATTAGAATGAAAGTTATAAAAACTAAATATATGTAAAATGATGGTCAAAACATAAGATAACTAATTATGATATTATCTAAAAGCTTCAATAAGATAAAAGATGATCATAAATATGTTTTAAGTTGTATTGCAAGTACTTATGAGTTATGAGTTTAATTCATTTATAATTTCAATTATTTTATTCATTGTAATCTTTCATTTAAATTTTTATTCAATTTGCATAATTTTATAAACTTTATAGCTAAGCAGTTTTTATACTGGCTGTTGTTACAGAAAAAGATAAGGTAAAAGTGGACGCAAAGGTCAATGAATCTTTAGGTTTTAATATTTAAGTGTATGTGAGTCTACATATGAGGTATGTAGATTGTTAAACTATTGTGATATTTTTTTTATTTTCTTAGTAGTTCTATAATTACTTTTGTGATGCAATTGAGAGTACTTAGATGCTTTCGTTCATTTAGAAAATGCGCTATATTATGAATGGAATATATATATATATATATATATATATATATATATATATATATATATATATATATAGAGAGAGAGAGAGAGAGAGAGAGAGAGAGAGAGATTAAAAGTATTAGATGTTGAGAATTATGAAATGTTATACTTTCTTTGTGTTACACTGTGTTGTTGGTGGTATATCATGGGGTGTTACAAAAGTGATATCAAAAAAAGAATTATGATTCTGAGGATTTAATTGTGGAAGCTTAAATGAATTTAGTTGTTTTAAGAAAGAGAATTAGATCTGATTAAATTACTATAGAGCCTAGGTGAGAGTTGTGTTTCTAAGTTAAGATAAAAGATGATCTTGAATATATTTTAAGTTTTTTATAGGTACTTATGAGTTTAATTCAATGATAATCATAATTATTTTATCACTTTAATCTTTCAATTAAATTCTTATTCAAATTGCATAACTTTATGAGCCTCATAGCTCACCAGTTTTTATACTAGCTATTGTTATAGGGAAAAGCAAGGAAAAAGTAAACACATATGAAAATGAATCCGCATATTTGGTTCAGGAAAATGAATTGTTAGGTTTTAATGTTTAGCAGTATATGTGAGTCTACATAGGAGGCATGTAGATTATTAAACTGTTGTGATATTTTGGATTTTCTTGGAAGCTCTATAATTATTTTCGTAATGCAATTGAGATTATTTAGATGTTTTCGTTTATTTAGAAAATATGTTATATTATGGATGGAATATATATATGGAAATGATTAAAAGTATTAAATGTTGAGAGTTATAAATGTTATGTTTACTCTGTTAAACTCTGCATTGCTGGTGGGGTATCAAGGGGTGTTACACTTAAACCCTCAACGACGAGCAGTAGCAATGATGTCGTGTAGGGAGCTCACTAATAAGAAGAATCAGCGAGACTAGCACCGTGTCAGGGAGAACAATAACTCACTGGAGAAGGTTCAAACAATAAAGGAAAATATATTGTCGAAGGACACAGAGTAACTTCCCTAGAATAAGTGATTCTTTCACAAGAACAATAAAGTTATTGATCTCGCCTCCATCTATGACACTCTGGATCCCCATCTTAGATATTTTAGTAACTACTGATCATTTCCTTTTATTTCTTTGCTCTTGTCCCAAGCCCTATTGGAGCTTCTATTTATTAAACAAAAAAAAAAAGAGAGGAATGGGGAGTTGGCAGTGTGGTGGTTGAGGAAGCCATCAAATGAACATCAAACTCATATTACTGCCACTATTTTGTATAGAAACGTTTCTCTATTACCTAGAGTGAGCCTTGTTGTTATAGAGAAAGCAACTCTCATGCAGCCTTTCTGCAAAGATGAAATGGCTTCAAATGGGGGCTTGTATTTCCAACAACTTCTAACGTAAAAAGAGTCATTGCAAATAAGTTGCAATCACTTAAAATGAAGGAACTTGTTTTGGAATCACTTGATGCACCTCAAAGAAGCCTCAAGTCTGAGGTGATAGAGAAGTAGGATAAAAGTCAAATGGGAAAAGTGCTCGCCTCACCTCATTGCCACCATCATCTTGTGCGCAAAGGAATAAAGTGCAACAACATTAAAAAATCCCAAATGCGATGCATTATGTGCAATGAGCAAAACTAGTGCTTACTTTATTTACCACGACAGAGAAAATTCATTGGTGAGATTCCCGATGTGACTGCTAAACCCTATACAAACTTTTCTTAGCATGGTGAAGAAATTTAAATGCTTGCACATGTTTTTCTTGACACAGCAAGAAAACATTGCTAGTCTTCAAACAAGTATATGAAGATCAAAACACGTCTTTCTTTGTGTGGTGTTCTGCTTAAGATATCTTACAATACTAGTCATACATCCCTTTCTAGGCGAGGAGGGAAATCCTAGCTCCTTCACTTGAGGTCGCGGTGTCTGATATTACATCACTAGTTGTTGTTTCTAATATGGCATCAGAGAATGTTATTGTTGGTACTGTGGAATAGGGCGTTATTGGTAGAATTGAGACTTTGAAACTTCTTAGGATTGTTGTTGAGGCTGAGAATAATACTATTTTTCCTGTCCTTTACCATTATGCCTGTGGAGGTGTCCTCCATGTGATTTATGTCACCCATTCTTATGTGTATGTTTGTAGCTGTCTCGTGTAGTTGAATAAGAAATCAGGATGCCACTGAAATTTATACTAACAAGTAAAAGGATTTTTTAATATAAATGCAATATTAAAATGAATTAAATTAAAATAAAAATTTATGAAAAGGAGATTAAAATTATATGATGAGAACATGATCCAACATTGAACTAAATACATAGGACTGTGGGCTCCGAAAATTCGGCCTCGGCCTCCCCGCCGCGCTTTTCATATTCGGCGAGGGAGTTTTAACGAACTAAGTTCCGAGGTAAATTTTGGAAGGCAGATGGGTTTGTAGATAAGACACTACCCAGAGATTTCGCCCTCATTTTTGTGAGGACTTTATGATCTGAGTTCTGGTTTCCTATAGGCGCAAGCCCCTATAGTTAATTACCTCTCCCGCTCACGAGAGAGAACTTTCGATTAAGGCTAGTCGTCGATCAGATACGTAAAGTATACGTGTTATCTGGCATATAGTAGCATCATAGGTTTAGAAATTGGTATTGAGGATTGGAAGTTTGGAATTTGAAGGGTTTGAATATTGGGAATTGAAGAATTGGGTTTTTGGATTTGGAATTTGGTTCGGAAGATTTGATATTTAAATAGAAATTGCACCATCCTACACTTAAAGCGGATGGTGGGGGAATGGATGATGGGCCCGATCAAGATCCCATGGTTCTGTCGTCCCAGGCCATCGTGGTCCCTGGTCTACTTAGTCAGAGGAGGTAGTCGACCCAACCTGACAGAAGGATCCTTGTCGGCAGCCATGGGTTGCTTCGTCCAAGGGGACCTTGTAGACTGTGGTTGGATGTTTGTCTAAGGGGACAAATTTGAATCCACCTTAGCTAACAGAGGGCTTTGTGCCCTATCGATCATATCTTATTGATTCATATCTCAAGGATTTGATGCCAATAAGGAACGTAACGGCGCTGGCCATAACCGGTATATCGTGGTGCCATTTGGCGGCAAAACCACTCGGTTCAGAGGGCCCCGGGTCGTCGTAACCGTTTATCCTGCGGTGCCATTTGGCGGCTAACCGCCGGTTAGAGGATGCGTACCACGTCCTTACTGGCAGGAGATTGTTTTGAGAATGGATCCTAGTGATATTTTCGACTAGGCATTTTGCTCTTTGTGAGCTGAAGTAAATTTTGATTTATCCACTCTGGCAAATGGTTGCAGAGGGTGGATGGATTTTGCTTTAAGAATTGATGGATAGATTTCAATTTTAAATATTTAGGGTTTGGGATTTGTTGAGTTTTGGGTGGCATTTGAAAGTATTTGTGAACCCCTCCGGTTGAGATTAACGTTCAACATGGCCATCATCGGGGTGAAATATTTGGATTTTGTATAGGTTTGAGGGCATTTTTGAAATATATTGTGGACCCCTCCGGTTGAGATAAGCAATCAACACGGCCATCATCGGGGTGTTTGGGGTCATTTCCATTTGATTGAACCTTGTCGACCCTATCAACTTAACGATAGGGGATCGGGTTTCTCGTAGGCTTTATGCCTTTGTTTAGTGAATTCTTTTTGTTGAAAGGCCTTGAAAGCCGAATATGAATATATAAGATAAATATTCTTGTCAAACTTTCGTGACCGCATATTTATTTGATATCTCGAACCCTGTCTACTCCTATTTCTCTATTTAGGAGGATCGGGTTTCGTAGGCTTCATGCCTTTTGTTTAATGAATTCTTTTGATTGTAGGCCTGGAATGCCTAATACAAATGTATTGAAACAAATACATCGGTTCTCATAACCATGTGTTTGTTTGAAGGTTCGAACCCTGTCGACTTCTATTGATCCGTATAGAAGGATCGGATTCGAACTAGAATTCACTTATCGACCCGCGCAGCATCTCTAGACGTCACGTGTGTACCAATAACACGCTCGTCGGGGCTCATGCGGGTGATTTTTATATTGATTTAGACATATTTGCAGACGCCTTATGTCTGCTTTCATAGATGTTGCAGATCCGGTGGCGTTGCGTTGTGGATCGTAGATGCCTTCTGTCTGCTTGTATCAGTGTTGCAGATCCGGTGGCGTTGGATTTTGATGTTGACTCCCCCTTTCTCAATCACCGGGGAAGGATTTTCTAGATTTTGGAGTCAAAGACTGCTGATTTGGGGAGAACTCCTTTTAGAATCTTCGGCGTAATGGACTTGTTATTTTCGGTGTTTGTGGGCATCCAGACTGCTTTTCTTCAAAAGTATAGGACTAAGAAGAAACTTTGGAACACCAGGAAGTTTGGTTCTAATTTGTTCAAACTTCCTTTCCATTCTGACAGGAAGTGTACTTTTTGTACATCGAGTCGCCCTTGTGCCCGAACTACTTGAAAATCTTGACCACCCATGTCGTAGGTGATGTTTGTGCTTGTGTCCACAGTGGTTCGTTGTACATACGACATACACACTGTTGTTATCCACAAGATTTCATTTGCTGGAGATCAGTTGTATCTGTTACGACCTCCTAGTAGTATTCGTAGGAGAACTCTTGCTTTTGCATTGAAACCACCTTTCACCAATCTCAGGTGGTTTTGCTAATTATACTTGTTTACAGGGGACGGTCCTCTTTCATACACCGGGCTGCCCTTGTACTCGACATACTTGAAGATCTTGATCACCACTGTCGTAGGTGATATTCGTACCTGTATCCACAGTGGTTCGTTATGCTTACGATGTACACACTGTTGTTATCCACAAGTGGCTCGTATTTGTTTGTAAGGATCCGTTGTGTTTGCTACGAGCCCCTAGGAATGTTCGTAGGAGACCCTCGTTTGTCCACCTTTCACCAATCTCAGGTGGTTCGATGATTGCACTTGCTTACAAGGGGCGGCTCTTTGACGATTGATCTCCAACGTCGCCTTCTCAATCAACAGCCATTGTAGGGACTGTTGTAGGAATTCGTACATCTTTTATGTGCATCGGGACTTCATCTCCCGCTTGCAATTTATTGTTTAGCTTGGACGATCGTGCATTTGATTTTTGATCTGTTCATTCATCCAAAGCCCCGGTTTTATGTATTCCATCGGTTCTGAGCTCAAGATAAGCCTCAAACTCTAGTGATCTTGATAATCAATTCTCTTATCATTTTAATTAGAGTTTAAGTTAGATCTTTTATCTGTATTTATCCAGGCTTTGAGTCCCAGCATAATTCAAACTCAAAATGAGTCTTTTCCCCTTGTCTGAATCTCCTGCAATTCTTTGAACTCATCGGATTGAGTCAAATGGTTACAAATTCAAGTGCACAAGTTCGACTACTTGTTCAAGCTCCTCTGAAATCCTTGCAAGTTCAATCTTGTGTTCAAATGATCTGAATTTGAGTTCAATTTTGATTTTATTTCATTTGGCATTTAGGAGTCATTTGAGTTTTGTTCATATTTGGGTCCACAAGTCCTCAGTTCACAGTTCAAAAGTTCACTGCTCTTTCTCATTTGGTCTAAATTTTTTTGTTCTTTTGAGTTCAAAACAGGTCCAAGTGTAGTAATATTTCACCCGAAATTTCGGAAGCCTCCCGGCGTCTCCCCCGTTTAGGGGAAAACTACGATAAAATTGGGCCTTCCCACCACGCGCAATAAAGGCGTGCATGGTAGGTGCCCTCTTTCGAGGACACCGCGGCCGTGATTTTTCTTCCCACCACGCGCAATAAAGGCGTGCATGGGGTCTTTGACGGCAACTGTTACAAGAAGAAGAACAGTTGCTTTCCCCCCGCCCGGGGGTACTTATAAATTATTCCGGCCGCGCAAAGAAAAGGGTACACCAGGCTCGCCTGGCCTCGTCGTGTGCGTCGAACCGGTTTTTCTCCTACCACGCTCACTAAAGGCGTGCTTAGGTGGTTTGTCGGTCCGACACGCATGTCGAGACAGGAGGGCGAGGGTCGCTCGCTTACCTCAACATAGGTGTCATGCCGGTTGCCCCTCCAACCACGCTCAATAAAGGCGTGCATAGGTAGACTGCAGGCCCGACATGTTAGTTGAGATAAGAGGGCGAGGGTCGCTCGCTTACCTCAACATAGGTGTCGTGCCGGTTGCCCCTCCTACCACGCTCAATAAAGGCGTGCATAGGTAGACTGCCGGCCCGACACGTTAGTCGAGATAAGAGGGCGCGGGTTGCTCGTTTACCATATCGTAGGTGTCGCGCCAGTTGCCCTTCCCACCAAGCTAAGAAAAGCGTGCATAGGTGGACCACTGACTTGCCACACATGACGAGGTAAGAGAGCGGGAGGGGAGGCGATTGTTCGCCTCGTTGTAAGCGTCGGACCGGGGTCCCATCCCACCACGCACAATAAAGGCGTGTATAGGCGGTTTTCCGGTCCGTCGTACACATCGAGGACGAAAGCCTGAGTTTAGGGGGTTATACCTTCGGGACCGGTGGACTAGTGGACCGACGGTGGATGTCGGCTCGGATGTCGAGGAAGGCCCGGGGACCGAGGTAAGGGACGAGCACTTTTTTTTTATTAATCTTAATTAATTACAATTAATAATAATTAAATTTAACTAATTATAATTAATGATAATTAATTAAAAAAATATAATTAATTATGATTAAATTTAACTAATCATAATTAATTGGAAATCATTTTTAATTAACTTAATTAATTAATATTAATTACAATTAATTAAAATCAATATCATTTTTTTGTTTGGGGATTTACGGGATTTGGCCGAAGAAGTGCGTGAAAGGAAGAAAGTTACCTTCACTTCCAGCGGGCGCCCGTTGTTGTTCCGATTAAAATGTCGGAACTTCTGATCCTACAGGAAGGAAGGGTCGATGGGAGCGAAGTCGCACAGCCACGGGGAGTCAAAGAAGCACGTGATAGGGAGAAAGTTATCTCGCAACCAGCGAGCGCCCGTAGTTGCTTCCGAACAAAATGTCGTAACTTCCGCTCCGTCCAGGAAGAAGAGAGAGCGGGAGATGTCGGGGAAGAGCGAGCTCGGGAGGAATTTCGTGGAGAAGAGTGAGAGCGAGAGAAATGTCGGGGGAGAAAGCCAGAGAGCGAAGAGGATCGCAAGAGAGTTGGGTGAGCTCGAAGTCGTCGAACCGAAGAGCGGGGGCTTCGGCCTCTTTTTAACGTCGAGGGAGATCGTGTGAAGAAGCGACGTCGATGTGCCAGCGACGTGGGAGGAAGTCGTGCGACGTGGGGCTGCAGGGAGTAGGTAAGATTTGATTTCTTTTTTTTTTTGTCTCAGCTTTTACGGGTCAACAAGGACTTACAAGGGGACTTGCAATAAACTTGGAGAACTTGCCTACGAGAAGGATTAAAACTAACTATCCTAAACACTAAAAAAATTAAAGGAAGCACTCAATGAATTTGACTGGAGACGAATATGAAAAAAAGGGGCCCCTTATTTATATTTGGAAGAATGATTCCTCATGGGGCCTACCTAACTAAAATTAAAACATATAAAAATGAAGGAGAGTGTAGTGTAAAAAATATGTTAAGATTTTAGCTCACCTTTTACACCCCTAAATCCCCAACACGTGTACACATGCGGATAGAAAGAAGAGGATAGCCTTTTAAAAATTCAAAATGAAATACATCATGCATTTTAATGATAAACACTTATAACCAGATCTGCATCACACGCACAAACAAACAGAGTGCGAGCAATAATGAACTTTAAAAACTAAGTCACAAACACACTTCAACAACAGTACATTCACATGAACAACTGCCTCATCAGATCCTTACACAACTCAAATACTTGTAGTCTCGTGAATACTTCCCACACAAGTTGAAATGGACAAGTCATTGCACATTACGGGTGTACAAGCGTCACATGTGACTTACATGCTAATTACTAAAAAGAGGGCTCATACACCTCTCATGAAAAGGCAATACAACTCATGAATGTGCAATGCACACCACAAATAAAATTTCCTGAATAAGAGAAAGAGGTGTGCTATTGTGCGTCATATGTCACACAAACATTTTAACAAAATGTGTGGGGCACGTCAACTCACCAATAGCACGTCAATGCATGTCAATTCTATTAAAATACTCCTAAATGCATGGTGTAAATATATCCTAAACCATCTAAGGTGACTCTCTCTAATCTTATCTTCCACTGGAGCTACTCCAACTTTTTCACATATATGCTCATTTCATATCCTGTCTCTAAGGGTAAATGCACTAATCCACCTGAGCATCCTCATCTCTGCAACACTTAACTTAGCATCATGCTTCTCTTTTAATGGCCAACATTCTGCACCATAAAACATTGTAGGTCTCACCACCATCTTATAGAATTTTCCCTTAAGTTTGAGGGGGATTTTTCTATCACACAACAAGCCTAATGCATTCCTCCACTTCAACCATCCAACTCGAATTCTACTGATAATATCCTCATCTATTTCACCATCACTCTGAATAATAGATCCAAGAAATTTAAAACATGTACGCTTATTAATGACTTGATCACCACAATTCCTCCACTAAGTCTATTACTACTAAAATTACATTCCATATATTCAGTTTTAGATCTACTCAAGCAAAAACCTTTAGACTCTAAGGTTGACCTCCATAATTCAAGTTTAACCTCAACTCCCTCTCTAGTCTTATCAACAAGAAGAATATCATCAGCAAAAAGCATACACCAAGGTACATCCTCTTGCAAATGTCTAGTGAGAACATCCATGACTAAAGCAAAAAAGATATAGGCTTACGGCTGATCCTTGATGTAATCCAACAAAAATAGGAATCGATGAACCCGCAAATTCCTCAATGATAAAAAAAATCATTGAGTACTGAATTGAGATTAGTTCAAATTGGTCATCTTAGACAAACATTTACCCCACTTACAAAGCAACTCATGACTACCAACAAGGATCCTTCAATCAATATGGATCAACTACCTCCTCTAACTAAGTAAAGAAGGTTCATGATAACCTGAGATGATGAAACAATGTAATCATAATTTGGCAAAATATCTAAGTTTTTTCTTATCTCCAGCCTTAAAAAAATTTGACTTAACACATTTTAAACTCTCCCATCGAGAAGTCGGAGCACAAATTTTCAAAGCCAACACAAACTAAGCCCATGAACAATTCATATGAAAACCAAAACTATATTAATTCCATTAAAATGAGCCATATATTTGAAATTCGCAGGTAGTACTCAACTGAAAATGAGAAAAATAGAAAAACAAAAAGCACCTTGATAAAGATAAATGACCATAGTTCTTAATGTAAGCTACAATTGTCCAAAGAACACCATAGCAATGGCATTATGCATTGCATCTTAGTACAGTCTAAATATTAGGCAGTATATTTCATTACCTCATATAAAGTAACTATTTAACATAAGAAAATAATGTTGGATTCTAACTGCATTTCATAATTGATGATAACAGATGAGGGCGATAGCTGAAGAAGCATGGGAGAATGATACAACATATGGGAACAACACAGGTGATAAAATGGAAGGTCTGATTTTGAGATCCATAATCCTACTAAAACTGGTGAAGACATTTTTATAATGGCATATTTTACATTTTAATAATAAAAAAAATCATTAACATCAACTACCCACCTTGTACTACACAACAAGCATCAAACTTCTAGCTTATACAAAGAGAAAAAACTAACAAAACATGCCTACATCATGATAGAAAAAATTGTGAACATTCAACGACTATATTCAAAGGTAACAAGAAGTCTTTTCCCATGCATACAAGTATTCAGGATGATGCAGTCCAATTAAAGAAAAAAATGCTACATGCAAGGGCCATATTAGCATATTTAAAGTTAGCTATGGGAGTTAAGAATGTAAGCAAATATCTGGGACATGAAAACAATTTGCATAAATTTAAGACTAAGCCTTTTTGTGTCACAATTTTGCAGGAAGACCTTTGACTTGCTCCAGCATAACACCAAGTGAACCTCCTAAAAGAGTAGTAATCCGTGAACATCATCCAGATAAAATTGATAAAACAGAAGGCAACCAGCTTGGCAAACTTGTATACCTACCAGATTCTATTGAAGAACTTCTGAAATTGGCAGGTATTGCAAGCTTCTTATCTTCACTAAAATTGTCTAATATGTGGTTAATGTCATTATTAGGAATGACCTTTTTTTATTAGATTTAAACGAGAATTTAATCTTTAATAGAACATAATGGAGAAAAAGGATTCATGTAGCCGACCCCACGTAGCAGGATAAAGGCTTGATGTTGTTGTTGTTGTTGTTGTTGTAAGTGGTTAATAACTTAATATAATCAATTTTAGCATGGAAGTTCATCAAATCGGTACCGGGTAAAAATCATAGCAGTATGATGTTAGACCTGTCCAACCAGTCCGACAGGACCAGGCATGCGTGAGCCATTTAGGAAGGATTTTTGAGAGAGTTAGAAGGGAAACTTGAATGTAAAAACTGTTTAGGGATTTCCTTTTGATTTATATGCATTAAATAGTTTGTTTACATAGGGTTATGACATCTTGAATTTGACTGAAATTTGAGATCTCTTAGGTTTAGATTTTTGGGCTATAGTGGCATCTAGAGATTTTGAAGAGATTGATCATCCTCTCAAATGGTGGATCAACTGTTTCTTGTTATTTTCCATTTCTATTTCATCAAATAATACAAATTATCTACTGTTTTCGTGATTGTGTGGATTTTTTGGAGAATTCTCGTTGTTTTCCAAAGATTGATAGGATTTACTAGAGATTACAAGTGTTTCTATCAAATTGGGATCATAGCAGATTTTGGTACCAGTTGTGGGCTTTTTTCGGGAAATTCAATGGTTGTTTTTTGCCGGAGGAAGGGATTTTTGCTTCTTCTTTTTTTTTTGTCAATATCCAGATTTTTTTTAAACCCACAAAAATTCAAGTATTGATGGCGGCCAAGAAGGTAGATGCGTTGGAGGAATGCCTTGAAGGGGAGATGAGCCAAATGAAAGCAACGGTTGAAGATAGAATATCATCCGTGGAAGACAGTTTCCGATCTTCATGAGATGGTGAAGAAGATATTAGATAATCAAATTCAAACAGTAGCTGCAGAGACAAAGGGACGAGTGGGAAGAAAGGTAGAAGTATTGGAAGGAGAGATCAGACAAATGAAATCTGAAATTTCGTATCTCCAAACTCAAGTTTCGGATTTAAAGAAAAATATTACAGTCATCCATGATAAGTTCAATTCGAAATTTTTCATCTTGGAGGAGATGTTGAAGAAAGAGCTTGAGGGCCAAACCAAAAAAATGTCATCGGAGGTGAGGGAAGTCACCGACAGCCAAGGATGGTGGGAAAACCCTAAGCCAATCAGACGAAGGAAAGCTCAGGAGATAGAGATTTCGAAAGGAATAGAAAAAATGCCTCCCTTAGGGATTATTCCTAGGGAGGAGTCGGGTAGAAGGTATGTGGGGAGGCGTGAGGGGATTGGACATGAGTGGAAGGGTGCTGAACTTGAAAGGGAAAGAGGAAATTTTGACTAAAGGAGAGCTGAATTGGAAATAGGAGTTTGTATGATCCAAGGGGTGCTGAATTTGAAAGGAGGAGGTGGGAATTTGATGAAAAGTTTGGGTATGAACATAGAATGGATGATTGGGACACTTGAGGGGAACCACCCCCTTAGGGAATGGAAAATTATAGAGGGAACAAAGGGGATAGAGGCGATCCAAGAGTGAGAAAATTGAAGCTGTCAATCTTTGAGGGGGAGGATGCGCATGAGTGGATCTAAAAGGTTGAAAGATATTTCTCCGTCAACGGGTTGACGGAGGAGGAGAGACTGACGGCAGCAGGCCTATGTTTGGAAGGGAAAGCTTTGGCTTGGTACAAATGGAGGGGCATGCGACGACCCATACGGAATTGGAGGGAGTTTAAAGATTGTTTGATAGAATGCTTCTGAACTGGCATGGGAGGAGACTTCTACGAGCAATTCTTCGCCTTGATGTAGGATAGTTCATTAATAGAGTATCGGGAGAGGTTCAATTACCTTGCTAGCCGATTGGACCGCCTTTCTGAGACAGTGCTAGAGGAAAATTTCATGAAGATAATGATACCAGATATTCGGGCAGCGGTTAGAATAATGAGGCCTCATGACTTGGGAAATACTATCGAGCTAGCTCAATTGGTAGAGGATCAGAGGCACCTGGAGAGAGAGACAGGAGGCAGCAGCTCAGGAGGCCCGTATAGGATGACCACCACCTTATTGAAATCCAAGGAGCCAATACCAGATACTCTTCGAGGGACTCGGAAGGAAAAGACTACAAGAGGAAGACCTAGGGACAACTTCAAGAAGCTCACAGAGACGGAATTATAGGAGAAGAGGGTAAAGGGACTATGTTTCAAATGTGACAAGAGGTATACGCCGGGGCACAGGTGTAAAGATCTAACTCTTCAGGTTCTTACTATTTGTGATGAAGAAGGAATGGAGGAGGGTGTCGTCTTTCCACCTTGCAGATAAGGTGGATCTTTGGGAGGAGAGTATTGTTAGACCGGTCCGACAAGATTGGCATACGCGAACAGAGGCAGAAATGTCTGCCTCCTGTACGCGCCGAACGCATGCCAGGGCACGTGAGCCATTTAGGAAGGATTTTTGAGGGAGTTGGAGAGAAATTTGAATGTATGGACTGTTTAGGTATTTCCTTTTGATTTGTATGCATTAAATAGTTTGTTTTCGTAGGGTTAGGGCCTCTTGAATTTGGCCAAAATTTGATATCTCTTACGTTTAGATTTTTTGGCTCTAGTGGCGTCTAGAATTTTGGGAGAGATTGATCCTCCTCTCGAATTGAGTATCAATTGTATCTTAACTATTTTTTCATTTATATTTCATCAAATAATAATAATTATCTACTGTTTTGGCGGTTTTGTGTGGATTTTTGTGAAGAATTCTCGCTGTTTTCAGAAGATTAATAGGATTCACTTAAGATCTACAAGTGTTTCCTATCATATGTGCACTCATACAGTGACAATACCACTTTTTATCAGTGCTGAAGTCCTCATATAATCTAACGGACACTTTTAGGCAAGACAGTTTATTGAGAAACTTATGATATCAAGCAATAAAAGTTTATAAATTGAAAACAATAAAAGAAATAAACAGATGGAAGAAGCAAATTTACATGTTTTTGGACTTCATTCTTATTATGATACATTCTAGAGTAGGAATAACTCTAGCCTTCCAGTTATACAAACACTAAAAAATAACTCTCGAGATTCACGATACTATAATTTTATCAAAAATGAGTCTTAAATGCATAGATTGTCAAAAAGAGCTAAACAGCATATAAATGCTGCTTGGCCTCACAATGCAAAAGTATTCAAATAGCTCTGTATTATCTATATCCATAAGTCTAAAAAACTATATAACAAATAAATGAGTGCTCAAAACAGTGCAGTTGAACAAAATATGATATTAAAGGTTGAACTGCACTTGGGTTGTGCTGCCTGTTCTTTATTCCACTTATCTTATATTTTCTAAACTCTACCAACTTGATCCATCTTTTTTATGTTACAAGAAAATTTTACATTTCAAGATATTTCTTTAAAAACATATGTGATTCTTCCCAAATGATCAGCAGCGTATTTTGTAAAACAAAAATTCCCTTGTAACCATGCAGATATTATTTCCCTCAACTTCGCTGGAGTATTTCAAGCCTACAAACCCATCTTTTTTCAAGTAAAAGGTGAATGTCTTGTAGGCACAATACAGCATAGACAGATCATTGAATACATATCTCATTCATGAGCATTGCACATGCCCCTCATTCCCAAACACAAAACAAAAGGAAAAAAAAAGGATAAAAGTCACGGAAAAAAGGAAAAAACATGCAGAATATACAATATTTTCCTAGCCTATCGTACTTTCATATGTCCTCTTCTTGATTTATCCATCTCCACATATATTTCTGTTATGCTTCTTGATCTATATCAAGAAAGGAAAGGCACCTTTTGAGTAGATGTGGACTCCTTAAGGAAGAAAAAGGGAAAGAAGAGAGACTAGAGAGGGAGAAACAAGAAATCATTCATTCCATAATATTTTCTTACAATAGGTGTATTTATAATACTTGGGTAAACCAAGTTTACAATATAAAACCATTCTACCTAAAACAAACTAAAAATAGAATAAAAGAAATAAACTAGTGGTTATTATATATATATACTATATAGACTATTTAGTTTATACTTTATTTGGTTAAAGATATGTTGTCAATGTCTAACACTCTCACATGGAAAGCAACCTTGTCCCCAAGGTTGAGAGAAGGAAAATACGAAGAGAGAGCAACAAAATTTTCCCATGTGGCATCATCCGAAAATATAATTTTCATTGCAAGAAAACTTGAACGCGAAGTTGTAAAAAGGTAGAAGGGAAAAAAGGCATAAGGAGAAATTCATAGTGACTGTCATGAATCGTTTTATGATATTTTTAGAATGTATCCTAACTTGATAAGAGGCAGACTGAAAATAAAGTTTGGGGAAAAAACTCTATGTAATTCATCTAAAAATTCATGTACTATTGTAATAGGAAACTTATCTTGAATTGTGAGTATATTAAGTGCTCTAGAATTAATGCAAAAATGTCAAGTATCATCATGTTTTTGAACAAGCAATATCAAAATAGAAAAAGAGATAGCATTATGATAAATAATGTCGGAGTGAAACATTTTAGAAATTAATTATTCCATAGCATCCTTTTGAAAATGTGAAGAATGAAAATGACATATGTTAATTGGCTGAGATAAAGATGGAAGATGAATACGATGGTCAATGGTACTAGGTTGAGGCAAACCTAGTGGTGGCTGAAAGAAATGTTGAGATTGTTTGAGTAAGGCAGAATTAGACAATGGTATATGATGTGCAAGAAAAGAGATACCTGTCGGAGAAGGTGGCGATTGTAGAGAAGGGATTTGGCCATTGGAACCAAGAATGCTAGCGGAAGATGAAGTATCTTGATGATGTGGAGTTTATGGACGGTTAATACACAAACTATCAAGTTTCTTGTTTATGAAATCCATAAATGAATAGATTTGTTGAAGGGATGGGCCAATAGAAGCAAATTGAACATTGATTTGATGTGAGGATTTTTGGATTTCAAAGAAGCGTAATTCTTGATTAGTTTGCAATGCTCGGAGAGCTTCCGCCAAGTCTACGTTCTTCATATTGATTCAATATTCGTGGATGATGAAGGTTTGAAAATATGAGGATCTCGAATTGGTACAGAAATTTGTGGTTGTTTGGATCAGATGGCCACAGTTGTTGAGCGGATGGATGTAAGGGCGGCTGATGGCACGAATCCGTAGGTCTTGAAGGTCCTGCTGATGTGAAACAACACGCATGGAAACAAGAACTGATTAGGGATTTTAATATAAGATTGTTAAAGCTTTGCTAGTTATAGAATTAATGCTTACCCAAGTTAGGTTTTAAGAATTATTAATTCGAAATTAAGTAAGGCATGCGGTTACAATTAGATTAACTGGACAATATCCAATTGACAACATAAAATTAGAGAGTAATGTTATGGGGAGAAACAATAATCCACAATTAACAAATAGAACTTTTCACCTTGGGTCTCTCACTCACTCTCTTGTTGGTAACACTTTTAATGGAGGAAGATTGAGAACAACCGAGCGATGCCACTAGGAGACAAATGGCGCACAAAGTGTAGTCCGTTGGAGTGATAGCTGGTGGCGGGTAGTCCATGGGATGACTAGTGAGCATCCAACATCTTATCCGTTCTTCCTTGATCATCAAAGGCAGAGAAAATAAGTTCCAAGCCTTATGACCAAAGTCTGAAAATAGCTTCAGATTTTGGATCACAAAATCTGAGAAAATTTCATATCTTCCCGAAGAGGAGGGTGGGAATTGGAGGCAGGAAACTAAGTTGATAAATTCCTTTTGAAGCAGTTAAGAGGGGGAGATATTTGGAGAGGTAGGGAGAAGGAACGGCGGGATGACCTGGTGGGTTAAGAAATTTCTAATTTTCCAAATCAGGTCTCTGATTTGGGAAATAAAGTTGGAAAGGGGCTCAGGGTAAATTCGGCTGAGAGCTAGAAATCTGAAATAAAAGCTGCAGTTACATTGAGAAGAGAGCTATTTAGGAGCATTTAAGAGGTGGAGATGTGGCAATTAAATAGAAAACAATAAGGGGGAAGGTCGGCCAAGCATAGAGAGGGAGAAAATGTTTAACTTAAGTTGGTGGGGACCACTTGGCTAACAAAGCTTTAAATAAAAATCTGAAATATATTTCAGGTTTTTTTTTTTTAAGCTAGGGAAGTTTCCTAATAAGAGGGTATTAATTAAGACCAATTTGAATTCAAATTCAAATTGAAATCTAATTAATTTGGAGACCTCAAATTAAGGAGCTAAATTAGGAAAGTATCAAAGCTTCATGAGAGTTTTGAATTTCAAATTCAAAACTCCTAGAGGGGCCGGCAGGTGGAGTGGTGGGGAAGGAAAATTGGGGAAGAGGGGGCGGCGGCTTGGACAAATTTTTCAGGTGGTGGTGACCGGCGGCCTGGGTGGCCCAAGGTGGCCGGCGGCAAGGGGCTTGGGGAAGAGGAAGGCGGCGGCCAGAGAATTGGGGAGAAAGCTTGAAGTAATTCAAAGGGGATTCAAACCTCATGCATCTCCTCCCATTCCACTCTCCACAATTGCTTCAATTCAAGCACCACGACGACGAATCGATCACGAGAAATAATGAACGAAAATTAGTAGAACAAGGAAGACCCTAGAACTCACAAAAAGATCTAGCTTCTCCTATGAACTCACTAAGAGATCAAAGGGAAGTGCACTCACAAAGAGAACAAAGGAGAATATTTTCATTTCAGCAAAATCTAACTATTACATAAGAAAAGGGCCATATATAGGCCTCCAAATGACAAAAAACACAAAAGACTAAAATGTCCCTTAGGCTACAATAGCGACCAAATACCCATAAGGGCAAAAGAAGAAAAACTGAAAAATAAAATAAACTACTAAATAAAATGACTCAAAATAAAACTCATGATCGAGGCCGTCGATCTCCGGCGTCTCCTGATGGTACATGTGTCGAAATCGCTGACGATGTCCTCATCACCTGCCCACTACAACTGAAGTGTTGGTAACTGTTCTTGAAGGTTCAAACGCTGTTCTTGAAGAGAATGAAGCGAGTGCTGAAACAGGAATGAGCAGAATTGCAGTTGGAATGGCGAGCAGCACTGTTGTTTTTTAATACAGGTCCTTGTAGCAGATTGTAGACCAATGAAGGTGGTAGAAACAGCATAAGAAGGGCTGTAATCTGGGGACTGAAGAAGGGCTGCTGCAGCTGAAAAATCAGCAGAAGAAGGCTGCATTTGCGCTGGAATGGCATCAAGAATAGCATGCCGTGGGTGAGAGAAGCACCTGGATGAAGATGGTTGCTGCTGTTGCTGTTCTTGGTGTTCTTAAACAGGAAAATGCAGCCAAATTGAAGACTGCTGCTGTTCTTATGTGAAGACTGCTGCTGGGAATGTATGGTGAAGTTGGTAATGTTGTGAAGATGCAGGAAACAAAAAGAGAATGATATGGAAGGCTGATTTGCTGAAGAAAACAGCAAGAAGAGGGCAGGAACAGCCTTTGGTGGCAGAATCTTGCAACTGGCAGCCTGCCGGAACTACACTGGACTGCAGAAAACGGAGTGCAGGACAGCAGTAGAACCGGAAGGCTGTGGTGAAGCAGTGTTTTCCAGTGGATAAACTATATCTTGGTGCCTAAAATGGAGGTAGGCGGCCACGGAGGAGACTGGCTGGCTGAAGAATAAGGTGGAAAGATGAGTTTAGTGCAACAAGAGCACCATTTGTTATGCTTCTTGATCTATATCAAGAAGGCAAGAAGGGGACGACAACTTTTGAGTAAGCATGAACTCCTTGAGGGAAAAGAAAGGGGAAAAAAAAAAGACTAGAAATGGTGAAATCAGAAATCATTCATTTCATAATATTTTTTTATAATAAGAGGTGTATTTATAATGCTTGGGCAAACCAAGTTTACAATATAGAATCGGTCTACCTATAACAAATTAAAAATAGAATAAAATAAATAAACTAGTGCTTATTATATATGAATAGATTATTTAATAATGAAAGAATAAATAAGGGAGATTTAGTGACACTAGAGATGGTTATTGGCGCAAAATAGGCGGCCATAACTTATTTTTATTTTTTTCTTTTTCTTTTTTTTTTCCTTTTTTTTTTTTGAAAGGGAGGGGGTTAAGGGACGTTTGAGGCCAAAGCACGGTATAGATAGTAATTGATATCAAGATTTCTGCAACAACTTCTAAATTCTTTATCAACTAAATTAACTAGCACCCATTGAGGCCATAAGGGATAATAGGCATGAAAATTATCTGTTTAATCAATCTCTAATGATTGTCCAGTAGAAAAGTGAAAACCAATGAAAATGCTTAATCAAGAAACTTCATGACTTTCCATAACTATTGCAAGAATCCAAAAGATATAGTTTACATATTAAGGAATTTGTTATATAGAAAATGTATATGATGTTGGCCTCGAAAGAAATCATCTAACAATTATAATTGCCTAGAAAACAACTGAAATAAAATCTTTACAGAAATGTTGAAAAGTTTATCTATGTTGGATGCAGAAAAGAAATTTGGGGCACTACCAACAAAGGTTTTAACTATTGAAGGTGCAGAAGTTGAAGACCTGGATGTTGTAAGAGATGATGATCAACTGTTTGTATTTTGACAAGAAAAAGAAACTATGAACAAGAGCATCCAACACAACGAATAAGCACACTTGTTGGATCTTTTGGATTGTTCCTCATAGTAAGTACCCTTGAGAACAAAGTAGCACAATGGAGGGTGATCCGGATGGCTAAAAAAGCAGCTTAATGCCCATTTTCAGTTTTCCAGAATGCAAGAATAAGTTCGGCCAAGAGAACTGGCGTCCTTGTAATGATTTAGGCTTCGTTTGGGACAGCTTTCTTGTTGCTTCTTAAAGCAACTTTTGTACTAAAAAACTGCTTTAAGAAGCAACAAAAAAGCCGCTCCAAAAGAAGCCATAAAAGAACAACAGTTGAGAAAACATTGCAAAATATTCTACTATAATAAAGCAATTTCAAACTTCAAGGTAGTTACACTTCTTATATCTGTACAGATATTTGAGTGACTATAATCACACATGGAATCATCAAAAAGTAAATGTACTTGAATAATAATGCATGTCGTCCGCAAGGAACTTTCACTGTAGATCTGTCAGAGAATCTCGCATAGAAAGCTTCTTTTAACATAGAATTGCACATGATTTATCTCCTCAACTAACAAAAGTTTCTTCTAATTAAGAAATTAATGATGATTTGCATTTTGTTTTCCACATTAATTATATATGCGATTTCCTGATCAAGATTTTCTGTAACTTCTGTTCTGCTTTAAGGATCTGTCAGAGAATCTCGCATAGAAAGCTTCTTTTAACATAGAATTGCACATGATTTATCTCCTCAACTAACAAAAGTTTCTTCTAATTAAGAAATTAATGATGATTTGCATTTTGTTTTCCACATTAATTATATATGCGATTTCCTGATCAAGATTTTCTGTAACTTCTGTTCTGCTTTAAGGATCTGTCAGAGAATCTCGCATAGAAAGCTTCTTTTAACATAGAATTGCACATGATTTATCTCCTCAACTAACAAAAGTTTCTTCTAATTAAGAAATTAATGATGATTTGCATTTTGTTTTCCACATTAATTATATATGCGATTTCCTGATCAAGATTTTCTGTAACTTCTGTTCTGCTTTAAGGAACTACGAATCCAACAAATTCATAGCAACTTTACACAAAAATTTTCAGTAGATAAATAATATATGTAAGTTATGCAAAGCAATAAATAAATTAAATTATTCATAATTTTCATATTATCACTAAAAACTTTTTAATACATCACTTTGACGCAAGTCACTGTTTCCTCCATATCAGAAGATTAAAAATCAAGATTCTGAGTATTATGACTGATTGAATGATAGAGCAGGCACCTTTCTTTTACTAATTATTCACCTTTGATCTTCTTAGTTCAGTATCAAAGTCTCGGAAATTATCTCTGTCTGCCGGATTCGCGTAATAGCATGCCTCGGTCATTTTCTGATCTGCCTCGCACACCACCGCGCCTCTACTCGCCATCGAGATCCCAGAGAGCATACGATCCCTCCCCTTTGCACACCCCATTGGCAAACTTCGCTCGTGCTCCAGACCCATTTCCCTGCTTCGCTGCTGCTATTGCCGAAACCCCTACGTCGCCGCATGCATCTTCCTGCACACCGCTACCAGATCTCCCTCCTGACCCCTGCGCCATCTCTCCCTGTTCCCGATGCAGCTGCTTGCCTACCGCTCCCGAATGTTCTTTTCGTGTCGCGCGCTGAGCCGCCAGCTGCACATTCCCCTTCGTTTGCTCACTAGGGCTTTTCTTCTACATCTTCCATATCCAATTTCTAGCTCCAGTTCTAGCATTTTCATCCGACGAGTACTTGCCAGCATTGTGCATCGCCAATACCACCCATTCAGAAGAGATCATATCTGGAAATATCAGTTACCGCATTCCCTATCCATCGGAACTCCGCCAACACACAAGAAGCAACCTGGTGTGGATATAGGCATACCTTATGTAGGTACACCACTCACGGTCACGTGGACTCACCAGTCATCTTTTCATCCTTGGAGAATTTTTCCGGGGCATTGCCGGGCCTTGTCGCCGGCAAATTATTATATGCGGACACACCGGACACAAGCGTCCTGCTTTTCGGCTTTTGATGTATTTTTTAAAAGTGAGCTAATATATCATTTTAATTACATATTAACAATCTTTTGCTAAATATTTACAAAAATATAGCAAAAGTGCAGCAAATATCTTACTTATTGATTATTTGATGTTTTTTACTGCACTTTTCAAATACTCAGTAAAATGACAGTTAATATGCAATTAAAATTATGTATTAGCTACTCTTTTGCAAAAATACACAAAATCGCAGCAAATAGAGACACAAGCTTGTGTTCGGTCTCCGCACATAATAATTTGCCTTTGTCGCCTGCACCCTATTTTCTCTGCACTCCATCCGGAGCAGCTTTAAATCCTTCATGTCATTTCTAGTATTTATAAAAATTATCTGGTATTATTATTTTTGGGATTTACCTACATAACACTTAAAACTCTCATATTTTATATTATATCTAAAATAACTAATTTATATTATCACATCTGAAATATATTATTTTCTCACATCCCTCACGCAGTTCCGTCTCCATGACCCCGCGCATGCCAGCTCCCAGATGCTCATAGGATCGTCACCTTAACGCTATTCTCCGTCAATTTTCAGCGTGAGAAAGTCCTGTGATGCTTGTGAACGCTCTTTTTTTTAGAACGCCCTCCAACTCCTTTGTCGTTCTATTGTTTCCATGAATTTTGACTGATGTATTTTATTTTTTCTGCCATGAGACATACGTATAATGGGCTTTTTCTACCCTTGTGTTTACAAATTTTGGATTTTAAGTTATAGTTATGGTGAATGTTGGTAAATGTATTTGGGTTACATTTAAATTTGGGGGATATTAGAGTGAAATTAAAGGTGGAAAGAGAAGAATATATGAAGGTGGAAAACATTAAACGGTGAAATTAGAGTATGATTTGCTTAATTATTTTATCCTTAGAGAGAACATTGAAAAGATCTGTCCATAGTTAATTGGGCATGAGTTCAAGTTACACTACCATATTAGTCATACTTCTCATAAAATTTACAAGACTATTTCAAGTGATAATGAGGTTATGCAAATAATATGACAATGTACTGACATTCGGCTGGTTGAAGTCGTTGTTACGTTGTAAGAGGATGCAAAGATTGATATGAACTTAGAAGGTTTAGAGGATTGTTCTAATATTGGTATAGCTATTAATGTTGCTTCAAAAAGCATTGACTTTGGAAGCTTAAGCAGTGATCAGCTTATGCGACCAGTTACTGATGATAAAATATAAAAAATTGGTGTTTTCTTTCATGATGAGTTTCAAGCAATTCCTACGATCCATCGAAATTATCATTAACTTTAGGGTGAAGATAAAGGCTAGTAATAAGTCTAGAGTTATACAGACATGCTCGCATTTCGGGTGCCCTTGTATGGTACGTGCATCGTTATGTAGGGATGGTTAGACCTTTGAAGTTAGGAGGTTATATGATATGCATTTGTGTCTTGGAGTTAACAAAGCTTGAAATAAACATGGTACATCAAACTGGGATGCTCTTGAAATGCAGGATATTGTGAAGAAAAATTTGAATATACCGTCAAAGCACATTAACAATACTTTAGAGATAAAATATAGATTATCATTGATGTATTTGTGAATGCGGCACTCTAGAGAAGTAGCACAGGCAATGACTTTTGGTGATGTGGATGAGAACTACAAATAGGTTTTGGCTTTAAGAAGTGAGCTTAGTACTAAAAATGCAGGGTCTCATATCACATACACTAACGATCATGATGATTACTCATTCAGAACTTAGTTTGGGCAAGTACTAATTCCTACAAAAAGGTTGATTTTGAGTTGAAGTTGGAGGAAATCTACAATATCAGTTAAGGTTTTCACTCATATTTGGCTTCTTTGCCATATAAGTGATCGAAAAGTATGCTTTCAACTAAAATTAAAAATGCTTCTAATACCAAAAATATGTTCGAATGTTTTAATGCTTGGATCAGAGAAGCAAGAAGCAAACCTGTGGTTGATCTTGTTGATATGATTAGGGGCATGATAATGGAACAAAGGTCTGATAAACGGCTTACAGCTTGCAGTTGGACAGGAGAGTTGGTCCCTTATGCCTAGGAGTGTGTTAGAGAAGTTACAACACGAAAGGAGATCCTCATTATTAGGTAGTCTTCTTCTTCGAAGTTTGAGGTGGAATGACTAAAAGAGAGATGTGAGGTGGACATTGATAGTCATGAATGTTTATGTAACCGTGGGAAAATGACTGGGTTACCGTGCATGCATGTAGCAGTAATAATTGGGAACAAGGAACATCCACTTTGGCATATATACATTCATTCATACTACCATGTTAACATGTATGAATTCTACTTTGTACAAAATCATAACAATCAAGTTTTGTGTTATATAATCCTTGAAAGGTTTTGTTTTCTTTTCCACATACAAACAAGTTTATGAAGGTGCAACTACAACGCTTCCTGACAAAAGTCATTGGAGTGTAGTTGATAACCATGGCCATGTCCAAGTTGGAGTGGCCAAAACTCAAAGACCCACGAGTCGAACAAAGAAAAAGATATTCAAAAAAATTTTGGAGACAAAAATAACTAAACAATGAACATAAGTGCGGGAGGTGCGGCTTACTTGGACACCACAAAACAACTTGCAAGGAAACTATATGAAGATCATTTTGAAACCATTTATTTTTTGGAAGCAATTTTTTGGTTTCTTCACAAAGATAACGAGTTTTGTAATAGTTTTTTTCACAAACATAACAATTATGTAATAGTTTTTTTTTTTCAAAGAGAACAACTTTTGTAATTGTTTCTTCATAAAGAGAACAATTATGTAATTATTTCTTAAAAAAAAAAAAAATTCGTAACAGTTTCTTCACAAAGATAAATGAAATTATTTTGCATTATTTCAAAAACCTCATACAAGAGTTCCCATTACAATGACAATTACAACTCTTCATATAAGTACAATAAAGTTAACAATTGAAGTACAACCAAAACAACTAATAGCAACTTGATTTGAAACAAGTTGTGCTTCACGAACTTCAAATTCTCCAAAGTCATATCATCTACTTGCCTTGGTATTGGATAATGACTTATATTTGATGGTGTTTGATAGACTTCATCAACCCACCTAAAGAAATTGCAATGATCTTTTGTCTTGTTGCAAGGGCAATGATAAAATCTTCAACTAAAATTCTCACTTCATTTAAATATAACACATTACAAGTTGCAATGACATGTGATTTGTGGCATGTGCATGCTTGTAGAGCCTATTGAATATCTAGAATTCATTTTGTAAAGGGGAATACATGAAAAAAATTCAACTTTAGAACATCAACTAACAAGTGAAACAACAACATCAAGTAACATCTTGTGTGCATGCACCCAACCAATTATCACCGAACTCAGGTTCAAGCAAGATTCATCATGGAGATGAGTAGGGACTAGATAAACAACAAGAATATAGGATTTTTCTCCTATTGTTGATCCCATGGCCCTCCAATGATCCCACAGGATGTAGGTCATGATTGCAACATGGATCATCCAAGTAGAGAGCCGCTCAACATAAACCAATCAACACAAATCGAGCTCATTTTAATCATTATTCGGATTTGCATAACACACAAATATATAAATCCTCAATTACAACATCTTATAGAAATCCTCCACTACATTATAGAAATCCTCCACTACAACAAATTTCTTATTCTCTCACAGAGCCATTATTCAACCAAGAAAATCTTGACCCATCACAGTGAAATAAAGACAACCAACAACCCATCACAGTGAAATAAAACCAACCAATGACCATTTTTCGACATCATTGTAAAAGTAGCAAAACTTATTATTCCCTCACAAGACCATTATTCAACTGAAAAAACCATGACCCATTACAGTGAAATAAAGCCAACCAACGATTCATCATAGTGAAATAACGCCAACCAATGACCATTAATCAACATTAGTGCAAGAGTTACAAAACTTCTTATTCCCTCAAAACTCTAGGACAACACATAAAAAAGGGCATTCTCTTGAAAGCCAACCAAAACCAATGACCCGTCATAGTGAAATAAAAGCAACAAAAAAAAACACACAAGCCCTCACAAGACCATTATTCAACTTCAGTAAAAAGGGTTGCAAAACTTCTTATTCCTACACAACTTCAATCTCTGAATCGACAAGCAAAATAACATGTAAGCAAAAAAACATAAGTTGTAACTCAAAAAGAGGAAAACATAGGGTGTTCTAAAACAATTATTCCATCCAACTCCAATCTCTGAACTGACAAGAAAATATGACTGAAGCAAGAACTATTTCTCATCGGACAAAGTTTGACATATCTATTCAAAAATTTAGGGCATTAATCATAACTAGGCATCACCAAAACTCACAACACTAGAAGAATGATGACAAAGAAGGAGAAGGAGTACTGAGTATGTGTATTAAGGGCATGAGAAATGGGAATTCACAAGCATCACAGGGAGTTCTCACGCAAGAAATCAACGGACATGAAAAAGAAGATAAAACAACGAGCGATTGGAAGCTGGTACATGTGTGGGTCATGGAAAAGGAACGGAGTGCGGAATATGAAGAAATAATAGATTTCTGGTGTAGGTAATATAAATTTGAATTTTTTTGTTGTTACATATATAATAGAGGAGTTTTAAGTGTTGTATAGGCAAATCCCTCTATTTTTTTAATGAAAACGGAAGACTAGCACATTTCATTATCATATATATAATTAAAAGAGGTTAGCGCAATATATATATATATATATATATATATATATATATATATATATATATATATATATATATATATATATATATATATATATATATATATATATAAAGTAAAGTTGCATAAAAATTTACAATGCTCAATCAAAAATTATGAGTCAAATCATAATACTACATTCACACAATTGACTCGTACTTTTTTCCAAAATTTCAAACAAAATTCATAATAGGTATATTCCAACACGCTTAATATGTCACACTCATCGATCTAAATTTTTAATAATTTACTTATTATGAATTCAATCAAATTTAAAAGTAGATCATTAGAAATTCATCATATTGAACATAATATAAATTGTAAATAACTAAAATAAAACAAATTTTGTAATAAAATAAATAAACAAGTGCTTCATATATCCAAGCAAAAAAATAATAGATTTTTCTTAAACCCTTACACCTCTCATCAAAAATAGACCCTTATGACTCCCCATGATAATATATCAGAAAATAAATTTTGATGAAGAAGAAGGAGAAGCTGCTCCTACAGGGGCTTCTGTTCGACCAAGACGACATGCACCACCCCGAGCACCTACACCAGCCTACCCTCACGATCATTTGGTCGAACGCTTCAATCAACTTCAGAGTTGTCTTGACACTCACATACAAGAACAAATCAACAACATGAGGATGAAATGTGGTGGTTTGGGGAACACTTCACTTCTATTGATCACCAATTCGAGACAATCTATCAATATTTCCAACCGCACCCACCACCTCCACCTCCAAGTGATCAGGATCCTCCTTACTGACATGTATCTATTTCGTACTGCCTTTCTTAGTGTTGTTTGTGACTCCTCTTTTTGGTGTTGTCAAAAGGGGGAGAAGTATGTTGCTTATGTGTTACTTATGTTTTAGTTCAATGAAATGCATTTTTATTTTCCAGTCTATTTCGGGATGTTTTAATTTATTAAAAAAATAAAAAAAATATCATGTTAATTTCCTTATAATTAACATTATTTGACATCATAAAAAAGTGGGAGATTGTTGCAATCTATGACCACCCCTAGTCTGAGATTTTAATGATGGAAAATAATGCCGTCTGAATTATTATTCATTGAATATCTTTGATTTCTGCTATTGTCTGTGAGTCCTAACATTTCAGAGAGATCACAAGTTACTCAGGACAACAAGAAGACTCAAGATTGGGTAGAGTAGGAGTTTGAGTTTATAACATTGTAATTTTTCATTTATTTTATTTTTTCTTTTCCTGAGTCTGGCCACAAATTGCATATAAGATTGAGCAACCATGCACACACACAAGGGGAGAGAATTTTAAAATTATAGATTTTTTTTCTCTGTTGATTGTACTGTACGAGTTTAGATCGTACTGTACGAGTTTAGATTGTACTGTACGATATGATCTGGTTGAAACATCTTTTTGTGAACAGGTCATACTGTACGAGTTATATCATTCATACTGTATGATTTGTATTGTTCATCCAAAACCCTAGCCGCCAGATTAGTTTAAGTAAAGTTATTAGCCATTCATATTGTACGAACTGTTTTGTACTGTACGAGTTATTTTGAATACTTATTTAAATTAGCCCCGTGATTAGTGGAAGAATCAAGGATTAATTTCTTATTGGTTATCATATTGTACGACCTCGTTCATACTATACAATCAACCAAGGTTGTTTGATCATCCCGGACTTCGTACGAAGTAGGTCATACCCTAGGATATATAGAGACGAGTTTTGATCGTTCCGGCTATTGTCCTATACGTACAGAAGAGTTTTACAATTTGTATGGTACGAGTTTATATTGTATTGTATGAATGTATTCAGATTATTTGGCCTATTCGTAAACCTTTGTACCAGGATGAAGCTCGTTTGTACTAATCGTATTATACGATATTGGATCGTACTGTACGATAGTAATGACTATTTTAAAGATATAGGATTTTTTAAGCCCGTTTTAAGTATCAAAATAATAGTTTTTTTATGTGTGACTGTGAGAGAGGAATGTGTTTAGAGAGGGTTTCCTTGGGAGAGAGCTCTAGAGAAGATTTTAGGGTTTGTGAGAGGAAGGAAAAGGTGGGCGTGGTGAGGGAGAAGGAGTGTGAGGGAGATCACACGGTTGCTCCGAGCTTGCTGCAGTTTGCTCCTCCTATGGCCTAAGAAGATCTTATGGGAGGCTCTCTGAGGGGGAGACTCTTCTACATCTATGTCTTCTAAGGTACTCTGCCTTCTCCATGAGGGAGAAAAATGAGAAGGTACGCTGCCGTTGCCAGGAGGGTGACAAAGCACTTGGCACTCCGCCACGCCGAGTTGGTGAAAATGAGATTTGTAAGGGCTTCTCTTCCTTGGCAAGGAAGAAAAAGGAAAACTATTGTTTAGTAGTGAAATTCTCGGAGTGGAGGACTCCGGGGAGTGGATGTAGGTCAAGTGATCAAACCACTATAAAATCTCTAGTGTGATTTTTTACCTTTTTGTTTTTATTTTTGCTTGCATTTTATTTTCATTATAATTGCTTCGTGAAAATCATTGTGAAATTCATTGTTGCAAATTATGTTCAAGTACTCGCTTTCGCATTAGTTAAAATTTTATGTTTAAAATTTTAAAACACAAAAAAAATTAGAACTCCTATTTAGGATTTTTTATTGCAATAATTTTTCACAATTCACCCCCCTCTTGGTGCATCTAGTAACTTCAATTGGTATCAGAGCGTGGTTTCAAAAATAGTGTTTTAGAAAATCTTGAAAATCGATCATGTCTCATTTTTATAATCGTAATACTGCGGTGGGTTATTCAATAACCCGTCCACCTCTTTTTGACAATATCCCGTTTGATTTCTTAAAGATTAGAATGTCTATTTTTTTACAGTCTATTGACTATCGCATGTGGATGTTGGTTAATGATGGTTACGTTGCACCATTTAAAATTATAAATGGAGTGAAAACTCAAGTACCTTTTATTGAATGGGGCAATAAGAATAGGGATTTGGCTCAACTAAATGCGAAGTGCTTAAACTATTCTTTTGTGCTTTAAAATCTGAGTACTATATGAGAGTATCTACATGTGCTACTGGTAAGGAGATTTGGGATAGACTGTGCATCACGTACGAAGGAACTAGTAAAGTTAAACAGTCTAAGCTTAATATTCTATTGCATGATTATGAACTCTTCCAAATGAAACCTAGCGAAACAATATCTGACATGTACACTAGGTTCACCCAAATCGTCACATCCTTGCATGCATTAGGTCAAAAAATTTCAAATTCTGAAAAAGTTAACAAGATTCTTAGATGCTTACCTAGTTCCCATGATGCTAAAATTATCGCCATCACTAAATCTAAAGATCTAAATGTTTATTCTATTGACAATTTGCATGGGTCACTCATTGCATATAAGCAATGAGTGAGTCAAAGGCAAAGTGATGCAGGTGAAAAGAAGAAGGAGCGGACGATGGCATTGAAAGTAAACAATTTAGAAAATGAAAGTTCTGTAGGGGAGGAAATAGCCTTGATGACCCGACAGTTCTGTTGACCTCATTTTTGTATGAGGTCACTAGAGACCTACCCAGACTCCAGATCAATCCTGACCCTATATTAATCAAGAATCTATATCCTAAGATTCTACCAAACTCCAGGCCTTAGGATTTATCTAGATCCTAAATCTCTTCTAGATTCTAGGTCCTAGGTTCTACTCTAGATCCTAGGATTTCTCCAGACAAATCTAGATTTTAAGACTCTTCTAGACTTCAGATCTTAGGATTTATTCTAGACCCCAAGATTCTCCTAGATCCAGACCCTATGATCTTCTCAAGCCTTAGGAGCTACCTAGACCTTAGATTAATCCAGACCTTGCAATTAATTTAGATCTCAGATCAATTCAAACTTCAAACCAATCCTGGCCTTAAGCTAACCCAGATCTCAATTCAAATCAAACCTCAATCAAAATCTAGACTCCAGTCTAGTTCAAGATCTTAATTTCCAAATCGAACATTGATCTTATTTCTGATCAAACATCAACCTTATCAAATCAATTCTGATCCTCCAAATGATCATAAATGATTTAGATAACTCAAACTTAATCTTTCATACTCAAAATCCAGATCAAATCCAAGAATCCAGACCAAAATCCTAAGTCGAAAAGCCAAGTCCTAAAAGCCTTTTCTTATGGATTTTCAAACACTTTAAAACACAACCAAATGGCCTCTGATTCAGGGTCTGCCAGTTGTATACTAATGGGACATGTCTCTGGAGGCTACCCTCAAAATTGGAACCCATTCTGAGGTCTCTAACCTCAAAATCTAAATCAAAATCCAAAGGCTGTAAAACCTTCAAATATTTATGGCCTATACCACTGGACCTGTCACCCAGTGGATTTTGACCTTGGAGCTTTCTTCAAACCCTCCAATCACTTATAGACCTTTAATCCTGACATGTTGATCAATAAACTGCATTTTATTGGACTCATTTCTGCCCCAGTGGACGTGGTGTTAATATGACTAAAATACCCCTTTATGGGTGTGAATGATCATTTTGGATCAAATGAGCTCCAAATCAAATGCAACCACTTCCAGCAAATTTCAAATATCAAACTCAACCTGCTAGACCCAAACCCAGACCCTCGACCAACCTGTTGACCAAGTCAACCTAGGTTGACCAAACAGGCCCTTAAGGGCCAAAATAACCATTTTGACTAAATTGACCTCCCCAGACCTTGGGACCAACTCCAATGGTCTCTAAGTGTCATTTCAAACCTGTCCAGCCCAAACCCATCCCTTGGGTCAACCTAGTTGACTCAGTCAACCTAGGTTGACCAAATCAACCATTAATCCTTTTCTACTTTGACTCAATTTTCAAATGCATTTAAACCCCTTCAACCCATCCAACCAACATTTAAGACCCCCTCAACTGCCACCTCAGTAGTCAAGAGGGTTAGTTAACTGGTCAACACAGTCAACAAGTCTCTTAAGGTCTTTAAGAGGTTTAAATATTCAAGCAAGCTCAAGTCATCTCAATCTCTTTGAACCTAGCTCACTTGACCAGCACCCAAAGCTTTTTCCCATGCCACTTCATCAGCCCTATTGACTAGTTGACTGGTCAACCCAGTCAACAAAGTCTCTAAAGATCTTTCAAATGGTCAAACCCCTTCTAAACCTCAAGTATATCCCTTCCAAGCTTAGGGACTTGCTTAGACAGTAAGTGAGAACCACTCCCAGGCCACATCATCAGTCCAAGTGGCATTAGACCAGTCAAACTATCAAACCAAGCTTAGAAAGTGGTCAAAGTTAGTCAAAATCCATTTAAGACTAATCTTCTTGATCTTTTAACCACTCAAGCCATTTAAACCAATTCTAGAAGGTTCCTAAGCTTTTATTAAGACTAGATTAAGCTTTGGATTAGTTTTGAACCAGCTCAAGTGGCCCCAAAGCCTATTTGGAGCCAATAAGACCTATCCCATGGATGTCCTTGGGCTGTCCTTGCTCCCAGCTTTCCAACCAATCTAGGGGCAGGTGGCAACCATCTAAGGGTGTCTCCAACTGATCCTAGCCGTCCAATAGGTCTAGGGTTGTTTGAATAGGATGAAAACCCTCATTCAAGTCGTCATTCTCACTTGAACCTTATCTCTCCATTCAAGCCCTCCCAGAGCTCAAACTATTTTTGTTTGAGCATTCCAGACCTTAATCCACATATCCCCACTCAAATCCAGCCGGTCAAAGCCTTTCTCCGGCGAGTTCCCGATGAACCTAGCTCAAGTCCGTTCAAGGGGATCTAGCGCTTGATCCAGAAGCTTTCAAGCCGAGGTGTCTTCTACAAATTGGAGCGTGGACAGTCAACAAATGCAACAAATCCTTAAGCGGTACAATCTGTCCATTAAATCAATGTAAATCTCTAAACCTAGCTTAGGACACTTAGGTTAAATAGATTTTATTTCAAAGTATACTAAGATATAAAATTGATTCCCCATATTTTCTATTCATTTAAGCTATCTAAGTTTAAAGTTTAAATTACTTTCATTGACTGAATCGAACGAACGAGGCAAAAATTGATTCTAGGGCGTCTCAGTAGTTCGCTACAGGCATGCATTTTTTGGAGCCGTTGATTTCATTATCAACGGTTCCGATCTCGACATCTCGCTGTCCGTCCGACCGCGTGTATCCGCAGTCCATATGGATCACGGTTTGGCGAGATCCTCAACGTCCATTCGAAACTGCGGGATCAAACTCGACCATTCGATCCCCGTCGGATTGAGATCAGACGCGTGGTCTGATCTGAGTTGTTAGATCAAACCGCATTCGATCTAATGATCCAGCTCATTGCCGCGCTGGTTAAGTGAGCCGCGTCAACTGACCGCCATCATCCATGCGATCCAGTCGCTGCTAGCCACGTAGAAAGCGTGTGCGGTCTCGCTGCAATCATTTCTAATGATTGTCTGGTACCACCGCAGTCTTACTTGCATTCAACTAATAATAATGTCTAATATTTATTAAAAATGTTAAAGTTCCAGAAAAGCATTAATTTCAAAAAGACAACAAACCGGTCAACTCTAAGTCAAAATTAGATCAAAACTTCAAACCTTTATAATAAAATATAGAAAAATCCAATTTTAGCATACTTATTGTCTAACTGATCATATTAAGGTCTAATATTTTAATAAAATACTAAATTTCCATAAAACATTCTTAATTTAAAAGTCAACTTTTAACCCCTTAATTAAATGATTAAAATATTCAAAAAATTCTTAAAAACTCGAAGTTGTTTTAAAAACTCCAAAAATCCTTAATTAACCTTAAAATCAGTAATCAACCAACCTTAATTAAAATTCATTAATCTTCAAACTTTAACCAAATCAAAACACTTAATTATATCGGGTACCACTGGGTAACCCAGGCCTACGAGGCTATTAAATTAGCCCCAAGAAAGGTGAAATAAACTTTACGGTCTCGGTGTGAAACAAAGGTGGTTTCCAATAAATAATTAAGAATTAATTTTAAAATTAAATTCAAAGCATTAATATTTAAACCTTAATTAAATTTCCCTTAAAACTTTCAACCAACCAGAACCTTAAGCAACTAAAAAAAAATTCCCTATATAGGAAATATCAAAACCACGTAGCCTACTTCACACACTTTAGATGGTTTGCTAGGACAACCAACTCTAGTTTTAGGCTAAGCCGGTGTTTACTTTTCCACTGTGTGCTGGGCTTTCGAGTTTTCACTGCATGATGTTTGCTAGCATATAATTGATGTGATTATTTGTTTATTTACTACACTCTGTGTTATAATTGATTGAACATTTAAATTTTATATATCAATTGCTTGAGATCAAATATTAATTTCTTGGGATTGCATATATATAACTGTTGATTATTATGATAACCTTGCATGATCGAGTCTATAATTTTTTATTTTAAATAAATGTAAATTTGATTGGATAAGGTTGTAAATTCTTTAAAGTGATTTGAGTTTGGGATACTTAATCCAATTTGAATTCCAAAGAGGTGAAGACATCCCTAAAGGGGAGAGTCTTCTTCCATTTGGAAGTCAAATTAGGATACCTTTCAAATATCCAAAGAGGAAAGATATCACCTCATTAAAGGGGGAGTTTCTTTCCATTTGGATATCTAGAACCGACGAATCAAGATGCTCATGATAAGGCGAAGAAGTAGATAACGAGAAGAATCTCAAATCTCAAAATCACTTAAGTCTTAGGAGAAGAATCCTGGTTGTTATTAGTGGTGCCCGGCCATTTTACTTTTCTGCAAATTCTGGGATGTAATAATAAGTGGCACTTAACACATGGACATTCAATTTGAGTTATTAATTTAATTGATTTATTTATTGATTGATGTGTTGACTGCGATTAGGATCTGCCTACTTTTTCTAGTTTTTTGGCGCTCTTGTATGTCGCATTTTATTTAGCCTGGAACCCAATCGTAGGCTCTTAAGGACTTATTAAATTTTTTTTACTTAAATCAAAATTAAAACAATTAAGCTCACATAGAAATTCTAACGCTTTAAGGAGTAAGCCCGGGACCGCCGGGAGTTCTCATTTCATAACTTCTTCTTTTTAAATTTAAATCATTTAATCGAGTCAATTAGCATGCATCTAATTAGTGACAAATTAAATTTCTAAAACTTTTAATTTCATTTTTAGCTTAAGCATTAAACTTCAACATAAGTCAAAGGGGCCAATTAGGATCCGCTATAAATGTCGGCCCCGTTTTCAAAAACTTTTCTTAAACAACGTCCCTACCCATTCTAACATTAAATGATTTGATAATTTTTTTTAAAGCGCCTAGGTGGTTTAGCTGGCTCCCCAATCCAGGCCGGGGTAAGTCTAGATTTTTACTACATTAGCTAGGTTCGGGTCATTTTTAGTACCCAATTTAGACTTAGGTTCCGAGGCTAGCTCGGGCCATAAGACCTCACCCTCCGGGAATTGAATCTCAACTTTCTAATAAAATTGATTACTTAAACTTAAATCTCTTTCAATCAAATTCGAGCCCAATAATTAGGATAAGCTCGGGTGTTTCTGAAGTAATTCAGAATCTCAAAATACCTCCTACCCTTTTTTCGTTGACTCCAGAAATAAGTGTTCAAATTTGAACCAATCCCGATTGAAAATTCCAACCCTTAACCTCCTTTGATATTGATCTTTGAAAATCTAAATAAAATATCTACAACTATTTTAATCGAGTGTTTTCATAGGAAATTCTTATTTCCTACGATGTAATTAACTACGAGGGCTTGCGCTCGTAGGAGATTTAGTAACCCAGACCAGATTTTCAAAATCAAAATTTTCAAACCTTTAATTAATTCTCTTTGGGAAATCAAACAAAAAATGGCGATCGTTATTATCATATTCAAAATATCGATAATAGGTAATATCATCTTTTTTCAAAAAGATATATATTATTTTATTATCATTTATTTTGATTATGAAATTAATGATCTCTTATCCGAATTATTATAGTTAAACAACTAATTGAACATCATTTTGATCTTTTGAGATAATATGTTGTTCCCCCTTGAGTTTGACTATAATTCAGGTAAATTTAAAATTCTGAAATTTAAACACATTAGGGAATGATATGATCACCTCCCGAGGCGATATACTGTTCATAATGACGTGTTTAATTTCAAAATTTAAAAATTTAATATTCCCAAAGAAAATTAATCTTTTTCAAACTATATATATAAATATTTTTTTTAAACTCAAACAAGTTCAAGAATTTTTTGAAAAGAAACTAAAGGTGTCATCAGAATAATTAGAATAAAGGTAAAAGTTCAAGAACAACTAAAGTTTCATCTGACATATATTGCTTTGAGTGCAGGAAACCAGGTCACCTCCGAGCTGGTTGCCCCAACTTAAAGAGTCAACCACAAAAAAGGGGAGGACAAAGCTAACTACAATAAGGGGAAGATGAAGACATAAAAAGCATTTTGGGTTAGCTCTGCATCAGAATCATCTGAATAAGAAGCAGAGGAAGAGATAACGAATTAGTGTCTAATGGCTAACGATAATCTTGATCAATAGGATCAAGACGAGATATGTCAACTTTCATATGAAGATTTACTGCTTATTTCTGAGAAAATCTATGACTCATATAGAAAGTTAAAAAAAATGCATGCTAGTATTTTATAAATTGAGCATGCTAACTTAGTTAAAGAAAATTCTAATTTAGATAAAGATCATATATCCCTGCTTGATGAGCTTGATGCATTAAATAAGAAGCATGTTGAATTAATTGATGTACGTGAATCCTTGAAAACATTGCATGTTGAACTAGAAACAAAGTACAAGAGTTTAGAGGGACTTGCATGGGAGTTAAAAAGCACTGAACAACATTTGGATCTTGAAATTTCCAATCTTAAACATGCAAATGAATTTTTACAAGTTAGCTTAAAGGCTTTGAATGAAAATTAAAAACCACCTTCACTTGAAGAATTTTGCATTCCATCACAATAGCATGAATCATTCAAATCCCCAGCACTGCATGCATTACACAACTTTAGGAAGAGGCATCACTACCCATATAGGTTAGTGAACCCATTTCCCGGTGTTAGGTGTTTCTCTTGTGGCATGCTATGTCACATAGCCCACACATGTACGATTCACCATAGGACACACCTAGTATGGAGACCTAGATTGCATCCATCACAACATAACATACATACATCTCATTCATACAAGCATAAGAAGGAACTCAAACTCACTTGGGTTCCTAAATTTAACCCTTGAATGAAATTGTAGGGATGCTCTCACAAAAGACCTAGTGAGAGCATGTGGTACCTAGATAGTGGCTGCTTGAGACACATGACTGAAGACATAAAGAAGTTCATTTTACTAGATACAAGGACCGGAGACAAAGTAACATTGGGAGACAACACCACTAGGAAAGTGGTGGGCTCAGGTATTATTCGTAATGCTAAGAATTTTTTAATTGAAAGTGTTTTATTAGTTGATGATTTGAAGCATAACTTACTTAGCATTAGTCAATTATGTGATAAAGGTTTTGACATAAAATTTCTCTCTGAAAATGCCTGATTAGTTTAAATAACAAACTTATGTTTATATGTTAGATCTTGATTGAACTGACGGTTCAAATTTATTTTGCTTAAAAATAATGGTAGATGACTCGTGGCTATGGCATAGAAGACTATGCCATGCTAGTATGAAAATACTTAGAAACATCACTCAGAAAAATCTAGTTAGAGGCGTACCTAAGTTAGACTTCACTAAGGACCATCTATGAGATGCCTACTAACTAGGAAAACAAATCAAATCATCCTTTCATTCAATCAATGATGTGATCACCTCTAAGCCATTAAAAATCCTTCACATTGACTTATTTAGAACCGTTAGCACAGCTAGCCTTGGTGGGAAAATTATGGATTTGTGATTGTAGATGACTTCACTAGATTCACTTGGCTAAGATTATTAGCATACAAGAATGAGTCATTTGAGGAATTTAAGATTTTTTCTGCGTTGATTCAACAAAAATTAGGATGTAAAATCTCAATAATCCATAGTGATCACGATGGAGAGTTCCAAAATGAAAATTTTGAATCATTCTGTCAAGAGATAGGAATAGAGCATAATTTCTCAGCCCCTAGGACTCCATAGCAAAATGGAATAGCAGACAGAAAGAATAAAACCTTAGTAGAAGCTGCTAGGGCAATGTAAGATGAGTATACCCTTTTTAGATATTTTTGGACAAAAGCAGTAAACACGGTGTGTTATGTCTTAAATAGGGTGAACATTAGATCAAAGCTAAATAAAACTCCTTAAGGATCGGACACCGAATCTTTCACACTTACATATTTTTGATTGCAAGTGTTTTATCTTAATTAATGACAAACTTCCCTTAGGAAAATTTAATCCCAAGTCTGATGAGGGTGTCTTCTTAGGTTATTCATTTGTAGGTAAGGCCTGTAGAATCTTTAATAAGAGAACCCTAGTAGTAGAAGAGTCCACCCATATAGTATTTGATGAATCAGATAAGCCCTCTGAATCTAAAATTGAAGAAGATGAAATAGAGGCAATTCAAGGAGTAGAAACTATGACCTTAAGAGAAAGGGTAGAACCTCATGAAGAATTGCCTAGATAATGGAGATATTCTTATAGTCGTCCTAAAGAGTTAATTTTAGGAGACCCTTCAGAAGGTGTAAGAACTAGGCATGGACTTAGAAAGGAGGTTAGTTATTTAGCATTCATCTCTATGATAAAACCCATGAGTATAGATCAAGCATTAGGAGATGAATTTTGAATCCTAGCAATGCAAGAAGAACTAAAATAATTCACCAGGAATGATGTTTGGGGGTTAGTTAAGAGACTTAAAGAACATAATATAGTTGTAATAAAATGAGTCTTTAAGAATAAGATGAATGACTCAGGAACCATAATAAGAAATAAAGCCAGACTAGTAGCTAAGGGGTACAACCAAATTGAGGGAATAGACTTTGAAGAAATCTTTGCCCCAGTAGCTAGACTAGAAGTCATATGAGTGCTCTTAGCTTTTGCTTGCTTCAAAAGTTTTAAACTATATATAAAGAGTGCTTTTTTGAACGGGGTAATCAAGGAGGATGTCTATGTTGAGCAACCCCCCAGATTTGAAAGTTCATAATTTCTAAACAATATATTCAAATTAAAAAAGGCACTTTATGGATTAAAACAAGCACCTAGAGCCTAGTACGAAAGACTTAGGTTATTCTTATTGGATAGAGGATTTGTAAATGGTAGTGTAGACACTACACTCTTTTTACAAAAGGTTAAAGATGAAATTTTCATTATTCAGATTTATGTAGATGACATTCTATTTGGATCTTCAAATAAAATTCTATGTGATGAATTTTAAAAAATAATGAGTAATGAGTTTGAAATGAGCATGATGGGGGAGCTTAATTATTTTCTTGGCTTTAGTGTGAAACAAATGGATAATGGAATATTTTTTAGCCAAATGAAATACATTAAGGATATTCTAAAAAAATATGAAATGAATAGTGCTAAGCCCATAAACACTCCAATGAGCTCTACAATTCAATTAGATAAAGACCCGTATGGAAAATCAGTTGACCAGAAAAAATATAGAGGAATAATATGATCTCTCATCTACCTGACTGCAAGTAGACCAGACTTAATATTTAGTGTGTGCCTCTGTGCTCATTTTCAAGTTGATCCTAAAAAGTCTCACATAACTATGGTCAAGAGAATTCTTATATATCTACTAGGCACCTCAAACTTAGAAATTTAATATCATAAGCACAACATTTCCTTTGAAAATTGGAAGACATCTTCACAAAACCACTAGCCTATGATACATTTAGCACTTTGAGGACACGACTAGGTGTCATAGATATTAATGCATAATTCAAAAAAATAATAATAAACAAAAAACAACAAATTTTTTTTTTAAGGATGTTCCTAATCATCACACACTCACCACACAAAATTTGACATCTTACATTTTCCTTATCGTACTGTACGATCCACTATTGTATTGTATGATATATCAAACCAACACATATCACAACCTAGGTTCAAATTTCACCTCTATCGTTCGTATTGTAAGATCACAATCGTCCTGTATGAACCAGGTGCAGTTCATTGAAATCATTTGGTACGATATTATTGAACATCATACGGTATGATATACCCACTTCTTAATGTATGATCCACGTTAGTAAATGTATTTGGACAAATTTACTCAGTTTGGTACGATATTATTGATGATCGTACTATACGATATCTCCTCTTCGTACGATACGATCCACCTCAATGAAATGGTTGAGGATGACTTAAAGGTGGTTGATACGATATAATGGCATTTTGTACTGTACAAACACTTGTTTGTACTGTACAAACCTTTTAGTCAAAGGTCGTACCGACGACCCTCGAGATGATTGAAACCCTTCTAATCGTACTGTATGATACTTATCATACTGTACGATTTGACCGCCTTTTTCGAACCGATCAATTAGACAACATTATTGCCATATCGTACTGCACGATCCTCGATCATACTGTATAATGTGTCCAGAATTTTATAAATTGGCCTTATTTGAAGCTTATTCCACTCATTCCTCCTCCTCTCACTTAGTATAAGCTATTTTCTCCAAATGTCGAGCTCTAACAAGCATGGTCGTCTAGTCATTGGAAGCTTGTCTTCCTCGTGTCGACCTAACGAACATTTCCTAACTGCTGATAATGAAGCAGCCTATCACAAATATAAGGCCTGCAAACTTACACCATCTTGAATGTTAAACCAAACTGCACTCAATTTTGAGGTAATGCCTCTATTTGCATCCGCTACTTTGAAATTCCTTCTAACTCTAACCTTCCCATACAATTTAGAACTCCTTTTTGAATTCCTTAAAAACCTCACAATCAACATAGAAAATCATACCCTCACCTCTTTCGTCTGCTAACAACATGTTGAGATCACTAGAGCATATCTTGCCCAGTACATTGGACTCTCCACTGACGGTCCTAGAGTTAATTCTTTTCTTACCAATAAATTCGACTGGAGTGCTACGAATTTAGTTCTTATGAATGTCATCTTCTACCAACACCAATAACTCGTTCAATCCCTCAATCGAAATGCCAGAATCATTCAACACGTACTAATAACCTCAATAAACCCAAAGCTTGTGATCGTATCCGCATGACCCCAAGTTTATCTATCACTACATATCTTATCATGTCCAACACCAAATTCGATGAGGTAGATTTGATTATCAATTACATTCAAAATATGACCTTAATTCGCCTCTCTACCACCCGTAGAAAACAAAACCTACCCCTTGGCCACCTTATAGGGTACATTCTTCAAAATAAATATCAGTTAACCTATTCTGCTGAACCTCACAACCTACCTATTTTCTATACGGATGCCTCTTTCCGTATTTTGTTTCATCGGGGGCCAGAGCTGGATGATTCTAATTTTGATGAAGAAGAAGGAAAAGCTGCTCCTATAGGGGCTCCTGTTCGACCAAGACGACATGTACCACCCCGAGCACCTGCACTAGCCTATTCTCACGATGATTTGGTCGAACGCTTCGACCAACTTCAGAGTCGTCTTGACACTCACATACAAGAACAACATCAGCAACATGAGGACGACATGCGGTGGTTTAGGGAACGTTTCACTTTGATTGATCACAAATTCGAGACAATCCATCAATATTTTCAACCGCACCCACCACCTCCACCTCCAAGTGATCAGATCCTCCTTACTGAAGTGTATATGTTTTGTACTTCCTTTCTTAGTGTCATTTATGACTCCTCTTTTAGGTGCTAGCAAAAGGGGGAGAAGTCTGTTACTTATGTGTTACTTATATTTTAGTTTAATGAAATATATTTTTGTTTTCTTGTATATTTCATGATGTTTTAATTAATTAAAAAAATAAAAAAAATATATCATGCTAATTTTCTTATAATTAATATTATTTGACATCATTAAAAATTGGGAGATTATTACAATCCATGACCCCTAGTCTGAGATTTTGATGATAACAAATAATGCTGTCTGAATTATTATTCATTGAATATCTTTAATTTCTGCTATTGTTTGTGAGTACTAATATTTTAGGGAGATCACAAGTTACTCATGACAACAAGAAGACTCAAGATTGGGTAGAGTAGAAGTGTGAGTTTATAACATTATAATTTTTCATTTATTTTATTTTTTCTTTTCTTGAGTCTGGCCACAAATTGCATATAAGACTGAGCAACCATGCACACACACAGGGGGAGAGGATTTTAAAATTATAGATTTTTTTATCTATTGATCGTACTATATAAGTTTAGATCGTACTGTACGATCTAATCTGGCTGAAACATCTTTATGTGAACAGATTGTACAGTATGAGTTATATCATTCATATTGCATGATTTATATCGTTCATCGAAAATGCTAGACGCCATATTAGTTTAAGTAAGGTTATTAGCCATTCGTACTATATGAATTATTTCGTACTGTACGAGTTATTTTGAATACTTACTTAAATTAACCCCATGATTAGTGGAAGAATCAATGATTAGTTTCTGATTAGTTATCGTACTGTATGACCTCGTTCATACTGTACGATCAACCGAGGTCATACAGTACGATCAACCGAGGCTATTTTTTATCATCCCGGACTTCGTACTAGACTATCCCTTGATTTTGACTAATCGTACTGTACGAAGTAGGTCGTACCCTACAATGTACAGAGACAAGTTTTGATCATCTCGGCTATCGTCCTATACGAACACAAGAGTTTTACATTTCATATGGTACGAGTTTATATTGTACTGTACGAATGTATTCAGATTATTTGACCTATTCGTAAACCTTCGTACCAGGACGAAGCTCGTTTGTACTAATCATACTGTATGATATGGATCGTGTTGTACGATAGTAACGGCTATTTTCAAATACAGGGTCTTTTTAGCCTGTTTTAAGTATCAAAATAATAGTTTTTTTATGTGTGACTGTAAGAGAGGAACATGTTTAGAGAGGGTTTCCTTGGGAGAGAGCTCTAGAGAATATTTTAGGGTTTGTGAGAGGAAGGAGAAGGTGGGCTTGGTAAGGGAGGAGTGTGAGGGAGATCACACGATTGCTCCGAGCTTGCTGCACTTTGCTCCTCATGTGGCCTAAGAAGATCTTATGGGAGGCTCTCTGAGGGGGAGACTCTTCCACATTCATGTCCTCTAAGGTACTATGCCTTCTCTAGGAGGGAGAAAAATGAGAAAGTACGCTACCGTCGTCAGGAGGGTGACAAAGCGCTTGGCACTTCGCCACGTCAGGTTGGTGAAAGTGAGGTTTGTAAGGGCTTCTCCGCCTTGCCGAAGTAAGCAAAAGGAGAAATATTGTTTAGTAGTGAAATTCCCAGAGCGGAGGACTCCGGGGAGTGGACGTAGGTCAAGTGACCGAACCACTATAAAATCTCTAGTGTGATTTTTCCCTTACTACTTTTATTTTTGCTTGCATTTTATTTTCATTATAATTTCTTGGTGAAAATCATTGTGGAATTCGTTGATGCAAATTGTGTTCAAGTACTCGCTTCCGCATTAGTTAAATTTTTCTATTTAAAATTTTTAAAAAAAAATTAGAACTTCTGTTTAGGATTTCTTATTGCTACAATTTTTCGCAATTCACCCCCCCCCCCCCCCCCCCCCGCCTCCTCCTCCTTGGCACATCTAGTAACTTCAATAATCTCATAATATCACATGATCATAAAATATAACTACATCCATCACAACATTACAAGTGGCCATATATATCACTATCAAATAATCCTCCTAGCAATAGGGGTTATCGTTCAGGGACACATTAAATTGGCCATAATAAGATTAACATGATTATTGACTACTTCTTGGTTCTCACCTCCACACTCGAGAACAATAATAACTTGAATGATGGCTCCGAAACCTTGACCATTGACACCATGCATATTTCTCATCTAAAATTAAAGTACTATTTTAAAAGAGATGATGGGGTCGATGCTAATGGGTTCAGGCTAGTTGAGGCTATCGAAGCCAATGTCTTGGCCAGTGGGACCATAATTATAATTCCATGAGATTTGTAGGGGGCCACACCCATAGTACATCTTCCATAGGGTGCATGGGTAATCTTGAGAATTGAAGTCACAATATGCATTGGATTTATCTCCATGTTCTTTGTAGCACATGTATGTTCATATTAATATTTTCATTTTTTTTATATAAATAATGTGGTCAAAACTTAAAAGATAATAATAAGAGAAAGTAGCTTAGTATCAAAATAATTATTAACATTTAGTCCATGTTATAGTTCTTAAGCAAGCAAGAAAAGCTTAAACTGGATGCAATGCAAGATTTAATTTATTACCCATGTATAACATCCATCTCAAAATAAATCCAACTATTAAAAAAAAAATTCCAATCATTTTTTTTATCATGAGATTATGATACTAAATTTTTACATTTTTGCTAGCTTACTAAAATATCTTATATTTAACTGAATAAAATCTTGATATTACATAAAACATGCACATATTATATATATATAAGATCGTCTTTATTAAAATTAAACTCCTACTTATGGTCTTTTAGTAAGAAAATGTTATTTTGCTTCTGCCATTGTTTGGATTAATAAGAAAAGAAGGTATTGGTTTTCATAGTTTTTTTTTTTAATCATTGGAATTGAGCTTAGTCCTGATTTTATAGGGATTTTTTGCATTAATGTTATTAAATTCTTATTCATTTACATATATAATACATAAATTTTTATAACTTACTAATATCAAAACCACATTAATAAAAATATTGTAATTGATGAAGACTATATTGTTTTCCTCATTGGTACGGCGTTGCAATTTAATTGGATGAATGAGTTATCGCATACAGAACTATTCTCAGCTAATATATATTCTCCATTATATGAGACAAATTTTACCGGAATTCCTCAGCTAACTTCATTTGTCCTTATTATTTTCAGAATAATATATCTCATAATACTTGAATATATATATCAAACAATAACGTCAAAAAATGAGAAATACCGGGTAAATACCGAGCAATACCAAACAATAACGAGGAATACCATCACTTGAAGACCCAATACTGATTTATACCGAGCAATACCGAGTTATACAAAAGTTATACCGAATTTTTCCTAGAAAAAACTCGGTACAACTCGGTACCTAATAAAAGTTCATTAGCAAGAGGGGAGTAAGAAGTAAGAACCAGCCATATGGATGTGATAAAAATACTATATATCACACGTTAGCCATAGAGGCTCTTCAAATTGAACCCTCAGCTTCTCACCAGCGGCAGGGACCACCGAAATCAAACCATTGTCCTGAAGCCGATCACCAGCGTGCCAAGCTGGCGTACCATTTTCAAAAGCATTACACGTTAGGCGTGTTAAGCCAGTTCCATCTATGCGACAAAACCACAGGTCACCGTAGGGTTGGAATTGGTTCGGCATCGACACCGTCTCGGCTGAAACGCTGCCAAGGTTCGTCGTGAAGAGGAGCCACTTCGAATCCGGACTGAAGCAGACATGGTTGATTCTCTCCCTATCGGCCTCATCAGACCCCCGTGGCCCGACAACATGTACCCGTCACAGGTTCAAGCCGTCAGGTCGAACCAAATATATGCTGTAAGCCTTCGGATTAGCCGGATTGTGCCGGTTAGATGAGAACGCGATCAGCTCGCCATCCGGCGACCACGCTGGCATCGTATCGACCCACTCGCCCTCCGTTAGTCGCTGAATCCCGCCACTATCGGCAATTTCTCCGTCGATGGCATCGAGGATGTAGAGGGTCTTGTGGCCGGATCACCCATATCGAAAGGCAACGTGCTTCCCGTCCGGTGAGCACGATGGGAATGCGTTGTTGGCGGTACCTCCACGGGATCTTCACATCGGCATAGATTTCCTCCTTTTTGTCGTCAAGATCGTCGAGATTAAAGGAGATCCGGGCAATCTGGACTGTTGCCTTGCTGGAATCAAAGATCGGGCCGATAGAGGTGAAGATAACGCCCTTCTCAATAGGACTCCATGCCGTGTAGAACGCAGTGGGCGATTTAAGCAGAGTCCACTGTTTCAAACCGTATGATCGGAGTACCATCAGGCCAGGGGATTCAAAGAAGTCACCGTTGATTGCGAGTAGATCACCGGCAGGGGAAAAATGGGAATGTGCCATGAAGCCGAAGAAGCTGGAGCCCTTGAATTGGAGAAGCCACGGGAAGGAGATTCGGTACCTTGTCTCGATTCTCCTCTGAATCGATGGTATCCGAGCTGATTTGAGTCCGGTGAAAAAAATGGATTGTAGTGATGGGTATTAGGGTTTAATCTCTCTGTAATCGGATATAATCGTTCTGATTTGAGATCAAAAATCTCAATGTGGCGGAATTTAATCCCCTTCCTGCGCGTGGCAACCGCTATAAACTTCCCATCGTTTGATGCAGCGGGTGTGAAGGCGTGTAACCTCGGTGGGGTAATACGACGAGCTATGATTTCTTCAAGATTTTCCTGTAGATCGATGCGGTAGACGCTCCACCAGCCATCGTTGGCCTTACGGTGGAAGAATATTGTTGATTCACCAGAAAAAGTTGGCCATCCACCACGGCCGGCAACGATGGTCTGCTTTTCCGATTCTGAGACACTAAAGATGGTGATCTCGGTTTCGAAAAAGTGGAAATCGCCTTTCCATGGCCGAGACCTGTAGGATGCTGCGGCGACGAGTTGGCCCGACTCCGAAACCGTTGGACTGAAGTCGACAGATCTAGCTGGGGTTAATCGAACAGTCTCCTCTGTGTTGAGCCGGGTCATGTAGACTGCAGCCCAACTCTTGAAAGACTCTGAGAGGGGCTCATGGGCGGAGACGTAGAACACGCGGCCATTGTTAATGATGGGCCGATCGTGGAAAAGGCTATTTTGGTTTGTCGGGAGCAGTTTGATTTCGTCTCCGGCCGAAGATGTCTGATAAAGTCTAGCGGAGCCGGTTCTCTCGGAGACGAAGGCAACAGTTTTGCCGGACTTATCGGCGAACTGAGCGTTGTAATTGACGGATACGCCGTCAGTACGACGGCTTTCTGTTAAGTCTTCGTCGGCGATGTGGTCGGCGGCAAAAACAGTGGAAAAGACATCGAAGCCGTAGGTGAGCAATCCGAGGGTTGAGAAGACGATAGTTCCCTGGACATCCATTATGACGAAGGGTTGTTCAAGATATGAAATCAGCTTACAACCACGGCGTTAAATATGGCCGCTCGGCCGCTCTCTCTCTTCTGGCTAGTTCCGACGTCTATCCTACATTAAAGAATGAGAACTCGTGGTCAATCCGGTGCGATGCATAATGTATAGTTTATTTTATTATTATTTTTTTTGGACGAAGAAACACTGTCTAAAAGTCGAACAATTATTACGTCCTCTAACCGAATGGTTTTATAGGTTCGGCCACCATTAAATTTACGCCACGTAGCAGCTCGACGACCCGACCCAAACCCGCGGTGTTTTGGATATTTGACGATTATTTTTCCCTTAAATGGGCGGGAAAACTTTATAAGACGCGGGTATATAAACTACTGGCCATTTATCTTCACTGTACACAGAACGTTATACAGTGTTTAGGGTTTTCGAAACTTTCGCATAGCTTTCCACTACATGGATTCGAAGGAAGCTACTCTGGGAACTCCTACTTTGGAAGAGTTAGACGATTTCGACGAAACATTTGGCACTTATACTTTGGATGACGATTTTTCCTATTTTTTACAAGTCAGCGGTCATCCATCTTTGTTTGATCTTCTCATATTTGTTTTTATCTAACCTTTAGATAACTCGGTATTGATTGTTAGTTAAATGTTACTTGATTTTTTATAAGTTGGTACTGCTCGATATGTGTTTATATTGCCTCAATTTGTTTTTTATAGCTATGAAGACGAAATACCAAGTTTTATAACAACTCGGTATTTCTCGGTATTTGGGTTTTTTAAACATTTTTTACGTCATTTATGTATTATACATAACTAGATTTTAATTTCTATTACTTGAAATTGATTTCTGTACAGATATTGTACTTATGTAGAACTTGTACCGAGTTTTTTTTATAACTTTTAATATCTCGGTATTCGTATTTAATACTCGGTATTTATAAGTTTTCGTTAGATTTACGTTAATTATGACTTATATACACCTAAAATTGAAATACCATAAATTTGTACCGAGTTTTTTATAACTCGGTATTGAACCTGTATCGAGATTTTCATTTATTTATAATGGAATTTTTTTCTTTGTTTTAATGTATAATGTAATTTATTTTGATAGGGGGTTTACAAATCTGAGAAGGAAGCATATGTTAAATATTGCGAATATGCACATAAGCATGGCTTCAGTGTTCGGAAAGAACATCTTTCATACTGGCCTGGTACCAGGAAGTTGAAAACAAAGGTTTTTGTGTGTTCAATATCTGGATTCAAGAAGGAAACAGAAAATGTACAGAAGGTTAAATTTAGAAAATCAACTACAAGAACAGGATGCCCTGCTATGGTGAGATTTTTTGTTAGTGAAGAAGGGATATGGACGGCAAAAAATTCGGTAGAAACACACAACCATGAATTGGCAAAACCGGATGATCAACATTTGTTGAGATCATCTAGGCACATCACTGAAGAGAATGCAACTGTTCTGAAATCTATGGCAAATGCGGGAATAAGAACAATAAATGCATTTTCATATCTATCTGAGGAGGTTAGAGGAGTAGAAAATCTTGGTTTTACCAAGAGAGATGCATACAACTATATTCAAAAGGAGAGAAGAGCAAAAATTGAGAATGAGGACTGCAATTCGCTAATCAAATTGTTCAAAAACAGGTGTGCTGAAGACAATCTATTTGCATGGGATGTGCAAACTGACGATGAAGACAGGTTGGTAAACTTTTTTTGGGTAGATGGTTTGGGGAGAGTGGATTATGACTGCTTCGGGGATGTAATAATTTTTTATACAAGCTACCGTTTGAACAAATATAATTTAGTATGTGCCCCTATTATTGGAGTCAATAATCATTGGCAAAACATTATATTAGGGATGACATTTCTATCTGATGAAACTATTGATTCATTCTGTTGGTTATTTCAAACCTTTTTAAGAATTATGGATAATAAACATCCAATTACTATATTCACTGATCAGGATCAAGCAATGGCAAGGGCAATAGAGCTTGTATTCCCTAATACAAGACATCGGTTGTGCCAATGGCATATACACAAGAAGGCGCCTTCGAAAGTTTGGTGTTTTAATAGTAACAACAAAGTTAAAGGCCTTTTTTATAGTTGCTTCAACAAGTGTGATTCATCGGAGGAATTTAATAGTTTGTGGAATGAGATGATTAGCGAAGGAGACTTACACAACCATCAGTGGTTAAATGATTTGTACAAAATACGGGATAGGTGGTCTACAGCTTTCAACAAAGATTGCTTTAACCTTGGAATATTGTCTACACAACGTAGTGAGTCTACAAATTTTGTTTGCCATGGTATTTCAAAGGCTACAAGTTCTCTAACCGAATGTTTCCTTGGATTGGAGAAACTTATAAATAGTTGGCGTCGGAATGAACGAGATGAAATTTTTAAATGTTCTCAAAGTAAGATACAACCTTACATGAAAAGAAGTCCGATACTAAACCAAGCAGCAAAATTTTATTCAAGAAAGTTATATTCATTTTTTGAAGAGGAGTTTTTGAATGGTTTAGGTGGACTACGCATTGATCACTCTTCACTAGACTCATCAACATTTTCCGTGAAGAACATAGACCCAACTTTCGATTCACACAAGTGGACTGTTTTGTTTAGTTCAGCTGAAGGAACTATAAAATGCAGCTGCGGAAAGTTCGAGATGATGGGAATCCTGTGTTCTCATTGCATGAGAGTGATGAGTCAGTTGGATGTTACTAATATATCTCAGAAATACTTATGTCCAAGATGGTCAGCAACTGCTATGAACGATCTTTATAGTGGATTGAATGTCCAGCTTACAATACCGAGTTTGTGCACGTTGAATCAAGGTTCCCGAAACATGATTTTTAGAAATTATGTTTGCCGATTTGCTTATCAAATTAGCAGTGAAGCTCAAGGTAATGAGGATGCAGAACAATGTATGATAGATGGTATGAGTGCATTGGCATTAAATGTTCAAAATATTATGGAAGGAAAAAGCAATAAATCGGCAACTGAAGGGCTCCACAAAACAATTAGAGATCCTGCAAAGCGCCGGCCTAAGGGAGTTTCAAATGCTAGATTAAAGGATCATTGGGAGAAGAGGAAGGCCAAAAAAGTGAAACCAACCGTGCAAAATCCTAATCCAACAATTTATTTTACACCTGCAGAATTAGGAAGTTAGTCATCCTTTATGTAAGTGTGATCAAGATTTCAAGAATAACAAGGTATTATTCGATAATAGCATTGCATACTCGGTATTACTGCAAGTTATAAACTCATCAAAATAAATAAAACACAAATAAAAAACATATGCAAAAAAGTATAAATTTATTTTATTGTACTACAAAAAATGGCGTAAGCAAACTCTGCCCTAAATAAGGCCATATCACTTTGCCAGTTCTTATGGATGTCCCAATCAGTAACATTTTTTTTATAACTTGTTCCATGTATTTACAGATAAACATTCCACAATCAACACTGTTATCTTGTGTTGGCAAATTTGGGATAGATTGGATCGGCCATGTTGTTATATCATCCTCAAAAGCATCTTCTGCGTCATGGTATAAAGGAGATATCTGGAAAGGTAATAAAATTATTACAATTACCTTCAATAAAAAATACTAAAGCAAATGTAACTCTAAGTTTATACCACTTCCGGAGCAATAGACTTGTGCGTTGCTTTGGGTAATGAATCCATAAAATCCCATCTTCTGTTCTTCAAGTTTGCAACCAGTAACGTCCAATGTTTTTCATTTATGATGGGAACAAACATTCGCATTCTTAACAGCATCTTTGGTTACATTAGCAGCAAATGATGTTGTAGACTCCTCTTTATTTGAAGTATAATAACCCTAGTAAAAATAAACCATTCAGTCAATTAATGATATACAGTTAATGATCTTCAATGTACCTTAACTAGAAATGATTACTAACCCAATGAAAAGCCGATACATATAGAAAAGGTTGATTCAGTCCTGGAACCATTCTGTTTTTCTCAGATAAAAGATATGTAAAAGTGTCGATATGGTTGATGTCAAGCTCTTCGCATAGCAATAATTCGTCAATTTGGCTTCTAAAAATAATTGCAAATCCACTTGCGAAGATGGTATCCTCCCTGTATAATTTGGCATTTATGTATGAAAAAAATGTAATAAAAGTTAAATACCGAGTTATACCGAGTATTTATTTATCGGCACAACTCGGTATTCAGTACAATAATAGCAATACCGAGTTGTACCGTGTTTTTAATTTCTCGGTATTATTGTACCGAGTTTTTAATTTATCGGTATTAAACAGTTTTGTAAATAAAATTAACTACTTGACATTCATATATGGAAAAAGTTACTAAAAAAAGTGGTATACCGAGTTGTACCGAGTTTATTATTTCTCGGTATTATACAGTTTTGTGAATAAAATTAAGTATTTGACATTCATATATGGAAAAAGTAACTGAAAAAGTGAAATACCGAGTTGTACCGAGTTTTTTATTTCTCGGTACAACTCGGTATTCAGTACAATAATAGTAATACCGAGTTGTACCGAGTTTTTTATTTCTCGGTATTAATAATACCGAGTTTATTATTTCTCGGTATTATACAGTTTTGTGAATAAAATTAAGTAGTTGACATTCATATATGGAAAAAGTAACTGAAAAAGTAAAATACCGAGTTGTACCGAGTTTTTTATTTCTCGGTACAACTCGGTATTCTGTACAATAATATTAAATACCGAGTTGTACCGAGTTTTTTATTTCTCGGTATTTTACAGTTTTGTGAATAAAACTAAGTAGTTGACATTCATATATGGAAAACATAACTGAAAAAAGTAAAATACCGAGTTGTACCGAGTTTTTTATTTCTCGGTACAACTCGGTATTGTTAAGTAGAATACGTACTTTTTGGTGTACTTCTTTAGAAAGTTATCAATAGTATTCCTCCTCTCTTCAATAAGTAATAATCTTCCTGGGTAGTCCAAAAATTCCTTGGCCGCACGCTCTACATATTTGGAATCCTCAACATCCAAAATTGCAGTTTTTTCTTTTTCAACTGGTGGAGCAGCAGGAGCAATTTTCGTAGGTTCATCCTTAGGAGTAGTTGCTTTTTTACTATCAGTTAAGTTCTCTTTCAGTCTTGATGCAGCACGCGTGACCGGTTTTCTTCTAGTTACTGAGGTTTCCTTCTTACTATGTATTTCAGCTTCCGCTGGTAATTGAGTCTTCTTCTTCTTCCTATCACCAGTTGTGAATGGAGTTTTTACTCTTTTCCTCTTCCTGTCTTCCCTCCTATGTAGTCTTCTAGCAATTCCTCCAGTTCCTGATGAAGGGAAAGGAAATTCCTCATTTTCTGATGTTTCTTTCTGACCAACTAATTCATCAACAATTTTCTCTACAGTTTTTGATACTTCATCAAAATTTTTGTTAGACTCCGTTCTTGAACTTGATGGTACCGGAGAACCTATTTTCTCGGACGTGAAATATTGTGAAAAATGATAACTTAATATCTTATATATACCACAATTTTTTTCATTTTTATCAGATTTTAACTGAAATACTTCATTGTCCAATACTTCCACCCGTTTTTGCAGCATAATTTTATCCATTTCGAGTGCTGAAATTTTTTTAACCATATATTCATGCTGTGTTATCAGTTTATATATGGATTGATTAATAATCTTCAAATTTGTTTCATCAGTTACGTTGTGCATCAGTTTCTTCTGTAAATTCTGTTCGTACGGGAGAATCAATGGGACTTCGACATTCAGTAGGACTAACAATAGGAACTGTTGTAACACTCTTCAAAGGCTGTTCCATTGGACATTCAGTATCCGCTGGTGTTTGAACTGGGGAAACAGTTGGGTTTGGACTTTTTGGAGATGAAGTTGCTTGTAATGATGGAGTTATCTTGCTGCTAGATATATGTACATTACTCAGTGGTGGTGTTATATCCAAAACATTTTCTGGATTACTATTCTGAATTAAAGTCTTCTCATTATCTGTTATCTCTTGTAAATCTGTCAATATATGGAGCAAATCTTTTATAAATACCCGTAATTTAGAAGTACAAAATAAAGTTAAATCAATGCATATGAGAATTGTACCTCAGAATCCTTAAGGCTTTTAAGTAAATTTTCAACATCTTTAATTCTATAATTAAATTTTGCATCCCAACGAAGTAGATGGGGGCGAGCCAAATTATCCACTACTGGGTGGAACTTTGTATGCTCAAAAAACCAAATCTAAAACATAAAATAAAACAATATAAATCAGTGTATGAAATATATTACCTATGAAAACATTGAAATAAACAAAAAAATAAAAAATTTGTGTAAGAAAAACTCACAATTATTATCATAACAAATCCATTTACATATCCCAATGATTGTCCTTTTGACTGTTTCTTGGCTATTGTATTAAATTCCATAACAAGAAAATCTCTAATGGATTGGGGCCAATTGTATGCTCTGAACTGCTCAGCATTTTTTGCAACGTCCAAAATTGTTGATTGCACTCGGAAGTTGGCCATTGGAAAGAAAATATTGGACAATAGGTATACAATAAATTGTTCCCTAACAATCTCCATAGGCGTTGAGGACTCCAATTTCAGAATGTCATGCCTTATGTCATTTGCTGTTTTACCAGCAATTGTAGCAGTCCCGGGCTCAAATTTAATACCTCTGTCCGGTAAGCCAATAATCAACGCTATTTCTTCAGAACTGAAAGGTAGACTCCGGCTATTAATAACAAAACTTTCAGAGTCATTATCCCACGTTGACAGTAACATATAAACCATAGGAACATTTTGTGGGAAACGAGGTAGAAATAGAAACTGGTTAATTTGTAACTCACTTAGGCTACTAACAAACTGATCACCAAATTTCTCAACCAATTCATTACAAACTTCCCTAAATCCTGATGTGCGACATCTGAAATGAACCTTGGGGGTATATCCCTGCATAATAAAGTGTAAACAGTAAGAAAATAACAGTTTTACAGAGATATTCCGTGAAAAACTACAAGAAATAAATAAGTGTACCGAGTACCGAGTACCAAATACCGAGTTTTGAATACCGAGTTAAATGTACCGAAGAATAACAAATACTATTAAAATACCGAGTTTTGACAAGCAATACCGAGTGTACCGAGTATCATATACCGAGTACCGAGTACCGAATACCGAGAACCGAATACCGAGTACCGAGTACCGAGTACCGAGTACCGAGTACCGAGTACCTCGTACCATGTACCGAGTGCCGTTTAATAATTACATAGTACCAAATACCGAATACCGAGTAATCCGGTAAAATGAAATCCTAAACCCTAAATACAACTATATGACTCTGTTCAATTTACTAAGAAAAACCAAACATCACTATGAAATGTGTACCGAGTTTTATCAATCAGTAAGGACGTTTACCGAGTTTTAATCATCATATACCGAGATAATGTAACAAAACCAAATACCGAATACCGATTAGTACCGAGTTTTAGAATGTGTACCGAGTATTAATAATCATATACCGAGAAAATGGAACAAAAATAAATACCGAATACCGATTAGTACCGAGTTTTAGAATGTGTACCGAGTTTTAAAAACACCCAGAAATGTTAACCATATCGCTAAAACTCGGTACTTTTACATTAATAACGAGATAAACAAACATTCTCGGTAAATCGTTTCTAACCTCAGGCATTTTATCAGCGGTGGTTTTCAAATGGAAAATACGAAGAACTTCGAGTTGAAATGATGGAGAACTACGAACGAAATCCTGCAGATTTACGAAGAAAATGCTGGAGAACTCCAAAGGATTTGGTAGAAATCTAAAAAAACGAAGTAAACAGTGACAGGGATTCGAAACTCCGTAAGAAGGTGAAGCGTCGCACTTGAAAGTGTGGCAAAGTGTTTCCGTTTTTTTGCCATTTAAAATTTAACACGTGCGAGAACCCAGAACACAGCGGGTCGGGTCTGCGACTTTTCTTCATGCTACGTGGCGTTACAACATTCTTGGCCGAACGTAGAGGAGCGTACGTTCACCGGACTAAATAATTGTTCCTAAAAGTCAGTAAAAATCTCGGTCAAGCAACCCACACCAATATAATCAAGCCGACAAGTAAGGCTGGCACTATTGTCAAGGAGATTCGAACCCGGCACCTGTGCTTTGTCCAGTCGGTTCTCCACCACATTGATTAAGCAGTGCTGGGTTTGTGTATAGTTCAAATATTACTTAAGACTTAAGAGGCTAAATTTTAAAGATAGGGTGCGAAAATTGAAACAAAGTAAAATTTACATTTAATAATTTAAATTTAGGAAACAGTAAAGTCACCAAAATATATGGCACATTTATTGAAACTAGTAAAAATGTGCATTAAATGCTAGTTATTAAAAATTTAAAAATAAAAAATTATATTATAAATATTTTAATTATATTATTTAGAAATAATTATAATCATTATGATAAATTTTATATGATTAGATAAATAATTTTATATGAAATGAATAACGTGCATTTAATGAAAATGCAAGGTCAAGAGAGAGAAGAGTTTGTTGGAGGCATAAGACTAAAGCCATGGGTAATAAAGAAACTTAAATACTTTAAGATGATTGTAATTGGTAGGAATTCCATACAAGAGTTCATAGGTGACACGTTGGAACACTACGGGAAAACACGCGATTACCGTCGGATTTTTCGAAGGAATAATTTGCGTCGGTAAATACGGCGCTTGTAACGACGCATAGTGCGAAGGAAAGTTTACGGCGTTTTTTCCGGCGCATGTAAAAACGTCGGAATATACAATCATTTTATAGTTTCGGCGCACTTTACAACGGATAATACGCCGGTGTTTTTAAACTCAACGACTTAAAACCCGCGCAAAATGCGTCGGAATGTTTTCCGGTCTAGGATGCCGGAAAACCCGCCAGCGAAAGCCCTATTTTCGAACCCGAGCCCCTCTGGCTGCTCATTTCATTCGTTCGTTTCCCTCGTCGCCCACCGTCGCTCGCCGTAGATCGAGGTCGTTGAGCTCTGTTGACAGTCACCGGACATAGCCGATGGTCATATCCTTCCTCGCCGGCGAGAAAAGCTATGACTTGATCGCCCAAAGTCACAATCCCCTCACTAGGTCTATTACTATTAAAATTACACTCCATATATTCCGTTTTAGATCTACTCAAGCGAAAACCTTTAGACTCTAAGGTTGACCTCCATAATTCAAGTTTACCTTCTGTGTTGAGGTAAAATCAAAACCCTAGCTCATTATCATTGTCCAAAACTTCCAAACTCCTCCCAATGATGTATATAGCAATTAGGAGTTTCTGTAAGTTTTAGTGAAGAGATATTCACTTTGCTTAAAAGCTTAAAGGAAAATGTAAGCCTAGGATTTCAGTCGGGCAGAGAAAGAAGACAAGTAATGATCGCACGATCCGTTCTATTTGGATTGAACGGTCTTGATCCCGTTGGATCAAACATCTATTTTGATCCAATAAAATGGTTGGGGTCTTATTCTCGGTATGGCTAGATATAGGCCCTCTATCTCAAAATATGTGGATTCAACGGCTCTCAACCATGACGACATAGTTATGTAGTCATTCACAGAGTGACGTTTGGCTGACCATCGCAATGCGACTCCACCCCATTGTGTAGTGTAAAGGCGCTGCCACAAGCTAGATTTATTTTAAATCATTTATTAAACAAATTTAAATCCAAGAACTTTGAAAAATCATAGAAATTTCATTTCTTCATCAAATTTGACAAATAATTCCTCTATGGATTTGAAATTTTAAGCCCTATATTTTAAAAATAAAATTAGGGAATATTGATGGGTATTTATGGAGTAATTTAGATTTATACGTCTATTAAATTTTGATAAATACTCCATGATTATTCGTCTGATTGAGATATAATTTGAATGTTGTAATTTAGAGCTTGTCTTTTAATACTATGATTTCATGATTCCCATTTGAGATCAATCTTAACCATGGCTGAATTTACAAATATACGGGTCATGTTTTGACCCATATTTTTAAAAATTCATTATAATTAAATCCCTAATCAATTTGGTGCTTATAAATGCTCCATAGAGTCAGGGAGCAAAACCCTTCCAACTAAAAAAAAAATGACTGTATAGAGAGTAATTACACTTTAAATATTTTTAAAATTGTCTCAATTACTCTCTATATACTAAATGATTTGAACTCAAATTTGGCTGACCTAAACTTTGTTATGCTCTTTGCATATTATAGCTTTCTTGAGCCTATTTGAGGCTCACACTTCTCTATCTTGAATTTTCAAATACATAGGTCATATTTTGACCTAAATATTTGAAAATTCATGGCGATCATTGCATATAGAATTAGGGCTTAAAATTGATGTGGTGTGTTTTTGTTTATGCAAGGGTTAGAATAAAACTAATTTTATCAAAATTCAAATAATAGAGTGTCCAAATTAATTCCTAAAAGATATAGGCACATTTACCTTGGGGAATTGATTATGACACATATGAACGCTTTGATGAAATCAAATTTAATGAGTTTGAAGCACATGTTTAGATAAACATCTATTTTAAATTTTATTGCATTTGTAGTTCTTTCAGTCTATCAATTAGTGAGCCTAAATTTGACATGCATAATTGATATAGGATTTTCATTAATTCATAATAAATCCAGAATAAATCATAAAATTGTATTTTAAGCTTAATAATGCTCATAATTAAAAGATAAATAAAAGAAAATTAAAAACCACTTGAAATTCTTTCAAAATAAAAAGTAATTTGAAATTAAAAAAATTATTAGTTAATTAATTAAATTAATTAAAGAAAAATAAATTCTCTAAATAATTCCAAACACTTGTAATCATCCCTAAGAGCCAGCAATGAGATTTGGAAAAGATTTTAAGAGGTTTTAGTTGATTTGGGCTTAAATAAAAAGTTCACTAATTACTTGAATTAACTAATTAATTAAATGGGCTAAACTTATAAAAATCAAAACTAATTACAACCAAATAACACAAACTCAAAGGCATTGAATTCATAATTTGGTCTATTATTTATGAAAATATAAATATTTAAGAATTCAATGTGAATAAAAAATTAACATATGGTCAAAATTAATTAGTTAAATACTTAAATAAATGAAAAAATTTAATAAATCACCAAAAATTCAGCAAAAGATCAAGCCAATGAATTGAATTCAATGAATAACAATAACAAAATTGAAACATAAATATCACAATAATTGTTGGGTAACTTGGGATTACGAGATTATTAGGTTAGTCCCAAGTCCTAGTTTAACAAAATAGTCACTATTAAATCTAAATAATAATTAATAATGGTAATAAAATACTTTTTTTTCTTCCATAACCTGTTCTTTTTTATCACTAGTGAAAACGAAACAAAGTTACAAGCAGGTGAAGAATATCTAGAAACCTAGCTGAATAAATGAAAATTACAATATCTAGTGAACGGATACTGATTATACAAATAATTTTAATCTTGGAGAACCAGAATGCTTTTAAAATCATAATATTTGATATCAAATGCATATGAAGAAGAGGAAAGGTTATTTTTTATTTAGAGGATTAGGCATATTATTTGGCTTTGAGGTCATGATGTCTGATTATGAAGGTGTACATAATGCAAACTCATGAATATAGATTTTTTATTATCTAGTTCTTAAGTGATGTTTTTTTATATGTGACAAAGTAGGCTATGCATGATCATATTAAATTTAGAAACCTTGATTCCTTAAAGGAAGCCATGTAATTTTTCTTTTTTTCTTTTTTTTTTAAAAATGAAGTCTTAGATTGATTTTAAGTTATTTACATTTTAATATATAGAAAATTTATTTTATCCTAAAACTCTACAATATCAAATACGTCCAAACCACCCCCAACAAAAAAATAAAGAAAAAAAAAAAATATATGATTTTCTATAGCACAATCAGACAAATAATCAACACACGCTTTATATATATAAATAAAAAATAAGTGTTAATGTCCAAATTATTACAAGCAGATTTAACAGCTGGGTTGACATATTTGATAGTAGTGTAAATCATATTTAAACTAATATTGTTAGTATTAAACTTTAAATAAATATTTTAAAAATTATATGAGAATTTTTTTTTATCTAAAATAGTATTTCAAATAATATATTTTCAAAAAATAATTACTATATATATTTCCGACGAGTATATAAATTCGAGCCCTAATATTAGGATAAAACCTTTCATGCCATCAGTCTTGAAACCCTATTCACGTGCGTAGAAAAAGGCCGATCGCTAATTTTCTTCTTGTTTCTTTTCTTCACTGCAGTCAAATTCCATCAGTACTTACTGGAGTTTCGATAACCCTAACTACCAAAGCGTTCTCCGGCAGAAATTTCAAAAACAACAATATCATACCTTTATGCCACCATTACATGAATCCTTTTTACCCGGCAGAGATTTCTTATTTAAAAGTAACTTAAATTTCGAAATTTGCTTCTTCACCAAGATTTCCATGGCAGAAGAATGTAATATCTTTGTAGGCAAGAAGGAATCGGCCAATCCATTAACCTCGTAACTCTGCATGGCTCGCCTCTATCTCGTTATTGCAGAAGCGTTCTAGGGCTTCTACGGCGCGAACGTCTGAAGCTCGAGTAATCGGCGAGTAGTACTCGGGAGTCATAGCTGCTCCTCCAAGCCTCCGAGATGCCTATTTACAAAATCAGGGGAATCAATGTCGATTTCCCTTACGACGCGTATGATTGTCAACTCGTCTACATGGAAAAGGTCATACAATCTTTGCAGGAGGCAAGTATTTCTCTTTTCAGTTCTTCCTTCCGTTTCATTCATCATCGACTTCTAGTTAATCACTTTATAGCAACTTAACTTCCAGTACCTTCTCTTTATTCGGCTACTTCTGGCTGATTTCAAATTCAGGAGTATATGCTTCTGAGTTCAAAATAGCTACGGTTTCCTCTATTATATTGCCATCTGTTTGGTTAATACATTTGTGTACTTCATCCGCTTGTAGATGTAATTTGGATCCTGAAGTTCTGAGAAGAATATTTTTTTGTTCCTTTAAGGGGTTGTTTGGCTACAATTAGGATTTAACTCCAGTAGAATTTAGTAAATCCTGTTAATCCATATTTAGTAAAACTTGAGGGGATGAAAAACTGAAAATTGCTTGACGTGACAATTATTAAATATTATTAAATTATGATAACTCATTTAGCTATTTGTTTTAGGGCTTGAGTTTTATGAGAGAGAGAAATCCTTATATCCGTTGAATACTGGGAATGTTTTAATTTAACATATACTGAAATGGGATTTATCAAAGCAGCAGGATTTAGTTTCTCAAAATTCTCTTTAGTTTCTTAAATCAGATAGCCCCTAAACTTTAATTTGGTAGGTGTAGCCAAAGCATGAATATGGAGGTACCCACATAAATTAAACTGATGTTTAATTTTACTTAAATTGATCAAAGTGCAGACCAATGAAACTTAGATGGATGCGTTGGCCCCATTGCGAGTTCCAATGTATCACAAAGAAATTATTAGCACCAAAATTGTCTGAGTCGAATCATAGAAACCCAAAACTAACTATTACATGGTGAATTGGCTTGGTGTACACAAGCTAACTTGATTGAGGTTGGATCGAGTTAGTTACCACCTTTGTGTGTTGTTTATAAGTAGATATAGAAGGGGCTCAAGCCCCCCCTTTTGCGTGGTTTTTGCCCTATCGCCTGCCTATGGTAGTTGGTAGGCTATCTGTTTGGCTTAGTGGGTTCTTCTAACAGTGGGCAACATGCCAGTGGCCTCCAATCTCCTTGATGCATGCTTATGGTTATGTAATTTATTGTTGGAAGATTTGAGCTTCTTTAAGCTATTTTGTTTTTGATATTTCATTGTTTCACCATTCATTTCAGGCGAAGCAATCCTCTTGAGGGGAGGAGTTATTCCACATGACTAGAATGTTCATCATTTACTGAACGGGATCCCTGAGAGTAGCCAACCCATGACTACTAATCAGATTCCCTGGACACTACGGTCAATGATTGGTAGTGTTGAACTGTTGATAGATTGAAATCTATAATATACCCGGGACGACGGAACTATGAGATCTTGATCGGGTTTACCTCCATTTTTCCCATAATTGAGACTAAAACACCTAAAATTTATTCATCCTTAATCGAGAGTTCTTTCTTACGTATTAAGAGGGGTAATTAACTATGAGTGTCTACGCTCATGGGAAGTAAGGACCTCAGATCTTTAAACCCTAACAATATCCTCAGGGGAAATCTGGTTAATTTCAATTTGACTCAAGAGAAATGGAATCTTATGTCTGCAAAGTGGGATTCATGCATTAGTGCCGTTTTTCTTGAGCCAACAATAAGGAGGGGGCGTTGTTGTTGTTTTCTACTGACCTCATTCAAGAGGTGATAAGCTTTTTTTTCTTCAAATTACTCTTGCCTATCCAAACCTTTGAAAATCAATTTTCAACCGTCAATGTGCTCATAGTATTAATATCTATAATATGGTAAATTCATAACACCGATAAGTGATATTGTTGGTGGCGAACTCTACTAAACCACTGTCATTAAATTAATGTTGGTATCTTGGGTAAGTTTGAGTCAGGGCAAGCTAGCTAGGCACAAGCTTAGGTGCTATCACAACTTTGTCATGGAAAGGTATGATTTCCTTAGTTTATTATTGGTAATTATGGTAAGTATTCTAGATATGATTCATGATGCCTTTTTAAATATTGTAAATTACCTTTTATTTAGTTCATTTAGTGATTTTTTTTCAATTATGAAGATCTCCCAAATCCTTCGAGAAATTTGAAGAGCATCTGTCACTCTTAAGACTTATGCTACAACCATGATCATATTGTTGCCTTGATCAGTTTTGCCGACCGCCAGTCTACATCACAACTACGGAGAATAACTTTTGCAACTCATCCTCTTGCATTGTATCAACGCCTTGTCTAATCATATGGGGAAGATTGGTTACCTTTATCTCTTATTATAATAGTGAATATTATTCAAGTAGGCAATTCCTGTGATTTTTCCCTTTTGGTGCTTCTCCATGTAAAAAATTATATGCCAACATTCTCTGTTTAACTGATTGTGTGACCAAGATGGATCATCACTCTCCTAACTTGATTTCCTTCTCAAATTAGTTTTTATGTCAAACTTCTCTTTACAGTATTGCATGCAAGTTTTGTAAGCCATTTGCTCTCTTTACGCAATATTTCCTTGTGCCCCACCTTCTGACAACATTTCATTTTATCAGTGAGTTAGATTATGAAACATAAATCTATATTCAATCTACAAAACAGTTCCAAAGAACTAGTTATTTATTTTGATAATTGGAATATCATTGCAGGGTTGTAATGCATTATTGGAGAGTCCAACAGGGACAGGAAAAACTCTTTGCCTTCTATGTGCCACACTAGCCTGGAGAAAGACATTGGGCGACTTTTCATTGAAAGTTGATGAAGGGCAAAACTGTTTTTCTGGAAGCCAACTATCTGATAATCAATCAACAGAAGTTCCAAAATCTAAATTCCCTATCATCATATATAGTTCTCGCACTCATAGCCAGCTGAAACAAGTTATTCGGGAACTAAGAACAACCAACTACAGGTAGAATTAAAATAAAAGTTGTCCATTTCTTTTGAAATAGTTTGAACATTATAAACAATTTTTATGTGATATTTGAATGCTAGAATTCTCTTTCAAAGATATGTTAACAGCTCTTCTCTCATCGTGACAAACTTGCAGGCCTCGCATGGGGGTATTAGGTTCTCGAGAGCAGATGTGCATTCGTGATGATGTTAGGCAGCTTCGTGGTAGAGCACAAAACGTTGCCTGCCATACGCTTTGCAAAAGAAGGAAGTGTCGCCATCACCTTAATGTTTCTGGTAACTTATGTTGGCTTTTTTTTTCCAATTTGCTTGATATTTCCAACCATTCATTTGGAGGATGAGCTGCAAGTTTCTAATTGAAATTGGTATTCGGTATATCATAATTAAGTTTCAGTGAAATGAATGGAAAACTATGACTCCACAAAAAAAAAAAAAAAAGTTCAGGTGGATGTTATAGAAATGTTATTGTAAGTTATGTTGCGCTACAACATGCTGCATAGAGGGATCATTTAATAATCCAAAAGGTGGCATACATATTTTATGTTGACTTGGTGATCTTTCCCTTCTTTTTCTGGATAGTGGATTTCTTTGAGCGTTATGGTTATGAGCCATACCGATTCTGACGCTTTATATTTCTTTTCACAACAAAATATTTATCTAGTTTCACAACAAAAGCAGCAACAACAACAACATAAAAAGTTGGAGTAAGAAGCTCGATAGGAGCAATTGCTTCATGATTAAGCAAAATAGACGTACATGATTGACCATACGTGACTAAAAGATAGCAATGAATGGCCAAATAAGAACCATCAACAACCACAATATTATTTGGAGAAGTTGAAACATGGAGTAAAGGAGTGTGAGCCATCACAAGACTCCATTATGCAGGTATAACACCAGAAAAGATTAGAGCAGATTTACCAATCTCCAAATATAGGGACGATGATGCAACCTAAGCTCTTAAACCTTTTAGGATAACACTAGCAATGCAAAGTTGCAAACTAAGAAACTTTCTTTCAATAAAACATAAACAATACCAAACAATGTAAACTTAGTAGGAAACAAAGAAAAAAAATGTTAGGAAGACGCACATGTTGGAGAATTTTTGTATCCTCAAACGGATTGCATATTTTATAATCGGGCACGGCATAAGAATACGATATATTACCCCGGAGGGTAAAAATACCATTTTCTTATGGGCTCAATAATAAAATTTACAATTATTTAACAGAGATTCCCCCACTCAATGTTTGGTTGAGTGGGGTTTATTTATTTCTGGGGTACAGACATCCCATAGGGGCAAGCCCCTATGGTTAATTACATCCCAAGTTTGATTTGAGAAAACTTTTGATTAAACTAGTGGTTTTCTTTTCTTTTGAAGTCATTTTAAATGTTGGCTAAAATTTGATTTTTGTTGTTTTAAAATCCATGAAAGTCTTGCTTAAAGGTTTTGGCCTTTAGGAATTTCAAGGAGGAGATCAAATTAGATTTAGATTTTGGAATGAGAGTCAAATGAGATGAAGTAGGGGCACTTGATTCTGAGATGAAACTCAGAGGTGCCCAAACTATCCTATGTTGGGCTTTACATTTTTGAATCTAAATTTGGTTTAAGTTGAACTTTTTATTAGAAAATTGAGGCTTACATCCTAACAACACTGATTGGAGGAACTGCCCGAAGGATGAGGGCTTATAGGGTGATTTAAAATCAACCCTTGCCTCGGACCCTAAGACTAAGGTGAGGACTACCGATAGGCAGTGCCTCGAACCTAAATCTAACGAGTGCACAAGGGGCTTACAAACTACACCTCACAAGAGGCATAGCCCGCCCGACCTCTGGATTTATTGTCCCGCCTGGAAGGGACTACCAGCTAAACTCCCCCCTAATCGCTTTTAAAACCATGTTGTTTAGTCTCAATGCAAATGTAGAGTGGTATATTTGTTTTTATTTAGAAGGCAGGGCTTATAACTTAGCTTTGAGGCTAAGATGCTTAAGTATGTGGGTATGCAAATGCTGACTCACAAAAAGAAAGATTTTTGTTATCTAATCCTTAAGTGAGGGCTTTCTATATGCAACATATTTTTGGCCATGCATGTTTATTTTCAATTTTGAAAACTTGGCTCCTTGAAGGGAGCCATGCAAGTTTCTTTTTGTTAGAAAATCATGAAGCCTAATTTCATTTTAGGTTGCTTATATTTTAAAGGGGTAGAAAACTTAGTTTTGTCCTAAGAGCCTACCGTATCCAAAGTCCAAGCCACGCCTACAAAAACAAAGGAAGAAGCCTAGGAAAGACATGCTTTTCTAATGCGCACCCAGTAAACACTTCAAAACATGCTTTTATTTATATCAAATGCAAGGAAATGTAAAGAGAGTCCATATTATTACAACCAGATTTGGCAGCTGAGTTGCCTGCCATTATACAACCCAGTTAACATTTACAGACTCTACTTGTGGGGTCTTCAAGCTTTACAAAAGTTTGGGCTTCATCTTCTTTGCTCCCTTCCTTTGCTCCCAAACCCCCACAAGTTTTACATCCTATTTCTACCAAATACATGATAAAAAAAAAGACTCAAATCTGCAAAACAGAGTTAGGAGGTAGTTTATATAGCAAGAATATGATCATCTCAAAATTGGTCTAGCACTTAGAGTGCTAAGCACTAGGCCCCTGCTTCTACCCTATTGGCCACATCTTTGGGGGGTTTTAAGCAGTACCTGTCATGCAAGCAGTTTATTATCATTTATGAGCGCCCCCCTTTTAGATATGACCATCTGCACAGAAAAGCATTTATATCTCTATACTAACCACTTAAGGGCAAGTGCCCACACGCAGACAATCCAAGGGCAATCAATCCACAACATCAATCACATGCGCACACAAAGAAAAATCCTAATCCTAGCATGCCTAAGGGGCTATGCACCTAAGTGTGTGAGGTCTGTGTGGTATGTCACACTAAGGATCCTTCTAGAGTTTGGGTCTAAGAAAGGAGTGTCCAACATGTGGCTTTTGAGCCACTTGTTGAGGAAAATTCTCCTTAACTTTTGGAGCTAAGAAGAAAAGGTAGGAATCCGACATTTAGCTTTTGAGCTAAATGTTGGAGAGTTCTCTTTTAGCTTTTGGAGCCAAAGAGAGGAGACATCTCCTACAACTTTAGAGTTGGAGGAGAATTGGAGAAAATGCAACTTTTGGGTTGCAAATTCATGAAGGTCTTCGGACATTTTGATGTCCAAAGAGAGAATTGCCCCCTTCCAACTTGAGTTTGGAAGGGAAAAGAGAAGTAGGACTTGAATCCTAAGCTTGGGATGAAGTTACTTGTTGTTTTTGATTCAACAAGTAAGATAATTTGGGACAAAATTGGATCACTCAATATAGGTTGAGTGAAAGTAGGCTTCATACAACTTTTGAGTTGTAGGCAAAGTGAAAGAACCTACGGCTTTGAGATAAGGAAAGAAATTCCTTAAGACTTTTAGAGTCTACAGGAGTGGAAGAGGATTTGCAACCTTAGGGTTACAAATCAAGAAGGTGCTTCCTTGAGTTTTTGTATTCAAGGAGGAGTTTCATTTTCTTAATTTGGGTTAAGAGAAATGAAGAGGATTTTGGTGGTTTCCTACAATCTAGATTTGTAGGAAAAGAAATAGTCCAATGTGCAATCTAGAGATTGCAAATTGGAGGAATTCCTTTGGACATGTGGTGTCCAAAGAAAAGAAAGGTTTCATCCCTCCAATTTTGGGTTGGAGGAGAAAAGGGGAGGGGATGTGACTTGAAAGTTACAACCCCAAGAGGATTCTTTGAACATTTGATATCCAAAGAAAAAGGGTGCATTCTCAAAATTTGGATTGAGAGAATGAAATAGTTTCCTACAATTTTTTTTTTGGATTGTAGGAAGGAGAGGATGCGAGGTTTCCCTACAACTTGTAGGAAAATGAAATATGAGGTGCAACTTGTAGGTTGCGAATTAAAGAAATCCCTTTTGAACATTTGGTGTTCAAAAGAGAATGACACATTCGCTTAATTTAGACCAAGTGAATAGTGGAGGTTTTCTACGCTTTTGTTTGGTAGAAGAAGGGAATGTGCAACTTAGAGGTTGCAACTCATGAATAACCTTGAACCCTTGGTGTTCAAAGGGGGATTCGTCCTCCCAACTTGGTTTTGAGAGCATGAAGACAGATTTTGAATACTTTCCTACAATTTTGACTTGTAGGAAAGAGAGAAGGAAATGCAACTTATGGGTTGAAAGTCCAAGAACATCCTTTGAACAATTGATGTTCAAAAAGACGTGCACATTCTCCTAGTTTTAGATTTTAGGAGAATGTGAGGGTTTTCCTACAACTTTTTGGGTTGTAGAAAAGAGAAACAACAAGCAAATTTTGGATTTGCATGTTGAGGGGATTTCTTGGACATTGGGTGTCCAAGGAGGAGCTTTCATTTGCTTAATTAGTGACTAAGCAAATGAGGAAGATTAGGATTTGAATCCTATATTCAAAGGATTATTCGTTGGTTTGTGCTCCAACAAATAGATTACTTGAGAAGCTTCCTACAACTTTGAGGTTGAAGGAGAAAGATGGCCTTCCTACAACTTTTGGGTTGTAGAAAAGGGGAAGTTGCAAGTTAGAGGAATTTCCTTGAGCACTTGGTGTTCAAAGAAAAGGACACACATTCACTTAATTTAGGCTAAGTGAATGGGTTGATTTTCTACACTTTTTTTTTGTTTGGTAGAGGGAGGAAATAATGTGTAACTTGGAGGTTCCACATTCATAGGTGCCCTTGAACATTTGGTGTTCAAAGGGGAATGACCATTCTTCTAGATTTGGGCTTAGGAGAATGAGAGGATTTTCTACAATTCTTAAGTTGTAGAAGAGAGAGACAACAGGCAAATTTTGGATTTGCATGTTGAAGGGATTCCTTGGACATTGGGTGTCCAAGGAGGAGCCTTCATTTGCTTATTTAGTGATTAAGCAAATGATGAAGACTAGGATTTGAGTCCTATGTCCACAGGATTATTCACTTGTTTATGTTCCAACAAATAAACTATATTATGCATGCAAAGGTTCTCCTAGATTTAGGTGTCTATTTTGTCATGACAATGCATCTACATGAGACATGCATGCAACTAGTTACAATCCAAACCTATGCATCATCATTGACTTTGAGGTCAAATGATAGCGTCTACCCTAGGGCATGATTGTGGGTGATGGATTGGGCACAATATGATGCATAAACATACATTTGAGAGGTGTTGGATAACGATCCAACATCTCTACACGCATCGAAAACCTCTCCGGACCCTCACATGAGAGTCAACAAATGGAAATCACCAAATTTCCACTGTTTTTGCGAAGTGGACAGCCAACAAAGGGATTTTGGGAGAGCGAAAATTGAAGTTTCTAAGGACCTAAGGTTCGGGGGCGTCAACCACACAACAATTGGCCTTGGGAGACCCTAGGTTTCACTAAGTTTTAGTGGTATACCTCTCCCGGTTTGTCCTAGCGCTCCAATCCAAGTTCCGGATCGTTGTCCAAGCTCCTAGGTTGCTGTCCAAGCTCCAATTTATGCTCCAAACTGCTGTCCAAAGCTTTCCCAAGGGAGAAGACTGCTGTCCCAACGTTCCAAACAGAGAATTTTACTGTTTGAGAGCTCCCGGAGGTCGTCGTTTGCTGTCCAAAGCTTCCCAACAGCAGTTTTCACTGTTTGGAAGCATTCGGAGGCTGCATGGTTGCTGTCCAAGGCTTCCGGATAGTGGATTTGCTGTCCAAACTGCTCCAAACAGCAGTTTGAGTGTTCCCGGAAGTTGCGTGGCTGCTGTCCAAGCTTTTCCAACGAAGAAGGCTACCATCCAAGCCTTTCCGGATGGCGTCGTTGCTGTCCAAACTGCTCCGGACAGCGGTTTGCTGTCCAAGAATGCTCCAAACAGCAGGTTCTGCTGTTTAAACGACTCCTGAGGCTGATTTCTTTGTCAAGTGGTCACTGGAATTGATTTGGAGGTAGGGAGAAGCCTTCCACTTCTTCCTAAGGACCAAATGAAAGAACTACAGCAGTTCTTGTTCCAAATTTCGTGATAGGAAGAGGATAACAGAGACAACGAGAGGGAAATGGCTGACTGTGAAGGCTTGGCGTCTGAACAAGGTCGACGGCTTGAAAGGACGCGTCACACTGCGAGAGAAGGCAGCAAGGGGGGTCGGACAAAACTGCTAGGGCTGCTTCTTCTCCTCTTTCTCCTGTTGACAGCAAGCAAAGGGGCGGAAGTCACCCCTCCCTCTCTTCCGCACTCGCCCGGGACGGGCGAGTCGAATGGCTCTCCCTCTCCCGCTCTCTGTTTGGGACGGAACCAGACGCAGGCTCTCTGCGTCTCCCTCTCTCGCTCTGGTCGGGACGGACAACACAAGGGGAGCCGAATGCTCCCCCTCTCCCGATCTCTCCCTCTTTGTCGCTCGGGACGGGGCCGAACGAAGAAGCAACGGGGGAGCCGAATGCTCCCCCTCACTCTATCTGCTCTCTTAGGTACGCACGCCCAGCAGCAAAGCACCGCCCAAATGGCCAATAGGAGCCTCACACGCGTGGAAGGAGAGATATGGGGTGGGATTTCATGTAAAATCTCAACCCTAGATCTTCAATCTTTATTTGAAAATCAGATTCAGCCCAAATTAATAAATTAGGGCTGAAATTGAGTTCGAATCGAACCCAACTTGGATCGATTTGGGTCGATTTGAGTCCGATCGAGTCAATTTTGTGAAATTGAGCTCGAATCGGCGCCGAACGGTGTCAAATTGTGTCGAATTGAGCTCGACGACGCTCGACGGGGTTTGATTTGGATTGATTTGATTTAAATTAAATTAATTTGATTCAAATTAATTAAATCGGGGTTCGATTTCAGTCAATTTCGTCTCGACGACATTCGATTGGGTCGATCGAGCGCGATCGAGCTTTGTCGGGTTCGATCGGGGTCGAGTCGATACGAAAATATTCGTCAACAGCACAAGATAGAAAACGAAATAAAACATATAAATTAAAATACCATCAAAACAACTCCAAATGGTCACCTCACAAGCAAAACACAAACTATGGAAGGTTATGATTGGAAAGGACAAACTAGAGATTCACCACAGAAAGTTATGATCTAGCACAAATCTATGCTCCTCCAGCAAATATCAATAGAATAGGGCACAATACCACCTTAAAAATCATAATATTTAGAGAAGAAAGATACAGGTAGAAGGGAAACCATAAAGAGAAGAAGTAGAAAGAAGGCCAAGAGGAAGAAGTAGAGGCCAAGGAGAAGATAGCTCGCAAGCTAAAAAGAAACCTTCAAGTTTATATTTTTTTCACACCATCAACAACTTCTGCACAATGAAATTCAATCACTATTTATAGGAGAAAGGAGGGGAAATAGTATTTATTAACTCCCATAAACGAGCCTCCAAAATAACCACTAAAAACCTTCCAATCGGCCCATACATGGAGAAGCCAAAGGAACCAACAAAGGGATCAGTAAGGGGAAAGAATTGAGCAGCCAACATGGGGAAGACCAAACAGTCACCATGGGAAAACTAAAAAACAAACCAAATTGCGGAAAATCGAATTAGTCAACAGGGAAAACAAGCAAACATCAGAGGAAAAAACCGCAGATAGTAGGGAAAAAATAGCAGACAACAGGAAAAACAACAAACATCAAGAGCAAGGAAGTAAGATCAATACAATAGGAAGGCAATGGAGTGAACTGACCTGAGAGCAGCTAACCCAACATGATCATGAGTTATTTTCCATCATATGACAATATAAAATAAAATTACATAGTGTCCAAAAAACAAGAAAATAAAAAAAAATATAAAATGATAATTCTTGACTACATTAATTCACCCATGGTGGAAAAATCTCATCATTTGAGGAGAATGCTTCAATCATCCTCTAGTAGATATCAGGATCATGAAGCTGCAACTCCTCATATTCAATAATCAGTCAGAGGGACGCCCACTCCATCTAACCAAGAATTGTCAGTGTACTCCATGTCTCGTTTGAGTAGTACAGATATTCGCAACATCATCGGTATCAATAAGGGGCAAAGTCCTACACAACTGTATGCTTTTAACAACACTTGTTAACATCTTCTCAACAATGGAAGAATTTTTCCCAAAACAAGGCTTTACCTGATATGTGATTGAACCATCTCTTTCAAAAAGCTCAATATCTTTTGATCTATGATGCACCGACACTTCTCCTCATAGAGGCGTGCAGTGTCCAACATCTATCTGACACAACACTCATCCGACATGAGTCGGAAATGCAAAAAATATGTCCAATTAAAAAATGTTAAATACAAATTGGACACGCGTATCTTAAATATTTTATGATTTTTTTTTAAATATAATTTATTGTATTTAGCGGGATTTAAACTAAATTTCTTATTTCCAATCCACAACACCAAATCAATGTCCGCACTTAATACCCAATCATCAAATATTCTCATTTTCATTTCTTTTTGGCAGTGAAAGTATTTTCATCTCCTCTCTCAGTGACTGATAAAAGGCATTGACGCCTGACTCTCGACATCCTAATATTAATCATTTTAAGCACAAATTCTAGTTAAATGACTTATTATTTTTAAATTATTTTTAAAATTATACTTATTTAATTTTATACACTTTTTTAAATATAATTACTATAATACCGTGTCCAACCTGTGTCCGTGTCCTATATTTTCAATAACTGACGTGTCCCGTGTCCGTATCGTGTCGCCGTGTCAATATCGCCGTGTCTGTGTCTGTGCATCATAGCTTTTGATAGAATATTGCGAGCCAAAGTGTCATTGTCAAGGAAAATAATGGATGATAAATCTTTACTAGGCAAAACTAGATTCATCAATTCAAGTTGTTCATCCTCAATTAGCTGCATGTTCCCATCGATATTTTGATGAGCTATAAATATTTTATCAACAACTTCCTCCATGGCCGTTGTCCCCAATTGCAGTTCTTCTGGCTACCTCACCTTCTCTTCTTCCATGTTTACTTTATTCAACGGCTTTTTACAGCAGACAGGTTGATCTACATAATGCAATGTCGCCTCATCAGATCGCCTTTCAAGAATAACAGCTTCTTCATTGCGCCTTTAATGGTTATGTATCTCTTTGTCATCCTTTGCTTGCACCTTACTCTTTCTTTTAATGCATTGTTTCTCACATGTTACCAATCTATTCAGGACTTCAACTTTGTCTAATGTTTGAGTCTCCTCACTCTTGTGTAGCCTCTGCATTTGATCATTGTCTAACGTATTAGTCAATACAAATTTATCCACAATATCATTGATTGGATAAATGGTAAACTAAGAATCTTGAAGAGCATAGCCTGACTGCATTTCTTTTCTTTTTTTGAGAACGTTGCTTCCCAGAAGGAAAACATGGCAACTTACCACCAAGAATATGAATTGAATCAGGATTAACTGAAGAACCAACTTCATCAATAGGCGTTCTCCAAAGTGAGTTTTGCAAATAGTTAGAATCTGATCTTTGGAATACAAATGTCACCTGATTGGATCCCGCATTTTATTTCAAAATAAATTTGCCCTTTGGAGCTCGAGTTGGTTGGTTTAGCTTCCCCATCATTTCATTGTTTAGGGAATTAGCATTGGTTAGATTTAGTGCAGCCAGGGTATTAGTCATTACTTCAATTTATTGTTATAGGTTAGCCATTTGTTGCATAAACATATGTTGCCAATCCACTTGTTGATTATTTTGATTATCCATTCTTTTCTTGTTTTTAAGAGAAAGGAAAACTTGCCCTACAATCTAAGTTTCTGATACCAAATTGATGTAATCTAAGGCTCTGATACCAAATTAATATAACCTATGTTCTTAAATCTTTTAGGAGAACACTAGGAATGCAAACTAAGACACTTCCTTTCAATAAAACATAAACAACATCAAACAATATAAATTTGGTAGGAAACAAAAATGGAAAACAAAGGTTAGGAAGACATAGGATTAAAAAATACATGTAAATTTAAATTCCCTCAAAGCAACTACAAATGGTCACATCATATGCAAAACACAAATTAGGGAAGATGCTTACCATAGAAAGTTACGATCCAGCACAAGTCTATGCTCCTCCAGCAAATTCCAATAGAACGGGGCACAACACCACCTTACAACTCACAATATTTAGAGAAGGAAGATATAGGTGAAGGGAAACCGTGGAGAGAAGAAGTAGAAAGAAGGCTAAGAGGAAGAAATAGGGGTTAGGGAGAACACAGCTCGCAAGCTAAGAAGAAACCCTCATGTTTATATTTTTTTCACACCATCAATAACTTCTACACAATGAAATTCAACCACTATTTATAGGAGAAAGGAGGGAAAATGACATTTATTAACTCCCATAAAAGAGCTTCCAAAACAGCCACAAAAAATCTTCTAAATCAGCCCATACATGGAGAAGCCAAAGCAACCAGCACATGGATCAACAAGGGGAAAAATGAGCAGCCAGCATGGGGAAACTAAACAGTCACCATGGGGAAGACCAAACAACCACCATGGGAAACCAAACAACCAGCCAACATGAGGAAAACCAAATCAGCCAGCATGGAAAATTAGCAGACAACAGAGAATAAACGACATATAGCATATATAGCAGGGTAAAATAACAGACAATAGAGAAAAAGAATAACAGACAACAGGGAAAACCAACAGACAACAGAGAAAAAAGGCAAACAATAGACAATAGGAGCAAGGAAGCCAGATTAATACAATAGGAAGGCAATGGAGTGAAATGACCTGAGAGCACCTAACCTAGCATGATCATGTGTGTTTTTCCATCATAGGGCAGTACAAAATAAAATTACAAAGTGTCAAAAAACACAAGGAAAAAAATATAAAATGATAATTCTTGACTACATCAGATGAGAACGGAAAATAGGCATTGAGATAAAACAAAGCGCGCTGTGGATCCTCGATGTCAATACTAGAGGCATCGACAAAATGTGTGAAGAGCTAAGGGAAGCCCCATGAAGTGATATGGAAACCATATTACATGTTAAGGTTAGGAAGGTGGGGACTGGCCACTTGGAATTAGTAAGATGTTGTAGGCTAATGCCATGTTTTGGGTTTTATGAAAGTATTGAAATTCTAGGATTTTTTAAATTCTTGACAAGGATGTTAGGTTAATGGAGAATTTAGGATTCCTTAGGATTTCTTGAGGAGGAGTTTATGCATGCGTGCACGAATTAGGGTTTTCAAGAAATAACTTAATTCATGAACTTTCAAGAAACCATGAAATTAACATAATATTGATCAAGGTGAGAGTGATTACTAAAAAAATTTCTCAAAAACCCTAATTAGGGGTTTTCCATCCAATCAAACTCCCCCTACCTTGTTCTTTTTAATAGAGTGAGAAATAGAGTCCCTTTTGTTTTTGATATGATAGAGAGAGTGAGTCACCTCTGGATGCGTGTAAGGGATAAGGAGCCATTGAATGTGTGGTGAGGGAGCCATTGGGTATGTATAGAATAAGAGAACGAAGAAGATAGGAGAGAGTCATTTTCATGACTAAAAAGATTACATGTAGGGCCCTATTTATAAACTTAGGGTTTTGATTCAAAATTTTAAAAACTAATCAAATTCTAATCTCTAAAATCAATGCACTTAAATACATGAATTATCCACAAGATATTGATTATTCAAAATCAAACCTTGATCCTATACATAAAAGATTGTGGTCAGGCTTATCCATGATGCCTTGCTAGGATTTGATCTTGATGCAATCTTGATGGTAGAACTTTCTCCAATCTGGGAATATTCCTCAAGACTTTTTAAAGGCTTTTAAGACATTTTGGAAGATTGCTAAGTTCATCTGAAAGGTTCCTCAGTTCTTCTGGAAGGTTCCATAAAATTCTTCTAATATATTCTAGAAGCTTGATTATTTTTTCATTTGTAATCATGATCTCGTGTAATTCTATTTACCATTTTACCCAATTTAGATCATCATTACATCCTTTTTATGGCTTCTTGAAAAGTTCTAATGGATGAAAATTGGCAGTGTTGGTAACTCATAATTTGAGTCTGGATCAGCTCATTGGGTTGTGCCAAGTGTTGAAGAGCATTCTGAACCAATTATTATTGGCCTTCTACCTTTGCAATTAGAATTTTTTTTTTAAAGATTCTGTGGAAAAGATTATTCTTCTTTTACTGATCTTGATAAACTTAGAGTTGAAAGGTTTTCATTCAAGTAGATCTAAAACCTATACATGGAGTGTAATTTTCGTAGTAATAAGATATAGTGGAGGGATTGTGACATTGGACGATCAAGTCATTAATAAGAGAATCGATTTTAGATATTTTGGGTCTATTGTACAAAGTGTGGTGAAATAGATGGGAGTATTAATAGTAGAATTCAAGTTATGGTTGAAGTGGAGGAATGCATCGGGCCTTTTTGTGATAGAAAAGTAGCCCTCAAACTTAAAAGGAAAATTCTATAAGATGGTGGTGAGACTTACAAAGCTTTATGGTGCAGAATGTCACGACCCGGCCCGGTGAGCTCGCGCAGGTGAGGCGGGAACAAAGGTCGGACGGTAGGTTAAATTATCTAATCTCTAAATCTATTTCCATAATAATTTGAAAGAGCCTCTAAAACATCAAATTGAAAACACATAAACATAAACCTCAATAAATTCATAATTACCTTTCTTCTGGAGCTCCTCCCCTACGATAAACAATGCCGCCCCTTCTACTTATTTGATTAATTTAAGCTTACCTGAAAATGTTAACAACTAACATTAAGCTAAAGCTCAGTAAGTAATACACAATTCTAAACTACAACAATCAAGATAAACTGAACAATATGCTAAATGCCAATTTCATATGAACATAACATAAAATGATTTCATACAACATAACATTAAACATATCATATCATAAAGTCATATCTTTCATTTTCCTTTCCATATTCATATCATTATACATATCTTTCTCGTTTCATATATAGTACAACCGTCACAGGAGTCACCGTCTGTACCATAAAGGTACTCCTTTTCCATTTTCCTTTTCCATATCCTTTACCATTTTATCGTGCACGAGTACAGCTTCCCCAGCTAGTACCATAAGGGGGTGAACTCCATCCTTTCAACATGCACATACAAGCATTCAAATAACATTCATATCGTATCATATCTTTTCATCTTAATTCATATAACATATAAACTTATAATATAATGCCATAAAATGTATATGTAATTGTATGATCATTCATTTGGTGAGAGTTAAGAAGCATGATTGGGGCTATCAAATCATAAACATGTGAGAAAACAAGAGATATTACTGTAATTAAAGAACTATGCATACTTACAGAAGTTTGGAATCTGATTTCCTCTTGCTAGTCCTTCTTCCTTCGAAGTCACCACGATTAATCACCTATAAGTATCAATTTCTCATTCTTAAAATCTACAAACTAAATCAAAATAGCATTCTCCTTCTCATATTAAATTATCCTAAGTTTTCTCTCCCCCACTCTCTCTTTCTCTCTCATTTAAAACAAAAAGGCAATTATACATATTTTAAAAATTCATAGTTTTGTCTAATTACTTAATATTAATCAAAATAACACTTTCTCCATAATCTAAATTAATTTAAAATAATTCTATTTTCGGATTTAAATTAAACTAAAATTATAAAAATTAGTATTTTATGAAAAATGTCAAAATTTCATCATTAGAACACTCCCACAACCCTTAGGAACAAACTTTGTTAAGAGATTTTCTAAAAAAACAACATTTGGGAAAAACCCTAAATCCATAAACTTAAAATTTTGCTTAAACTTTACAATGTCTTCCCATAAAAACTTTCCCATACCCTTAGAAATATCTTTTGTGAAGGCATTTCCAAAGAAGATCAATTTTAAGTAAAACCCTAATTTTCGAAATTCATATTTGTAGGAAATCAACTCGCATTAAGGTTTAGAAACATCCTTTAATCATTCTCTAAACTTTTCTCAAATAAAATCCAAGTTTTCTCTAAACCCTAGTTTTCATTCCTTAGAGAAAACTCAAGGGAAGAAAGATAAAACTCAAGCAAAACACATACCTTAGTCTTCCCTTAGTCTCCCCTACGATTTTCCCCAAGTTTGGCCACCGGAAACCGTTGCCGAAGCCACCCGTTCTCCTCTCCCGTCCGCCTACCCGTCCGCCTTCTCCCTCTCGCGTTCGGTTAGTTCATTTATGGAGAAAGGGGATATGCCAAAAAACTCAAATGCCCTTATTTAAATAGATTCTGCTTAAGAAAGGCTTAAGGGTAGTTTGGGTATTTTTGAAATTCGAAAAATTATATCTCTTAATTTAGGCGAAATTGAATACAAGTTCTATATATCAAACTTCTTAGAATTTTGCGTAGAATTTATAAAATTAATCTTGTTGAAATCTGACAACATTGAATTTTTCACTTAAAACTCGTCGAGGCGCTTTGAAAAGCGTGCGAGGTCTAAAACGGCATTTTTCGGGTTTTCACAACCTTCCCTCCTAATAAAAATTTCGTCCCCGAAATTTACACAACTTCTAGTGGCAAAAAAATACCCAACAGCTTCTATTTCATTAACATAAATCTCAACATTGAAACAGAATAAACCAAACATCTGAAATATCTTAGCAAAATAATCTGATCAATCCCAAAACATCTGACATGACATAATGAGATAAACTACTAAATCCAAAACATCAAAACATCAAATTTATCATTACAAGTTACTGAAAATAAACTATAAAGCTATCTCAATTGTCATTGTCAGCATCTACAGATCCATCGGGCTCTTGCTGAGTCAAACTGTAAACTCGTGGTCTAACATTCTGCCTGGATTGATTTTGCACTGAATCTGCAACTGATGGTTCTATCATCTTGGTTTTTCCATAATTCCTCTATGAAGGTGCTTCAACTGATCTCATTTCTCCTGAAGTCTTCTAAGTCAAAGCAGGACAATATTTTGCTATGTGTCCAGGTTGATGACACCAATAACAAGTGTTGGAACCAATCAAACATTCATCTTTATGTAATCTGCCACACTTAGCACAAGGTTCAGTGACTTTACTTACAGTTGCACCACTACCTCCACTAGAACTGAACTTGGGCTTCTTACCATTTGATCCCTCGGTCTGGTTGCTTTGAATATCCTCTTCAGAATTCTTCCTTTTCTGAAAATCTCTTCTCCTCTGAGTACTCTGAAAATCCAGCTCAATCCTTCGTGCTCTCTCAACTAAAGTAGAGTAATCTTCAATACCCAAAGGAACCAATGGCTGTCTAATGCTATCCCGCAAGCCACAAAGGAAGCGGTGGCATTTCTCTTATGCATTAGGGATCAGATGGGAGGCATACCTAGAAAGCTTTGTAAATTCAGCCTCATACTCTGTAATAGTACTGTCACCTTGCACCAATCTCATAAATTTATCTTGCATTGACCTCCTAGCAGTCATTGGTACATACCAATCCCTAAACACCTTAACAAACTCCTCCCATGTTATCTGGTTGCTAGGTCTCCCACCAAAAGTTTCTTGTAGCTGACTTCTCCACCATCTTTCTGCTTCCCCATTAAAAGCATATGCAGCTAAGGCAACCCTTCTATCCTGAGGGCATAGCATTCCCTCCAAAATTTTTTCAACTTTCATTAACCAATCCTCTGCTTCTATAGCTCCACCTCCCACAAATGATGGTGGCTTCATATCTTGGAATAATTTTAAGTTCTTATCCATAACAGTGCCTCCACTGCCTCCAGCTTGAGTCTGAGCATTTCTTATCATCTGTGTCATAGCCGCCATCATTTGGGTGAAAGAATCCAAAGTAGCATTAATGCTACTACCTTGAGGCTCTACTACTGATGGCAATTCTCTCCTGATCTCTGCAGTGTTTCCATTAGTGGCATCAAGTTCAGGTTCCTCAGCCCTGAGACATAATGCAACGAAACAATCTAAGCAATAAATAGCACAAGCACCTTATATCTACTCTAACCTATACGATCAGAAGTCTATAACACACATACACTATACCTTAACTAACCTAGAGAATCATCCTATTGGCTCTTTCATATTGATCAATAATCTTAAACCCTTTGCTCTGATACCACTCTTGTCACGACCCGGCCCGGTGAGCTCGCGCAGGCGAGGCGGGAACAAAGGTCGGACGGTAGGTTAAATTATCTAATCTCTAAATCTATTTCCATAATAATTTGAAAGAGCCTCTAAAATATCAAATTGAAAACACATAAACATAAACCTCAATAAATTCATAATTACCTTTCTTCTGGAGCTCCTCCCCTACGATAAACAATGCCGCCCCTTCTACTTATTTGATTAATTTAAGCTTACTTGAAAATGTTAACAACTAACATTAAGCTAAAGCTCAGTAAGTAATACACAATTCTAAACTACAGCAATCAAGATAAACTGAACAATATGCTAAATGCCAATTTCATATGAACATAACATAAAATGATTTCATACAACATAACATTAAACATATCATATCATAAAGTCATATCTTTCATTTTCCTTTCCATATTCATATCATTATACATATCTTTCTCGTTTCATATATAGTACAACCGTCACAGGAGTCACCGTCTGTACCATAAATGTACTCCTTTTCCATTTTCCTTTTCCATATCCTTTACCATTTTATCGTGCACGAGTACAGCTTCCCCAGCTAGTACCATAAGGGGGTGAACTCCATCCTTTCAACATGCACATACAAGCATTCAAATAACATTCATATCGTATCATATCTTTTCATCTTAATTCATATAACATATAAACTTATAATATAATGCCATAAAATATATATGTAATTGTATGATCATTCATTTGGTGAGAGTTAAGAAGCATGATTGAGGCTATCAAATCATAAACATGTGAGAAAACAAGAGATATTACTGTAATTAAAGAACTATGCATACTTACAGAAGTTTGGAATCTGATTTCCTCTTGCTAGTCCTTCTTCCTTCGAAGTCACCACGATTAATCACCTATAAGTATCAATTTCTCATTCTTAAAATCTACAAACTAAATCAAAATAGCATTCTCCTTCTCATATTAAATTATCCTAAGTTTTCTCTCCCCCACTCTCTCTTTCTCTCTCATTTAAAATAAAAAGGCAATTATACATATTTTCAAAATTCATAGTTTTGTCTAATTACTTAATATTAATCAAAATAACACTTTCTCCATAATCTAAATTAATTTAAAATAATTCTATTTTCGGATTTAAATTAAACTAAAATTATAAAAATTAGTATTTTATGAAAAATGTCAAAATTTCATCATTAGAACACTCCCACAACCCTTAGGAACAAACTTTGTTAAGAGATTTTCTAAAAAAACAACATTTGGGAAAAACCCTAAATCCATAAACTCAAAATTTTGCTTAAACCTTACAATGTCTTCCCATAAAAACTTTCCCATATCCTTAGAAATATCTTTTGTGAAGGCATTTCCAAAGAAGATTAATTTTAAGTAAAACCCTAATATTTGAAATTCATATTTGTAGGAAATCAACTCGCATTAAGGTTTAGAAACATCCTTTAATCATTCTCTAAACTTTTCTCAAAGAAAATCCAAGTTTTCTCTAAACCCTAGTTTTCATTCCTTAGAGAAAACTCAAGGGAAGAAGGATAAAACTCAAGCAAAACACATACCTTAGTCTTCCCTTAGTCTCCCCTACGATTTTTCCCAAGTTTGGCCGCCGGAAACCGTCGCCGAAGCCACCCGTTCTCCTCTCCCGTCCGCCTTCTCCCTCTCGCGTTCGGTTCGAGCCGCGCGAAATGAATGGGGAGGGCTCGGTTAGTTCATTTAGGGAGAAAGGTGATATGCCAAAAGACTCAAATGCCCTTATTTAAATAGATTCTGCTTAAGAAAGGCTTAGGGGTAGTTTGGGTATTTTTGAACTTCCAAAAATTATATCTCTTAATTTAGGCGAAATTGAATACAAGTTCTATATATCAAACTTCTTAGAATTTTGCGTAGAATTTTATAAAATTAATCCCGTTGAAATCTGACAACATTGAATTTTTCACTTAAAACTCGTCGCGGCGCTTTGAAAAGCGTGCGAGGTCTAAAACGGCATTTTTCGGGTTTTCACACAGAATGCTGGCCATTAAAAGAAAAGCATAAAATTAAGTTAAGTGTTGTAGAGATGAGGATGCTTAGGTGGATGAGTAGCTTTACTCTTAGCGACAAAATGCGAAACGACTATGTACATGAAAAGGTTGGAGTAGCTCCAGTGGCAGATAAGATGGTTTGGACACATAAAACACCGGCCTTTCTATGACCTAGTTAGGATAGTATATTTATTTGATTTGACCTATGTTAAGAAAGATAGAGGCAGACATAAAAAGACTTAGTTCGAAAATATTAGAAATGATCTTTTTTTAATTAAATTTAAATGAGAATTTGACTCTTAACTGGACACAATGGAGATTAAAGATTTGTGTAGCCGACCCGTGTTGTTGGTGTAGTACTGATCTTGAAAAGCTAATATTTGTTCTAATAATAGCTGTTTTATTATTAGCAGCTTCTCTGACGTTTGAGATCCTTCTTATGCCTTGATAATTACACCTTGTTTAATTTGTAAAATAATCATGTTGCCTGGACAATGTCAGGCTTGTGTAACATCTTTTAATTTAAAGGTGGTTTTTTTTTTTTTGAGTTGTAGTGAAAGTATAGATTGGTTAAAATTTTACTTTTATCTGAATATCATTTTTTCAAATGGCACCTTTAGTAATTTCAATTGCTACGCTGCATATAAGTTTTTTTTTTTAATTTAATTTAATTTTAATTTTAATTTTATTTTTAGTTACGATGCATATAAGTTGATTGTGCAGTTGAACAAAGATAGGATTGGTCTTAACTTTAGTTTTTATCTTGACATAAAGATTGTTCCTCTTATACTGTTTTTTTTTTTAATTTTTAATTTTTCTTCTTTGAATATTGCTAATTTCACTGCTATGCTCAAATACTTGTAGAGTTCATGAAAAATCATCAAGATATTGGAAATGATCCTTTCGACATAGAGGATTTGGTTAAGATTGGAAGGACAAAAGATGCGTAGGTCTTCAATAGCAACTCTTTCTTTTATTACATCTTTGCACTTGAAAGTTGTCTATTTCACTGCATTTGCACTTTTGGTTTGTTATTATTATAGGCTTGAATTGCTTTAATACATGAGAATCACTGTTGCACAGATGCCCCTACTACATAAGCCGTGAGCTTCACAAGGTTGTTGATATTTTGTTTGCACCATACAACTATCTTATTGATCCTGGAAATCGGAGTTCTTTATCTGGCATCTCATGGAGCAATGCTGTGCTTATTTTTGATGAAGCTCACAACCTGGTATTTATTTTTCTATTGTCATTTAGCCCATTGGTTTTAATTAGACAAGATGAGATTTATGCAATATGATTGCCATCCATAAGCTCTCAGCTCTGCATACTCGAGTAAATTCATTATTTCGTTTCTCTAGATAATAGGTATTTATCAAATAGGCATGCAACTAACAAGGCTAATTTCACCTCCTCTCAATGGTGGCATCAGATTTCATTGAGAATTTTTTACACTGAGTTTTCTCCTAATTAACTTTTTGCTAACGAAATACTGTACCCTGATTCTACTGGCTTAATGGGCCTCTATGCTTCTAGAATTGATATAAAGTTCTATGAAAGATGAAAAGCAATTAAGCATTCACCATACTGCATTCAGGCTCTCTTAAAATCGTTATCATACGTTTTGGCATATATGAAGATGAATATATTATGTTTTTCTTACATGCAGGATAGCATATGCGCTGATGCAGCTTCATTTGACTTGCCTTCCAGTTATCTGACTGCTTGTATAGCTGAAGCAAAAGAATGCATTGACCTTTGCATTGAGAAGAGGGCACTTGAAAGAGCAACTGATAAACGGCATGATCCAGAAACCTATTCTATACTTAGAGGTATGTATTTTGTTCAAACTTTCTGATGGTTATGTTATAAATCATCTAGGTCCACCGAGAGTGACAGAAGTCTTTCAATTTTAACCTATGCAAGAAATGCAATAACAACAACAACAACATCAAGCCTTTATCACACTATGTGGGGTCGGCTACATGAATCCTTTTTCTCCATTGTGTCCTATTAAAAGTCAAATTTTCGTTTAAATCTAATAAAGAAAGATTATTTCTAATATTTTCTAACCAAGTTTTTTCAGGTCTGCCTCTACCTTTCTTAACATAAGTCAAATCTAATACCTCTACTTTCCTAACCGGGTCATGGGAAGGCCGCCGTTTTATTTGACCAAACCATCTAAGGCGACTCTCTCTAATCTAATACCTCTACTTTCCTATGCAAGAAATGCAGCATAATAGAATTACATAATGAATCAAATACACAAATTCAAGTGCATGTAGGTATGTATGTTAAAGTGATGCTTACAAGTGATTGAAAACTATAAGCACAATATTAATGATCACACTGGACTACACCATCACATAAACTAATAATATCACAAGAAGCAACCTCTAAACACAAGTTTCCACACTATATATGTGATTATAAGTATAAAGATACAATGCTAACTGTGAGTGTTATTGAAATTTTAAGCACACATTTAATAGACGCTCTATTATAATAGCACGAGCAATTCAACTTATAGATCATTACATTGACAATAATGTGACGTGCAAGTGACTAAATCTAAGCTATAAAAGAAGTTGCACAATGATTTTTATTTAATTCAATCCAAATCGACTTACATCCATGATTAACTGATGCAGGACTATTTAGATGAGATGCTTATGAATTCATTTAGGCATTGCACAACTCTTAGATTAGAATAATGTTGGAGTAAAATTATTAGCAATTCTCAACGTCGACTAAAACAAATAAAGGGGTTCTTTGCGTAGGCTAAATCACATGCTCCAAGCTTTGAAATTTTCAAGATAAATAAGAAAATTGAAACAATGCAAAATAGTAGTCTTCAATTTAATCCCTAGTCTAACAACGAGATTTAGGATGCAAAGAAAGTACGCTCAATAACCTACGATGACTAAGCTTAGCAAGAGCACTTGGAGGAGACTTTTGTAACTACAATCACACCAATGAGAATTTAGACTTAAAAGAAATTAGAGGCAAGTGAAAGAGAAACCTTTGCTTAAGGAGACGCGGAGATCCTCCACTCGACGCCTTCAAAATGCTCGTCAATGGCTTCCGTCAACGCGAACAAAATGCGATCCACGTATTCTTCGATTGGTGGTCAATCTCCGGATTCACGTCGAAGAAGGTGGAACCAAGAATGTCGGTGAAGCCGTCGTCGTCCCAAGTGATGCCGTATTCAGTCTCCGGATCCGCCATTCATGAGTGATGGCAAGCAAGATCCCTTAGTAATTGATGTGCCTCTTGAGTAGTAATCAAAAGAAAGAAGTTTCTTTTGAGAGGGAAGAGGAAGTAAGCTCCCAAACCTCTTCCTATCCAAATCTGAAAACAGTTCAGATTTCTACAGGAAAATCTGAGATGAATTTCCAGATTTTAGTAAAATAGGATTAAGTGAAGGTTGGGGAAGAGTCACGCCTCAATGGAGAGGATAAGGCTGAGAATAAATTCCAAGCTTTAATTTCTGCACTAGAGAATCCGTTTGGAGCCACTAGTAGAGAAGAGGGAGGCGGTGGAGCTTGAGAGGCGGTAAAACTTAATTCCAAAAAAAAGAAAGCAATGACTGAGCAGAAAATTAAGGAGGCGGGACTTAGGATTTTCGGCCAAACAGAAGTCTCAGGTTTGGAAATATTTCCAAAGAGAAGAAATTGATTTTAAGGCAGATTTTCTATTTTAAATCTAATGGAGAGGCCGGCAGCAGTTAATGGAAAAAGGCTTAAGATAATTATTTAATGCATGCCAGATTAAGAGATGTAATTTAGGACAAAAGATTTTAAATCCAAATCAAATAGAAGTTGATTTGAATGAGGTGGGAACACTTTCCTAAAATAGAGTTAGTATATTAGGAAATATTTTGAAATTCATATATTTTAAATTTAAATTCAAATATATTCCAAATATATTAAATCAAAATAGGAAACAAATAAAAGAGGGAGGGAAAAGGGAGGTGGTCGGCGGTTTGGGGGAGCCATGACCGGCGGTATGGGGTTCGGGTGGAGGTTTGGCCGGCGGTTATGTGTGAGGATTTTTTTTTCTTTTTTTTTTGTGGAGCTTGATGTGGGGAGGAAGATGAGGAGTTTGGTGGAGTTGAGCGTATTGAAGCGAAGGAAAGCAAGGTACAAAGAGAAAACCACGAACCCGGCCGTATCCAAGGTTGGTGGGTAATGCGCCAATCTCTCTCTCCAAGGGATCTCTCCAAAGTTCTCCAAGAACTCTTAAGGCTCTCAAAACACAAGTGCAGGAAGAAATCTCAATAATCATTCATTAACTCAAAACAAAGGAAATGAGGCTATAAATAGCTGGGTACAAAGACTCAAGAAAATAAAAGACCAACTTGCCCTTAGGGCTTACATGCGACCACTCCCATAAAGGGGTACAAAGGGAAATAATAACGACACCTAAGCAAATAAGAAAATGCATAAATAAAATAAAATACAATCATGACTCAGAAATACAAGGTCTAGATCGTGGTCGTAGATCGGCGGCCACGTCTCTAATAAACCTTCCACGCTGATGTGATGTCCCCATCATTCTCCCGGGGTGGGAGAAAACTCGACTACGTCGAGTAAGAATTTATGACGCTCTCGTAGATCTCTAGTGCAGCTGGATCAATCTGCTGCAACTCCTCGCGATCTAGCCACGTATCCTCTGACTCGGGCTTTCCTTTCCACCTGATCAAATATCTTCTTCATCCTCCTTCTCTTGTGGATATGATTTCATCACTTAAGACTGCCTCCACTTGCTCTGCTATAGGAAATTTGGGAATATTTGGTAGTGGAGGTAGGTTTGGGATCTCACAGGGTGGGTTCACACAAGGCTGTTTTGATAGTAGATTTTGTGGGTTAAAATTAGGACCTTCATATGCCACTAAGTCTTCTATGTTAAAAGAGGAATTTATATTGAAATATGCAGGTCGATTTACTATATAAGCATTGTCATTAATTCTCTTAAGTATTTTGATAAACCCAAAACTCTTTGCATGCAATTTCTTAACTGTTCCCGGAGGGAACTGTTCCGGACGAATCCACACCATAGCAAAATCACCAACCTCAAAAGTTTTAAATCGACGTTTTAAATCTACATGTAATTTATATTCCTGATTATTCTTTTCAATTTGTTGTGCAATGTCTTTATGAAGTTCATGCAAATGAGATGCAAATGCTGACGCAGACTCATAAATCCTATACCTAGAACTCATCGGTATCAGATATAACGGTTGTCTAGGTTTGAACCCGTATACAATTTCGGAAGGACTTAAGCCAAGGGTACAAGTCACTGAATCATGGTAGTCGAGTCCAACTAGGATACGCTCAGATAGGGAGGCTCCAGGGGCTAGATCTAAAACATAAGAATTGCCTATCATCGGGGGTAATGGATCAGGAAGATGGATCTCCACAAGCCTACTAGGTATGAGCTGACTCTCACGAGGGATAGATTCGTCAGACTCAGTGGGAGTCTCACGATCGACTAAGGTGTGTGAAGGGGCACTCGGGGCTATAGCGGTTATCAGTTTAGTCCCTTCTTGGTTTTGACAGGGCTGGATTCAGGCTCATCCGTAACCCGGGGCTGTAATGGCACCAGCTTGATCTTTTTGCCCTTATGTTCAAACACGCAGTTGTTTGAACGACTATAAATTTGGACATCGTTGTCAAATAGGCAGGGACGACCTAGAAGGATTTGTCCAACATTCATGATCAACACATCACACTAAACGTTCTCCTTATAATCAGCGAAGGAGATGGGTATGACGCTTCGTTCCTTTACCTCCAAGGCAGAGGTGTTGACCCAAGCTACCTTATAGGGGTTGTTTGGGTGGGGAACGACAGACAAGCCAAGCTTAGACACCATGCTGGAGGAGACAACATTGATGCAGCTGCCACTATCCACGACGACTTTACAGTTCTTATCCTTGATCTTGGTGTAGGTGTGAAAGATCGTAGTCCTACGCTAGTCGTCGGTGGTAACGGGTTGTGACAATGCACATCTCACCACACAAGTGGGAGAAGTGTCAATTTTCTGGATGTACTGGATGGCAGCAGTGTCATCATCCTCCTCAAAGAATTCACCATCGTTATCTACTTGGTGAATCTGATCAGCTTCGGGCTCAAATTCCTCTTCATTGATCTCTTCGATAATCGTGACTTTATAGGGACTAGAGCACTGAGAGGCGATATGCCCGTACCCCTGACATCTAAAGCATTTGGTCCCTGGGTTAGATCGAGGCGTGTCCGGAGTGGGAGGCTTACTTCTAACATCAGGACGGGGAGTAGGGGGGCCAGACGAGGGTCGGGTGGTGCTCCCTGGGGTCGGCTGGGCAGTGGGGGTGTGAGGGGTGGAACTACCAGAAGGTCTGTAGGAAGGCCTAGAGTCATGTGAACGGGTCGGGTGCTGTGAACGGGTCTCCTCTAAGTCAAGCACTAGGCTGTAGGCATTCTCCAGTGTAGTGACGTTCCGGGCAAACAGCTCATTACGAAGATCCTCTCGCAACCCAGTTCGAAACATAGACAAGATTTGCGCGGGGGTGGTAGAGGTCTCCCCTTTGCATCGAATCAGGTAGTCATCAAAGGAGGCGATGTACTCCTTAACTGGTTTATTGCCTTGAGTCAGCCTATTCCACCTATCCAAGAGTCGAGGGAAGTACGAGGGTGGTAAGTACTTTTGTTTGAGTTCCCGCTTCATGGATAGCCAGTCTATAATTGGGTACTCATTCCTATCTTCTCTAAGACTCTCTAAGTTCGCCCAAAACTGACTCGCCCTACCCGTAAGTTCATGGCAGCAAAACTAACCTTCCTGGCCTCAGAAATATCATACTACTGAAAGAAACTATCCATACCTTTGACCCAGTCCAGGAAGAGCTGGGGATCGAGGGTGCCATTGAAGGTAGGAGCATCAACCTTAATGTTCTTCATCAGTGGTGCATCGGGATCATGGCCGTGGTAGGTAGCACGATGATTGGCACGGTGATGCCTATTATCCAAACCAGGATCATGACGTGGGTCATGTCCATGGTAGGGAGCTCGATGATTGGCCTGATGTGGCCTCTCATCCGGGTAAGTATCATCCCCATACATAGAAGGAGGTCGCGATGGGGAGTAAGGAGTCGGGTTTTCTCTAGCTCGCTCAATTGCATCAAATCTCTCCGTGGTATTCCTACGAAGCTCAGCTAAATCCGACTGGTTTTCCTTAAGCTGCTGGCTAATGTTGTTAATTTGGTCTACTAATAGGTCTAAAGTCCTCCCTAGTTGTTCCGGGTCCATTCCTAAACACAATGGGGTACTGAGAAGGTTTTCTAGGAAGTCGACAGCAATCTACAGCAGGGAAAAACACTCTAAGGGGACTCTAAATGGTGCTGGAAACTCAAGGACAGCAAACTACAAGGAGGGCCTAAGCAACCTAGACAACTAGTGAAGTGGCTAGGTTAAGGACAGCACTTGAACAATTGATAAATGAGCTTAACAACCTCTGAATGCATGCAAGAAAACAGTGGACAACAAGCATAAAATATAATTAAACTAATTTAAATGATAGCATGCATGCAACAACATATAAAACTAGTAAAACAACTCCTAGGATGATGTCTAGCATGCAAAAACTAGAGCAAACCATGTTCTGATACCAGATGATGCAGGACTACTTAGATGAGATGCTTATGGATTCATTTAGGCATTGCACAACTCTTAGATTAGAATAATGTTGGAGTAAAATTATTAGCAATTCTCAACGTCGACTAAAACAAATAAAGGGGTGCTTTGCATAGGCTAAATCACATGCTCCAAGCTTTGAAATTTTCAAGATAAATAAGAAAATTGAAACAATGCAAAATAGTCGTCTTCAATTTAATCCCTAGTCTAACAACGAGATTTAGGATGCAAAGAAAGTACGCTCAATAACCTACGATGACTAAGCTTAGCAAGAGCACTTGGAGGAGACTTTTGTAACTACAATCACACCAATGAGAATTTAGACTTAAAAGAAATTAGAGGCAAGTGAAAGAGAAACCTTTGCTTAAGGAGACGCGGAGATCCTCCACTCGACGCCTTCAAAATGCTCATCAATGGCTTCCGTCAACGCGAACAAAATGCGATCCACGTATTCTTCGATTGGTGGTCAATCTCCGGATTCACGTCGAAGAAGGTGGAACCACTTCCTATCCAAATCTGAAAACAGTTCAGATTTCTACAGGAAAATCTGAGATGAATTTCCAGATTTTAGTAAAATAGGATTAAGTGAAGGTTGGGGAAGAGTCACGCCTCAATGGAGAGGATAAGGCTGAGAATAAATTCCAAGCTTTAATTTCTGCACTAGAGAATCCGTTTGGAGCCACTAGTAGAGAAGAGGGAGGCGGTGGAGCTTGAGAGGCGGTAAAACTTAATTCCAAAAAAAGAAAACAATGACTGAGCAGAAAATTAAGGAGGCGGGACTTAGGATTTTCGGCCAAACAGAAGTCTCAGGTTTGGAAATATTTCCAAAGAGAAGAAATTGATTTTAAGGAAGATTTTCTATTTTAAATCTAATGGAGAGGCCGACAACAGTTAATGGAAAAAGGCTTAAGATAATTATTTAATGCATGCCAGATTAAGAGATGTAATTTAGGACAAGATTTTAAATCCAAATCAAATTGAAGTTGATTTGAATGAGGTGGGAACACTTTCCTAAAATAGAGTTAGTATATTAGGAAATATTTTGAAATTCATATATTTTAAATTTAAATTCAAATATATTCCAAATATATTAAATCAAAATAGGAAACAAATAAAAGAGGGAGGGAAAAGGGAGGTGGTCGGCGGTTTGGGGGAGCCAAGACCGGCGGTATGGGGTTCGGGTGGAGGTTTGGCCGGCGGTTATGTGTGAGGATTTTTTTGCTCACGTAAAGTTACAATCAAGAACATCTCCCCATAAGTTTTTTATGGTATGGTGATGTGCAAAGTGAAACACTTTACAAGAGTGACATTTAATCTATAATAATATAAGGTTTGAAAATAAATATATAAAAGAAATAATTAAATCTTAATAGATCGCGGGATAATTACTCAAAAACTTCAAGATGTTTCTCTTTGATGAAGACAAAAATCACTTATTATGTTCCTTGCATATGTTAGCTCCAATTTCATTACAATACTATAAACCTTATTTTAGGCAACTGAACATAAGAATTGGAATGACGCCATTAGAGAAGGGATGAATGCTCTTGAAAGAAATTAGCTTTGAGAGATCATTGAACTATAAAAAAATAGTAGAATGCAAATGAATTTTTAATTAAAATATAGAGCATATGGAAGGCTAGAACGATATAAAATAAAATTAGTTGCAAAAGGATATGCTCAGTCCTATGGAATTGATTATCAAGATTTTTTTGCTCACGTCATGAAAATGAATATAATTTGCATCCAAATTTCTCTAGTTGCTAACTTTAGATTGTCAATGCAATAACATTATGTAATGAGTGCTTTTTTATATAGAGATGTTTAAGAAAATGTCTATATTGATCCACCACTAGGATTTCATAGCTCTTTCACAACGAATAAAGTATGCAAATTACAGAAAGGTTCCATATGGTCTTAAACAATCTCCAAGAACGTGGTTTGAAAATTCATGAAAGTCATAAATGGTGCAAGTTACAAAAAGAGCCAAGGAAATCATATACTTTTTATAAAATATTCCATTGATTGAAAAATTTTAATTCGAATTGAATGTGTGTTAGACCAGTCCATTGGACTAGTTCAGCCGGTCCACATGGGACCGACCCAAGTGCTAACGGAGGCAGAAACCTATGCACCCGATCGGACGCCCAAGAAACATAGAGCAGTTTAGTAAGTTTTTTTGTGAAAGTTTAGGAGAGAAATTGAATGTAGGAACTGTTTAGAGATTTCATTTTGAATTGTATGCATTAAATAGTTTGTTATCCTAGGGTTATGGCATCTTGAATTTGACTGAAATTGGATATCTCCTAGATTTAGGTTTCTTTGGGCTTTGACGGCGTCTAAAGATTTGAGAGATCGATCCTCTCGAATTGAGGATCAATTGTATCTTGCTATTTTTCATTTCTATTTCATCAAATAATACAAATTATCTACTATTTTCTTGTTTTTGTGTGGATTTTTTATGGAGAATTCTCATTGTTTTTCGAGGATTGATATGAAATACTTGAGATTAACAAGTTTTACTTATCAAATTGGTATCAAAACAATACACCAGACAGAAGATGTGAGCGAAGTGCCATACAAGACAAAGTGTTACGTCATGGGAGCCACCTCACCTTGTATGGGAAAAGTGATACTTGATGGGAGCCACCACTTGAAATTGTAGGGGCCACCCTAGAGTCCTATCTGCCTGGTGGATGATTCTGGGATACAAATGCTGACGAGGACGTTATTTACTTAAGTGGGGGAGATTGTAAAATCCTTCAAGTAAAAGAAAGCTAACTCTTAAACATCGAGGCGACTTTTGGTGAAATGACTTGAGTTTTTATAAGAAACTTTACAGTTAAGCGTGCTCATCTCAAAACAATTATGGGATGGGTGACCTACTGAAAAGTTACATCAACAGGACAAAACCGTGAGGCTCTTAGGTCAAAGAGGACAATATTTCGATAGTTAAGAATTTGAGCTGTTACAAATGGTATCATAGCAAGTCTTGGAACCGTTCTTGGGCTAATTTTGACGAATTTTAGCGGCTGATTTTGACCAGGATTTCAAAGAAAAAGTTGCTATTTTTGAAGGTCGAAGTCAGATTTTTATTTCTACAAAAATCCGGGGATCAATGGCGGCCAAGAAAATGGATGCGTTGGAGGAATGCCTCGAAGTGGAGATTGGACAAACGAAATCTAACCAAACTCAAGTTTTAGATTTAATAAAAGATGTTTCAGTCATCAATGGTAAGTTCGATTCAAAATTTTCCATCTTGTAGGAGATGTTGAAGAAAGTGCTTGACGGCCAAACCAAAATATCGCCGTCGGAGCTGAGGGAAGGTGCCGAAAGACGTGTAAATGAAAAAAAAAACCCTAAGCCAATCTTTAGTATGGTACCGGTGGAGGGATATGAGACAACTAATAAGGACCTGGAGCGAGTTCAAAGATTGTTTGATAGAACGCTTCCAAACCATCAGAGGAGGAGACTTCTACGAGTAGTTCTTCGCCTTGACGCATGATAGTTCAGTGATATTGTACCGGGAGAGGTTCGAGTATCTTGCTAGTCGATTGGATCACTTTTCTGAGACAGTGTTAGAGTGAAAACTTCATGAAGTGATTGACACAAGAGATATTGGCAGCGATTAGAGTAATGAGGCGTCGTGACTTGGGAGAGGTTATGGAGCTAGCTTAATTGGTAGAAGATTAGAGACACCTAGAGATAGAGACGAGAGGCAGCAGCTCAGGAGGCCCGTACAGGATGACTACCACCTTATTGAAATCCAAAGAGCCAACACTGGATATTCTTATTGGGACTTTGAAGGAAAGGACTGCAGAAGGAAGACCTGGGGATAACTTCAAGAAAACTCATAGAGACATAATTACAGGAGAAGAGGGCGAAGGGGTTTTGTTTCAAATGTGACAAGAGGCATACGTCGGGCATAGGTGTAAGGACCAAACTCCTCAGATTATTACCGTTTGTGATGAAGAAGGAATGAATGAGGGTGTCGTCTTTCCACCTTGCGGACAAAGTGGATCTTTGGGAGGGGAGTATTGTTAGACCTGTCCATTGGACCGGTCCACACGGGACCAGTCCAGGCGCTAATGGAGGCGGAAACCTCCGCCTTCTGTACACCCAATCGGACGCCCAAGCAACGTTGAGCAGTTTAGGAAGTTTTTTTTGAGAATTTAGGAGGAAAATTGAATGTAGGGAATGCTTAAATATTTCCTTTTGAATTGTATGCATTAAATAGTTTGTTTTCCTAGGGTTAGGGCATCTTGAATTTGACTGAAATTGGAGATATCCTAGATTTTGGTTTTCTTTGGGCTCTAGCAGCGTTTAGAGATTTGGGAGAGATCAATCCTTCTCTCGAATTGAGGATCAATTGTATCTTGCTATTTTCTGTTTCTATTTCATCAAATAATACAAATTATCTACTATTTTTCTATTTTTGTGTTGGATTTTTGTGGAGAATTCTCGCTGTTTTCTGAAGATTGATAGGAAATACATGAGATCTACAAGTGTTTCCTATCAATATGTTGATATAATTATTACGGGTGATGCAATTAAATAAAGTGTATATCAGTAAAAAAGTTTATTGAAAAATTTGAATTTAAAGAATTAGACAAACTTAAATACTTCCTGGATATATATAAGTTGTTTAATGAGAAAAAAATCTATTTCAATAAAAATGTCATGGATCTACTGAATGAAACAAAATGCCTGTTTGTAATTATTGTGAAATTTCAACGGAACCTAGTTAGAAACTAGATGTAGATGAAAGAGGAATAGAAATACACATGAGAAAACATCAATAATTAGCTAAAATTAGTCTATCTCATATCTATCATGACATTACATTTACAATAATTTTTATTAGTTAATTTATGCACAATTTCAAAGAGTTTTACCTTCAGGCTGATGGATTTGTCAAGTATTTTTAAAAAAATTAAGTCTTGGAAAATTGATTTTTTTTTTTTATAAAAATTATGATATTTTGGGAATTGAGGGTTATAGTGATGCTTACTATGTGGGGTCACCAATGTATAAGAGATCCAATTTAGGATTTTGTATATTTATGATATGAAATCTTATGAAATGGTAGTGCTAGGAGCTTCAAGGTCCAGCATTGAATTTGAATTCAGGTAATTGCCTAAGATGTTTGCGAGCTTCTAGAAGATTTACAAAATCAGGTGGGAAGAGCCTATGAAGATATACTACAACATCGCTCACAATCTAATAAAACATGATCGTACCAAATATATGAAGGTTGATTGGCATTTCATAAAAGAGAAGCTGAAGAGTGGATTAATTTGTATTCTACATGTTTCAACAAGAAGTCAACTTATTGACATATTTACTAAATGACTCTGGAACCCAACATTAAAAAATATTAGTAGTAAATTTTGAATGGTAGATCTATACCATATAGTTTTTCTTTAGTGGTGGTGGTGTTTGGGGGGGGGGGGGGGAGAAGAAGTGTTAAAAATTGTGGGACCTACTACAATTGTTTTCTCCTTTTGTTGTGGGACCCGCTTGCTTGATAATCACAACAACATGGATTCTTAAGCATACGGATTAAGGGTTTTCAACCCTCACACTTAAGGTCCTCAGATTGCAATTTATGGGCCCCATAGCCGCCGACCAATTTGGGGCCTATTTTTTTTTTTTTTTTTAATATTTTGTGTAATTAGCTTTGATTTATTACATTCTTTTTCTTTTAAGTATTGAGAATTGTGGGACCTACTATATCCGCTTTCTCCTTTTGTTGTGGGACCTGCATGCTTGATAATCATAATAATAGGGATGCTTAGGCATGCTGATTAAGGGTTTTCAACCCTCACACTTAAGGTCCTCAGATTGCAATTTGTGGGCCCCATAGCCGCCGACCATTTTAGGGGCTTTTTTAATATTTTGTGTAATTAGCTTTGATTTATTACCATATTTTTCTTTTAAGTATTGAAAATTGTGTGACCTACTATATCCGCATTCTCCTTTTGTTGTGGGACCTGTATGCTTGATAATCATAATAATAGAGATGCTTAGGCATGCTGCCAAGGGTTTTAAACCCTCACAATTAAGGCTTTCGGATTGCAATTTGTGTGCCCCATAGCCGCTGACCATTTTAGGGGCTATTTTTCTTTCTTTTTTTGGTATTTTGTGTTAGTAGCTTTGATTTAAATGAGAATCTGACTTTTAATAGGACACAATGGCGAAAAATGATTCATGTGGCCGACCCCACGTAGTGGGACAAATACTTGATGTTGTTGTTGTAAGTAGCTTTGATTTATTACCATATGTAAGACCCTTGGACAAATCTATCTATATCTCAAATCTTCGCACAAATAGGAAGCAGTAAAATTTTAAGTAGTCATTTCCTATCTTCCTTTTTTTACAAAGGTCTATTTAGATAAAATATTCTTTGATATTGATTATAGAATAATTTGTAACTATCAAACTTATTGTACGAAAAAGTTCTCTATGAGTAGCAATCTCTGATATCAATTATAAATGTAGAACATTATGAATATGCATGTGATGCAACATGCATACATGCTTGAGAATTATTACATCCTATGAAATCATTGTGAGGTTGTGTTTGAGAATGCTCATTTGCTTGGGGTGAGATCTATTCAATTGTTGCTAATTTGAAGATTTAGAAAACGAATGCCAAGTAATATGGAGTTTCAAGGACAAGTTAGGATAAACTCCCAAAGATTTCTCTTGGGTAGTTGTTAAGGTTGCGAATATTTATTTTAATTTTGTGGTTCATGATTTCCCATGATTAATTAAATCTTATATTTGATGCCTATGAACACTCAATTATGAATATCAATATAATTTAGATTCGTGGTTAGAGATTAAGTTTATGTATGAGGAAATGGATGGGGATGGGTGTTCATTTCAATCAAGATGTCATAGTTCCATTGTCCTTGGTCAATTTGATGGATTTAGAGTACAACTATGGAGGTTCAAAATTTCATGTCATCAAAGGAGTGAATTAATAGCCTTAGTTGTCTCCTATCAAATATCTAGAGTAGATTGGTGTGGCAATATATCAAAGTGTGCATCCCTTCAAAGTGAAGCCTAAAGTGTCTAGGGAAAAAAAGTCTGATGGAATTAGTATCTAACTGTGGTTCAGAAGCCCAAGGGTATGAGCATTGATGGTTCAACGCTCTAGGCTCTATCAATTCATATTGAAGTTGTCTCAAAAGCACAACACATGGCTGAGTGCAGTCAAAGGTATTAATATGTAACTATCTTTTGTTTTATTTCATTGACATAGCTAGTTCAATTGTTTGATGTGGTTGGGTTCATTTGAGGGGAATATACCCTAAGGCATACAAGGGTAGAGTTATATCCTACTGGGCACTATTGTCATGAGCTTTATTCTTGAGCGTCCATCGCTTAGTGCAGAGATTAGCATCCGTGGTAGAGAGTTGATTGTCGTAACCATGGGTTGCCTACTAGTAGGGAGTCCCGAGTTAAACCAAGGTGGCTAACTTCAAAGCATGTTCTTAAACATAGAGTAGAGTAATGATTACTTTGGTGAGTGTAGGGTTCATTAGAAGACGAGCGTCAATGTTTGTTTAAAATTGGTCTCTTCAATAATTTTTCAAAAGTCTACAAAGTCTCTTCAGATGATACAATTCAGGGTTGCTAACAAGGGTCTTTTGGTCAGTCTTGGTCAACTATCTCCAATAAATCAATTAGGGTCCATGACAACTTGAGATGATGAAATTATGAATGCTTTGTTAGGTTGTCATCTTCTATCATCCACTTTGTTCAGATTTATCTTTTCCAAAATCAAATTATTACTACTAAAGCTTAACATCATAAAGCCTACCAACTAGCTTTAATCAAAATTGATCTGTTGTGAACGAGATGGGTAATTAATGATAGATGTTTGCTTCTTTGAGGAATCTTAAATCAGATCATGGATTTGTCATTATAGGGTAAAATCACTGAATTTTATTTTAGCTAATATTTAATATGTTTTTTTTTGAAAATTTAGCTTAAAACAAATCAAATATAAAAATAGCTGGAAGGGAACTTATGGTGCCATAGTCTTGATTAGGCAAAGAATCCATTTAGATGAGAGATTATAAGCACAAGATGACCACAAGGATACTTGTAGAAGTACTCAGATCAGTAAAACTAAAGCAAAAAATTTAACCTATTGTAGTAGAAAGGAAGAGAAAAATAAGAGGAAGCTTAACATATAGGAGAAGCATTTAGTTATATTATTAGGTTCTTCGTGGAGAAATAGTTCTTCACTCTCTGGCATTACAGCTTGTAGAAAGGAAATAATCCTGGCATTTGGGCTTATCACTTAAGAAACTAGTTGCCTGAGTGAATTAGGAATATTTTTATATTTGCAAAGCTTATTCTTGCCATAATGGGAAAGTCACAAGCATGTATCAAAGATAGAGAATATGCTGGAACAGGGGATTGGAACCTCTTCACTAAAGAACTTAGGGAGAGTTGAATTGAAACACTTTCACCAAAAATTCAGATCCATCAAATTAATTAAAATATTTGATTACATATCCAAGGCTTTTAAAATCGGACCGGACCGGCTGGCCGGTTATGGTTCAATTGAAAACCGTTTTCACACATAAGAGATGTTAACCCGCTCGAACCGGCGGTTCAACCACCGAACCGGTCTCAATTTTCAATAACTGGCCAGTTCAACTATAGTGGAGATTATCGAGATCCAATGGCTGATATTACGGGAGGCGAAGCTTTGTTTCGTTTTGAGATAAAAAAAATCCTCATTCAGACGTATCACGTGTGTTCTGTTCAGCCTTCGACGTTTATTCTTCCCCGACGACGGCGTCTCCTGCTTGTTCGCGAAGCTAACACCGTCTCCTTCCCGCTCGTTTGCGAAGCCAACACTTTCTCCTTCTTGCTCATTCGTTGAGCCAGAAGCCAACACCGTCTGCTGCAGCCCAACTCGTTCGCGAAGCCAGAAGCTAAGGCCGAACACCGTGTACTGCTCGTTGCCTCGTTCTTGTTTGTTTCTAAAGGATATTTTTTTTTCTCAAAATTCAGAGACAGAATTGTGACAAAAAATTATTATATCAAGAATATATGTGATTGTTTTTAGTTTGATGAAGGAAAGATATGCTTATATCCTAAACGAGCCTAATTTTATTTTTTTAAAGCTTTATAAGTTTCTAAAGCAGTTTGTGCACTGATAAGTATGTATACTTTATCATTTTCAAATATCAAAATACAGAACACAATGTTTTTCTTTTTAAGTAAATTACTCATTTACTCTAATTGCATGCAACTATTTTTCTCAGATATATCTTGTAAAACCCGAAAAATATCATTCGTAAACGGTGCATGCATTTCGATACACTGCGATGAAATTAGGTGAATTTTCAAAATTTTTGGAATTCGAAGCAATTAATTTTATAAAATCCTACGCACAATTTCGATCAATTTGATATAAAGAATTTATGATTAATTTTGCACGGATTTGAAATTAAAAATTTAGAAAATTTACTAAATAACAAATCATTATTAACCCTTCTAATTTTTTATGAAACAAATGCATGCAAGAGTGATTGTGACATTTGGCTTTTCCCCTTTTTCCCGACCGTCTAAAAGGCTTAGAAGGGACCGAAATTTTCGGTACATTCATTGTCGTTTCGGTTGGCCAAACAAGAGAGGGAGAGGGGGCGGTGGCAAGAGGTCCAAGACGGCAGCTAGGGCGGTTTTCCAGCGGCGATTTTGGGTGGAATCAAAGGGGAAGGCTTAGGGAGGAAGAATATAAGTTCCTAAACAAATTATTTTCTCATTTTCGCTTAGATTTCTTAATAGGAAAATTTTAGGGTTTATACAAAACTTAATATTTTTAAAGAAGAATGTTAGGGAAGATTGATGAATGATTTCTAAACCTAAAAATGAAGTTTTTTCTAAATTTTTAGATCTTCAAAAAGTTAGGGTTTTTGCAAATTTTTGATTTCTATGAAAATTTCTTAATGGATATTATTTCTAATGGTCTTAGGGAAAATTTTAAGGGTAGGAAGCAGGGTTTTTCATAAAATATTATTTTTTATAATTTTGAATTAAATTAAATCCCAAAATAGAAAGTCCTAGTTATTTATTTAGATGATTGGGCATATTTGGCATGTTAATATAAAAATATTAATGAAAATTTGGTTTCCAAATTTAGGGCTTTAGGTTAAATATGAAAATTAAGTTTATTTTAAATTAATTTAGGCATTGGTGAATGTTTAATTTGAGTAGACAATGAATTTAGACCTAAATATGAATTTTAAAAAATTTAGGTTTATTTAAATATAAAAATAATAATATTAAAATAGTTAATTGGAGAGAAAGAGAGGGAAAATAATTTATAATTAAGAATTTTCATTATTAAAATAATGATATTTATGTAATGATTTTAATTTTTATAGAATATTATATAGGAGTTAACCTGGTGGCAGATTAGTGACAAACAAGTTATTAAGGCATCTGATTTCAAGGTGAGTACTCATGGTTCTTTCTATATAGTTTTGATTTTGTTTCTCTTTAGTTAAATGATTTAAAAGTCAAAATATGCTTATGAAATCTTCATTGTTAATTTGATTGTAATTTGTCTCTTATATTCAATGATTGATCATACTAAATTAAAGAAAAAACTTTATATGTTACATTTCATGACATTATCATATAAAATTCATATTTTATAAGAATGAGATGATTTGATATTTATGGTTGCATGTGCATGTTGAAAGATGGAGCTCACCCCTTATGGTACTAGCTGGGACGTTGTACCCATACACGTTAAAAAAGGAAAATAAAATAGTAAAGGAAAAATGAGTATCTTCATTGATACTAATTTTAGATGGTGACTCCTTTGACGGTTGTACTATATATAAAAATTAGAAATATATGAATACATATATGACAAATGCAAATTGAATATAATATGATATGCAATTATGAATTATGCATAACATTATATATTTAAAGATGTGATAAAATATATGATATGATTATATGAAATAAAAACTTAAGTTATGTAATAAAAAGTGACATCAAACATATTTCTTTTATTGCATATAGTTACTGTAGTTTAGAAGCATGTGATACTCGCTAAGTTTTTGCTTACTTTAGTTACTTTTATAATTTTTCAGGTGTAACTTGTTATAATCAAAATGAGAAGAAATAAAAATGTATACTGTAGAGTTATGCAACCAACGAGAGGTATTGACTGTTTTATTTAATTTGTTTCAAATATGAAGTTTTAGTGGCTCTTTTAATGTACTGGAAATAGATTTAGAAATCAAAATTATGATTTTACCGTCTAACCGTCTGTTTCCGCCTCGTTAATTCGACCACCGTGGCTGCGTCGTGACATATCTCATTGTAGTAGTATTCTTTAAATCAATTTGGCCTAAGTTGTTTTTTTGCTAAAATTTGAAGAATCAAAATAGTATGAGATATTTAGGTAGATAAACACGCATAAGCAGATTAGGTATATGCATGAAAATTTATTGATTTCTGACCGTGATTTATAAGAAAATTGATTTCTTCACACTTTTTTCTACTTCTTTATTAGTGCCCATTATGCTTCTTAATTGTTGTAATGCATCGCAAATTAACCTTTAATGACAAGTTATAGCCTTACAAGTATTTATATTCTTTCCTCCTTTTTATCAAGTTACTTTTCTCTATAAATAATAATTAATTTTCTCACTGTATAGAGCGCTATTAGAATATTTATTCAATTATAATTATATTAATTGAGAAGTTAGATCATGATAAGCACTGGCCTTGAGGAAATTATATTTGAAAAGTCTGTAACAAATCAACTAGTTGGATGAATATGTTGAGAAGCATAAATTTTAATATTCCTGGAACCTTACTAAATTGTGGAAATCATAACAAAACTGCTGTAGTTGATGATTCAGCAAAAAAAAAAAAAAAAATCTTTCCTTGATGTGCTCAGACAAATTCCACTGTCTAGTATGCTTACAACTAAAAAAGAGGGCAAGGGGCTCGCTCATACGAAGCTCATAGTGAAGTAACAACAAGCACAAGAGGAGTTGGATAATACACCTTTTCCTGTGGATGATGCTGTACAGGAAGAAAGAGATTCTTCATCGTTGCCTAAAACACAATCCTTTGAAACACATGTATCGGAATTAAGTAAAGGAAAAAAAATATTGCTGATGTGGATACTTTCTTTGCCGCCAGAAAGAAACCAAGTTCCCAACCTTCAATTAATAGTGCTTTAACATATAAGGAAGCAGTGCACCGTACATATATGACTTTAACAAGGTGATTTTTTGATTGTTGCATCCCATTTAATGCTCTTATTTCAGTATATGCAGAAAGCTATAGAAGTCATTGCTTATATAGGTCCTGGTTAGAAGCTCCACACTTATCACAATATGAGAGTAAACCTATTTAGGGATTGTAAGAAGTGCAGACTACTCATTGATAGCTATAGACAAACTTGGAAGGATACAGGTTGTACACTTATGACAGATGGATGGACTGATTGTAGGAGCAGAATGTTAATTAATTTTTGGATATATTGTCTGCGTGGTGTATTCGTGTATGTTTTTTAAAATCAGTTGATGCTTCAGCTATTACAAAGGATGCTACAAATTTGTGTTTTTTATTTTTTGAGGTTATTGAGTGGTTTGGTCCAGAGATTGTAGTTCAAATAGTTACTAGTAATGCTGCTAATTATAAGAAAGCATGTCAGATGTTGCATGAAATATTCAACATCTATTGGTCATTTTGTGCTGCACATTGTATTAATTTATTAAAATATATTGGCAGCATGCCTCTCATGGAGGACCTGACAAGAAAAGCATCAAAGTTGATAATTTTATGTTCTATTCATATCTTCATACTTGCATAGCTTAGGAAAAGACCAGGTTAGAAGGAGATTGTATGTCCTAGATAACCCGTTTTGTAATAATCTTTATAACTTTGAAAAGTTTCCATGAGCACCATTATGACCTACAAGCACTAATCACAAGCAAGTTCTACACATGTTCGAATATATTCAAAACCTACAAGAGAAAGGAAGTAGCTTCAATTGTTTTGGACTTGAGGTTTTGGGATAATTATCTTATCATATCAAAGATATCAGACCCTTTGATTCGGTTGTTGCGTATTGTTGACTCGGATGAGAAACCGTCGTTTGGATATCTATATGATGGCATGTACAGGACAAAGAAGACAATTAAACCTATGTTTAAAAATGTAAAAAAAATCATATAAGCCTTTCACAACTCTAATAAAAAGATGGGATACTCAATCAAAGCAAGACATTCATGCAGCAACATATTTTCTCAATACCCATTTCCAATATGATAGAGAGAATTATTGTCAAAAGCTAAAACTTTACAAGGTCTAGTTGAATTAATTGGAAATAAAAACATTTGTTCTAAGCCACAGTTGCAATGAATGAAGTTAGATTATTTCATGATGCCTAAAAAAGCTGTGAAAAACCAATTACATTGACGATGGAGAAAGAAATGCAGCCTCGTAAATTATTTTTTAATGTCAACATGTGTATATAGTTATACAAATATGCGTACTCACTATGCTCTCTAACTTAAGAATATGTAGATGAGTGGCAGAAGATGTTTGGATCAAGTGCTCCAAACTTACAGAAAGTAGTTAAAGTCAAACATCATCTTCATCAGGATGCGAAAGAAATCAATTGTTTTTGAACAGATCTGCTCAAGGAGACAGAATTATTTGGAGCATCAACGACTCAACGATCTTGTATATGTTCGATATAATCTAAATTTAAAGATTCTGTATTATCTTATAATATATTAATATTTATGTATAAGTGTCAATTTAAAGAGTACCTATTATCTTAACCTAAAGTTATTTCTTCATTTTTTAGTTTTCAACTTAAAAAAAGACAGTATGGTCCTTTGGACTACACTTGTGTTGAAATGGTTGTTTTTTGGATACTTAAAGTTGAAACAACTCCATAACTTGATTTGAATGACTTGAAAAATGAGATATACAAAGATGATGTAATGCTAGTTGTTGAAGAATAAAACATACAGTCCAGGACATAATAAGTTGATAATGAAATATGAGTATATCATTCAAATGAAAGTAAAAATAATATCTTATTTTATATTTTTTATTTGTTTGTGAAGCTGACTTAGAGAATGAAGAAGATGTAGGCAATATGATCGAGTTTGATCAATCAGATGTATTTGGGTTTGAATGTTTTGGTGACGAGACCCGAAGACTCAACTTATGTGGATAGATTTGATGATGCAAAATTTAGGAGATATTTGATTTTTCTATTATGAAATTACTGAAACTATTGAACTGAGAAGGTGAAACAAATTTAACTTCAGTTTCATACGATGAATATGTTTTATTTTTGTTATCAGTTGGTATAAAGTGTTAAAATCTTTTTATGATTGGTTGTGTCTTTAAGTGAAATATTATATTATGTTTTTCTTATTTTTTTATGCTTCATATTATAATTTTGTTCAATTTTTGTTATATATTTACAAATAATTGTGTCATTATTATATTGTTTCGATATAATTATAATGCTTCATATTATAATTATGTACCTTGGTGCATGCTTTTTGTTGATGAAATTCTTCTTGTTGATAAGACTAGAGAGGGAGTTGAAGGTAAACTTGAATTATGGAGGTCAACTTTAGAGTCTAAAGGTTTTCGCTTGAGTAGATCTAAAACTGAATATATGGAGTGTAATTTTAGTGGAAATAGACCTAGTGAGAGGATTGTGACTTTGGGCGATCAAGTCATTCATAAGAGTACACATTTTAGATATCTTGGATCTATTGTTCAGAGTGATGGTGGAATTGATGCGGATATTATCAGTAGAATTCAAGTTGGATGGTTGAAGTGGAGGAATGCATCGGGCTTATTGTGCGATAGAAAAGTCCCCCTCAAACTTAAGGGAAATTTCTATAAGATGGTGGTGAGACCTTTAATGTTTTATGGTGCCGAATGTTGGCCATTAAAAGAAAAGCATAATACTAAGTTAAGTGTTGCAGAGATGAGGATGCTTAGGTGGATGAGTGGCTTGACCCTTATATGAAATGAGCATATACGTGAAAAGGTTGGAGTAGCTTCAGTGGAAGATAAGATTAGAGAGAGTCACCTTAGATGGTTTGGTCACATTAAACGGAGGCCTTCCGATGACCCGGTTAGGAAAGTTGAGGTATTAGATTTGGCTTATGTTAAGAAAGGTAGAGGTAGACCTAAAAAGACTTGGTTAGAAAATATTAGAAATGATCTTTATTTATTAGATTTAGATGAGAATTTGACTTTTAACCGGACACAATGGCAAAAAAGGATTCATGTAGCCGACCCCACGTAGTGGGACAAAGGCTTGATGTTGTTGTTGTATTATAATATTTCAATATAATAAGTATTTATTACATCATCCGGTTTGACCCCGGTCGAACAATCGAACTACTAACCTCTCCTTCCGATTCATTGTTCGGTCCAGTTTTCAAAGCCTTGGTTACAAGCATGTTCTTTTATTTTGATCCTCTTAATATGGTTGCCTGGTGAGTTGTTGGTCATATTTTGAAGTATCCTTGTGATATGATGGAAGCTTGCAGAGCATTGACGTTCTGGTGGATGGGAGATTTGATGGCTTTGCTTGCATAATAGATCTTCTTGGCATGAAATTAATTTGGTCCTTCAATTCAAATTTCTCAACCTTTGTTCCATTACCCTCTCCCATATTTTCATTGTATGATTCTTTTATAGTTAGCATAATTTTGAACATCATCATAGTTCTTTTATCATGCCAAGAAGATCTATAACTAATATGATATGGAGCAAATAATAAAAATACCAATATACTTTTGAGCATCTTGATGACCATGAAAGGAGACCTATAGCCAATTCCTAGACAACGAGTTGGTAAAGCAACTTAATACATAAATCACACAATTATGATATGTCTATATGGATGAAAAATATCTTTAACGAATACCAACTCCAATGGATTAATGGTCAATGCACGGAATCTGATGAGTGTGAATTTTCAAATTTTTTCTTCATCTAATCCTTCAAGGGCTAGGTATGAATATGTAGCTATAAGATATGACTTCAGTTACTTTTTAAATGTGTAATATACATATAAATAGTTTCTTTACATATGGAGAAGATTCAATTTAGCTTAATTATAGTGTTCATCAAATTTTAAGCCTTACTATTCATGTATGGCCAATTTAATCCAAGGGTATCACATTGCCCCAATTTTATACATCGACCTTGGAATCTTTTTTTTTGCATCACTGAAGAACTATCCTCTTGAAACTCATCTTTAGGTTGCAACAACTCCAAGCTTGCTTAACCATTATTTAATAATCTTCATGATTGCTACACACTCGATGAATCCGTCAAATACTTAGCAAATAATTAGATGACATCAAACAATATTTGCTTCAAATCACTGATGAGCTAATCATGGGCATATGATAGAAACTTAGGGTATGGAGTCAACACTTTCTTCCTGCTGGCTTAGTTATTTGTTTATATTCATGTAAGATGGCTCTTTATCTTTATGATGCTGTGAATGTGGTGTGTGTGTCTTGCTTATTTCTATAAGTAAACCAGATGAGCTGTTTGTTCACCCCTCTTAGTGAAGGATGGTTTTTATTGAGCTTAAGTTGCTAGTGGTTTTCTGTATCCTTTTAATCCTCGGATTGTGAGAAGATAAAAATGAATCCTAAATTTCAAAGCAAAAGCTCTATCTGGCCTATTTACTTATAACAACTTTTGTTCTTTTATCATATGAGAAATAAAGGAAAGTACCTGTAGAAATTGTAAGATGCTGCTGCTGTAGGTTTGCTTTTAATTTATTAATTGTGTGATCTTTTGTTTTAATCAGGCTGTGTTTTTTTTTTCTCCTTTCTGATTGATTTATTCATGAATAGATTTTTTTTTTTGTTTGGGGCAGCTTACGAATTTTTGATTTTTCTGTTAAAAGCTACTTTTTCTACGGCTTTTTCTGTTATGGTTTTCCAACAGCAGCCTTTCTAAAAAGAATATTTTGAAATAACAGTAAAAAAAGCTGTCATCCATACCATAAATTTTTTTTTTTGGTTTCTTATCCTGCCCAAAAAAAAAAAAGGAAGTTATCTCAAGCGAGTCTGTATGTATATGTGCAGGTCTTCTACTAAAGCTTGAGAAACGAATTGCTGAAATCCCAATTGATTCCAAAGAACTTGGCTTTACTCGGCCTGGACACTATATCTATGAGTTCCTCTCTGATTTGAATATCACAAATGAGACAGCAAATATGCTAATTGATACAATTGAAAATGCTTCATTGCTTCTTGAGGAAGGTAGCTTTAATTCATTTTATTTCTCACCTTCATCTTTTTCTGTCTTTTTATTTCTGTTAAGGGTTGTTTGGGATGATTGTAGTTGCTTGTAAAAAAAATGTTGAATTGTTGTGAGAAAAGATATATTTTGAAAGCTGTTATAGGTATTATTAATATTTTTCTTTTAAAAAAGCACTGCAATAATTTTTTTTTCAGCTACCATTCTCTATGATATCTAGTTATAAAAGGCCATTTCTCACTATATAAATAATAATAAAAAAAGCTGTAACAAAAAAGAACTGTGTTAGTTATTTGCAAAACAAAGCTATGACAGCCTTTCCCAAATACCTTCCAGTTTCATAGCAGCTGCTCCTTATAGTAGCTCTCCTGATTTCTCAAAAGCTTCATGCATATCCCTTCTGGTGGTAACTCTTGTAAACTTTTGGATTTTGACATTTACTAGGCATCACATCTCAGGAAGGAGTGCAAAGACAATCTAACACAGCTTGCAGATTAGAGAGCATCGGAAACATTCTTAAAATTGTATTCAGGGATGGTGGTAAAAGTCATGCACGCTTTTATAGTGTAAGTTAAGTTTTTCCGGGAACAAGCATACGTAGTAAACTTCGATACATTAATTGATTCTCAGGTGGATGAGCAAAATGAGTTTGATGCAATTTCGTTTTGTTATTTCTTCAATCTTATGTAAATGTTTCTCCTGATAAGGTTATATTTTCTTTCCCTTTGTTTTTAAGTTCCATGTGCAGGAGTCCCAATCAATTACTTCAGATTCCCTGAAAGGTACTGGTTTTACTTCCAATCTCTTAATTTAAATGCATTTAAAATTTTTCATCGTCAATTGTTGATATTGGAGTTGCTCTGCATGTTTTAATTTACACACTTCGCTAAAAGGTGATGACTATTTCTAATGGAATTTTGAATATGAATATGATGCCAAAGAATTGGAGAAGTATTTTTGTACAAATATTGAAGAACAAAATATATATTCAATACACTGAACATATAGTAATCAAACTTTGAGTTATACATTGAAGTTATTAGAGAAAATAATGGAACCTAGAGTTATAAAATTTACGTCTTTTTATGCTTGAAAGATTTTTATAGTTACGATCATTAATGAAAAAGGATAGAGAGCATAGAAATGATCTTCATATAATTTTTAATAAACTTAGGCATATGGTTCAGTTTAATGAGAATTAATTTGGTGCATATTAATAAAAATTTGTGCTAAAGGTCTGCTAAAGTTATTTTGTATACGTATGATTTAGAACTGGATAGTATTAGAAACAGTTATTGAATGACCAAACTAATATCATTTATTTTAGGATTACACAAAATATTAACATTGTGAACATATCTTTTTGTATTGGTTATAAACATGTTTTAAAAAATATTCAAAGTGAGACTGTTAACAAAAAAATGCCAATATCTTGGTATTATTTCAAGTTGCCTATTTAAATCAATTTAAGGTTGTCTTCGATGACCATCATTCATGGAAACTTGAACAATTCAATCCCTTGCTTGGACCTATAATTTCTCTAAAAATGTTCCAAGCATTACATGTCAGTAACTTCAATTTCTATTTCAATCATTTTTTATCATTCTGTATTTTATCATTCTGTAGGATTCTTTCTTAGTTTAGTTTAGCCAAAAACTCCAATTTCAACCTTAACCTAGGTTACACGATCTTATTAGACTTAGAAGTGGTCATAGGAGGAAATTATCACTCAATTTGGTTTTGGCCTTAGCCTCCCCTAGGGTAGACCTCTTCTTGCGCTTTACCCTAATTATTCCCAATGAACATAGTTAGTGGTGTAAGCCTTTAATATCTTCCTTTTTGATTTATTAATTTGTTTGTACAATGTAATCAACCATGTGGTTTCTCGAGTTTGATATTTGGGGTCTAGTTTGACCAATGGTCAAACTAACCCCAACCCTTTGAACACTTAGTGCGTTTGGTGATTTCCAATCAATTGCTCTAACAACTTACCAAACCTGATCCATAGAATTTAGTTCATCAGCCATAGATTATTTGGCCATGCTTTAGTAAAAAAAAGAAAAAAAAAAGAGAGGAAAACCATAGATTTTTTTTGGCCATCGTTGACTCTTAGAGTTGGCTAGATCTTTTTTGAACCCTAGCATGACCCAATAAAATCCTATTAGGCCAATATCAACCTATGTTGTATAACGGTAAGAATTGCTTATAGGAAACCAATTGAATAGAGCCTAAAAGGTGGATGGTAACCTAATAAAGGCAAATTGACCTTTGGTGAAGTTCTATTGGACCTTTGACCCAATTAAACTTAAATTGACGTTTTTGACCATATAGGATCAATTCAATCAAATTGATCAAATTAATTGAGCTAATGTCCTTACAAGTGCTTTAATAAATCAACCATAAATGCATTGGTGACAGTTGGCCCTTGAATAGGCCTATTAGCTTAGTCACATTTAACCATATTTGCTTCTTAAGGCTTATTAGATCAATTTGATACATTTGACTAGCTTGAGCCCAATTATTATTTGAAAATCATTTCAAATTAATTAATCATATATGCATTGATCTCATTTGACCTTTGACCAAGTCTAATTTGACTAATTTTCCCATTTGCCCCAAAATTGACCAAGATGGACCATATTAACTTAATTGGCCAGTTTGACAAGTTTTCCATCCCAGTGATAGATGAGCTATTGGATGAGCCGAGTTGGGCAGTTATATTCACCAAAATAGACCTGAAGTCAGAGTACCATCAGATCCGAATGAAGGAGTACGTGCCAAAGTCTGCTTTTATAACGCATGAGGGACACTGAGTTATTGCTGCTAGGGTACTTGACATAAAAGTTTCCCATCCCAGTGATAGATGAGTTATTGGATGAGTTGAGTGGGTCAGGTTTTTTCACCAAGATAGATCTAAAGTCAGGGCACCATCAAATCTGAATGAAAAAGGATGTGCCGAAGACTGCTTTCAGAATGCATGAGGGATACTAGAAGTTCCTGATGATGTTGTTTGGCCTCACTAATGCCCCAACCACTTTCCATTCCCTTATGAACAGGGTGTTCCAACCCTACCTTAGGAGTTTTGTGTTGGTTTTCCTTGCTGTACAACAGGTCAGAGGAGGAACACTTGGAGCATTTGAAGGCGGTCTTAGAGCTGTTACAGGAGTAGCAGCCGAGGGCCAATTTGAAGAAATGTTGCTTTGCACAGGCCAGTGTGGAGTTCTTATGACATGTAATATCTGTGGAGGGTGTGGCTGCTGATCAGAAGAAGATTGAGGCTATGTTGAGATGGCCACTTCCCAAGAATTTCAGGGAGCTGAGGGGATCTCTAAGATTGACAAGCTACTACAAAAGGTTAATGAGGGGCTATAGCACCATCGCCTGGCATTGACGAAACAATTGAAGAAGGATAGATTCTTGTGGGGGTAGGCGATCACAATAGCTTTTGAGAGGTTAAAGAAGGCCATAACCACCGTACTGGTCTTGGCCCTACTAGATTTCACTCAGATTTTTATAGTAGAGACGGATGCCTTAGGGTATGGATTGAGTGCAGTACTCATGTAGAACCACTTACCCATCGCTTATTTCAGCAAGGTGTTGACAGCTTGAGCTGGGTTGAAGTTAATTTATGAGAGAGAGTTGATGACAATTATGTTAGCCATCTAGATGTGGCGAACTTATTTGTTGGGTCAACATTTTATTATCAGGAAGAATCGGTGGAGTCTAATGTACCTTATAGAGCAAAGGATGATGACAAAGGAGCATCAGAGATGGATGTCAAAGTTATTGGGATATGACTTTGAAATCTTGTATAAGCTAGGTATAGAGAACAAGATAGTGGATGCATTGTCTAGATCTATGGAGAAGCTACAAAAGATGTATGTGTCGATACCATTGATGTTGGATTAGGGGGCCATTAAGGAGGAGAGTGTACGGGATGAAGAGTTGGGGCAATTAGGGATCAGGCGGCTAGTCTGAGCTATCAGAGACATTGACAAAAAACTTGGAGGTTTTATTAGAGTTGATGGGGGTTCGTCAAGGAGGGAGGATTAAGAAGGTTTTGATTAAATGGAAGGGGCTACCAGACTACAAAGCCACATGGGAGCCTTAACGAGAGGGTGAGACATCAATTCCCATCTTTCCACATTGAGGATAAAGTGATTCTTTGGAAGCTGCGGGGTATTGATATAAACAGACTGGTCTCTCCTGGACCGGCCCAACCTTGGGTCGGCCCACTTATTACTTGCCACCAGCCTCAAATCCCCTCTATTTGGGTGGGTCCACTTCCTAAATGATTATAAAGAAGGGTTGTTTAGTCCTTTTGCATTATTTTGTTATTTTCTTTAAGTAGAAGTTTGTATTAGGGTTAGGGCATCTTTTTGGTGGCTGATATCTATTTTGGTGTTTGGCATTCTTGGGCTCTAGCAACATCTAGAGAATTGGGATAGATAGATCCTCTTGAATATGGGATCAATTATATCTTTGTTTTCCTATTCCTTTCATCCAATAATACAAAAACATCTACTGTTTTCTAGTTATTCTTGGAATTTGGTGGCGTTTTCTCGTTGATTCTCCAAGATTGATACTTAACGCTTGAAATCTACAAACATTTTCTATCATATAGCATGCTCACATTCCCGCAGAGAAGGCAACTTCTGAATTTGCTGAAACACCCCTCTCGATATTGTTATAGGGATGGCTGAACCATATATGGTGCTTCTATCTTCTCCCCTTAATTTTCTCCTTTCAAACTTTACACCACAAAAAATCACTCATTCACCCTTTCCCCTCTTGGAAGTGGCTCCAAATTTGACATCTCCTCTTCATCCCGCAACATTTCTACCTCTTTGTTTTTCCCTCCTTATCGGATTAGGATTTCCTCCACTCCCTTTGCCGCCGACACCTCCCCCCGTCTCCGACGATGCTTGAAACTCGAGCATCTTTCTTTTCATTTCCTCCATGATGGCAAACTTCTCATCGATCTTCTTATGGATGGCTGAAAATTGCTTTTTAAAATCTAAAATATTTTCTATAAAATTGGATTTCAATTGTCTAATCTCCCTCCCGACACTTCTTCCTTTCTTCCCACCATAGGTACTCGTATCTAATATCTGATACCAATTTGATCGGAAGTAGATACAATTTCCTCGAAATCAACGAACGATAGTAAGAAATTAAGAAGAACACACCAAAAGTCTTTTTATTGTAAAATATATGAAAGAAACAACAAGTTACAATTGAATCTTCAATTGGAGAGGAAGATTCGGCTTGCCCAAATCCCTAGCTGGCAGCTAGAACCCTCACAACCTAAGAAATTCTAATTTCAGCAAACTCAAAACATAGTCTTAAAATCATGCTATTGTTAGCCTTAAATAAGCTCCCATAATTTCCTCCAAATACAGCCCCCTTTCCTTGAAAATTATCCTCTTAAATTTGAATTCAAATTAGATTTATTTCTTTAATTAATTCCCTCCCAATTATAATTAAAATTTTCCTAAGCAATCCCCCTTAATTCCTCCTTTTTCCCTAAATAATCCCCTCTTAAAATTTTGAATTCAAATTAAATCTCTTGCCCTGAATAATTTTCTCCCAATTGTAATTAAAATATTCCTAAACAATTCCCCTTTGATTAAGAACCTTCCTAAACAACTTCCTCTTGATTAGGAAACTTTCTAATTCCCTTTCAATCAAATCAGCAGGTCCATCATAACTTTAAAGTCAATTTAGAAAAAAATTTCTTAAAGGTTTGCCTCTCTTAAGCCACTTTTTGATTGAAAATTATTCATTATGTATCTTATAACTAGCCAACAAACAAAGCCTCCAAATCTTAGTTCACTTTCATAAAATTCATAGATAACTTGCATGCATATCATGTTCCTTAGGATAGAGTTTTTTTATAGTCATGAATTATAATATGCTTAGGTTTCATATTATTACACTAAGAAGTTTTTGTTTTGACCCATATGAGATTGTAAGATAAGTTGAGAGCTTTGATTGCATATAACTAGACCATAACATTCCCTTCCTTTTCATAAGCATTCTTTATATGCTGAAGATTATAAGCCCTTCATGTTTCCAGTCTTTTCTTAGAATTTGTCTTTATAGGATTCCTTATTTTCTTTCCTTAGTTGGAGATCACTAGGCTAGGGCTAGCTCTAGATGATGTAATTCATAGTTGTTAATATAGCGTCTCATGGTTGGGTTGGGTTGACTTACTTTATAGCCAAGTAGTTTCAGGCTTGATAGTTTGGGATGATGGCCCTATGTAGTCCTAAGGTTTTTGTAATCTTTTCCTTGACTCTACATCTATTTTTCACCTTCTTCAGCCAATTGTACTCTTTTTTAAGTCTTTGGTGATTCAAAGATCACTATTCCTACGGGCTTTCTATGTTGAGAGACAACTGTCTCACTTGGTTACTATGATTCACTCTTTGCATTAAGGATTACACCATCTCAAAGTATAAAGTGTCTTATTAGGATGACAAATATTTGAATCATAGTATTTTTTTGATGTTAACCCAGACAAACAAAGACATATATATATATGCTTCATTTATTCTAGACATTATCTTAAAATTTTCCTTGAGTGTGATTAATTATTGGGAGCCTAATCCTTTTGGGAGATTGATCAACCCAAATTCTATCACGACCCAGCCCGGCTAGACCGAAATAACAAGGCGGGAGTTGTTAGTCGTATGGAAAACACAACATAAATCATAACCATTTCATTGACTGTTATAACAGAACATAAACTTCTTCATCATTCATACATAAAAAGAAAGAGCCACTAAAACATCAAATTGAAAGTGTTCCAAAAAGTTTCTTCTAAACCACAACAACTAAAAACATCAACATAAACTTCAACATGCTCCTTAATTATAATCCACTAACTTGATTTACATAATAGAAAATATAAAACATTTCTTTCTGAGGTCCTTTACGACGGTAGGTGTACTGTTGTCTCATTCCCATCACTTTCCAGATGATTCTCTTGAAAAAGATTCCCACAAGTAGGGGTGAGCTTACTCGCTCAGCAGTCAATTCATATTTCTCATAAAAATTTACATAAAACCAAAATAAAGCATCTTTTTTATAAGAAAAGTTTAAACGACAGTCAACATTTCATAAGTTCATAACATTACTTATAAGAAACATTTTTATAAATTTTCCTCAATCATAAACCTTTTATTTATTCTTTCCTTTAACATAAACTTTTATTTGCTTAGAAAACATACATAAATTACATTATGCGTAATGTTTATTATATCACCCGCCTCGGAAGTGCCCATTGAGTTTGTACTGATCAGTACACATTTTCATATTATTTGGCCATTCCTTTATCATTGGCTCTAATGAGCCTCCTTTACCATTTGACTCTGTTGAGCCTCATTCATCATTTGGGCACTCCGCATCAACATGCACAGTTTCATATTAATTTTTCAGTTAATCATATGCTCAAAGAAAAACAATCATATTTCATAAGTCATTTGCAAAACATGAAAAACTATGAATAACTTGTAGTTTACTAATCTATTTCAATATAAAGAATATTATACTAACAAGCTATTTGAAAGATAGAATTCATAAATCATTTGAACGTTAAAACCTTAAACATTTGAATTTACATGAAAAAAAGAAGACCAAACAACACATGAAATTTTTATGATAATATGAGTACCTACCTTAATCCAAGTACAACACTTCCTTAAAGTGTCGCTTTGACACACTTCGTTCACCTTAAAGATCACAACCTAATAATCACTTAAAAAGACGTGTCACAAATAAATCTTCCTTAAGGTTTAATCAAATTTCTAATTGTCTAAACTTTTCATTTCTCATTAATTGTTCCTTACAGCACTTAATAAAATTTATATTATTTAATCTTAATTTTTGGATTTATTAAAATTCTTAATTTTTGACAACCCTAAATCCTCAATTTCTTCAAATTAATTCGCCAAAAATTGTTCCTAAACATATTTTGATAATTGCCTTATTCATTTTCGGATTTAATTAATTAGAAAATTATGAAAATAAAATATTTTACAAAAACTTAAAATTTGGCTTTAGGAACACTCCTAGGACCCATATAAATCACTTTTGTAAAAGCACCTTAAGGAATTTCAATTTATAGGTAAAAGCTCTAATTTTTTTATTTTAAAAAATTGTTAAAGAAAACTTCGTTTCTGTGGTTAAATCATTTCCCTAAATCTTCTCTATCGATTTCGTAAAGAAATTTGGAAAAAATCACTTTTTTGGAAAAACCCTAGATTTTTTTCCTTTCCAAATATCATGAGATTGAGAGGGATTCGCTTCAAATAAAACATACCTTAGTATTCCCCTTGTCGTCCTCTTTGATTTCTACTAATTTCCTCGCCGGAAAAATTTTGTCGGAGCCGTGCCCGTTGCCTGCATGTCGCCCCTAGCCGTCCGGTCCTCTAGGTTTCAGTTTGGCCGAAACATGCGAATGAATGGGGGAGGAGGCTCGGTTTTGCTTATTTTGGGAAATAGGAAAATCCAAAAAACCACAATACCCTCACTTAAACAATTCCGGCTTTAATGACGATTAGGGGTTGTTTGGGTATTTTTAGGCTTCTAAAATTTCTCTCTCAAAAGACACAAAATTTACTATAGGTTCTATATACCAAAATCGATCAGAATTTTGCTTAGAAATTTATAAAATTACTTCCGTCGAATTCCGTTAACTTTAAAATTTTCACTTAAATCTCGTCGCGACGCTTCGAAATGCGTGCGATTCCTACGATCATCCTAATTTTGTGTTTTACAAATTCTGCACTTGACTTTGATGTTATGACTTATTTTGAGTATTTTATATAGCTTGAGATAAGATTTATTGGTCTCCCCCCACTGGATCTATTCCCTTATCTTTTTTTTTTTTTTTTTGAGAAATTTCTATGTGAGAAGAACAACCTTATATTAACATCCTTTTTTCCCACAGCAAAGGTATTTTGGTGTAGAATAATGAATCAAACATTTAAAAGTTAGATTATTTGAAATTAAGAATAAAATTTGTGTTTATGATATTTAATTTAATGGATGTGATATTAACAATTGCTATCCAATGTTATTGCAAGATTAAGTTATGCTTAGGTGTGATATTGTGAAGTATCTTGGAGTTATTATATAAAAGAACTGAGGTATTGCTGATGATATAATGTCTAGAGTTAGTGCTAGGTGATTAAAATGAAGAAGTTGCGTAGGAGTATTATACTAAAATAGGATGTCTTGTATGCTTGAAGATAAATATTATAAAGTTATAATGAGGCTCATGATGTTTAATGTATTTGTGCAGTAAAAAACATTCATTCATAGCTAAATTAAACTCATATTGGAACTAAACTATTAAAATAGATGTATGACAATTTTAGGAATCATAAATTAATGAATGATTATATGAAAGGAATAGTTAAAATGTCATTTATTGAAGATAAAATAAATAAAAGAAATCTATGTGGCTTGATTACAATGACGTTAGAAAATGCATTGTCACATGAGTAGATAAAATTACTGCAGGAGGTATAGGGGGATTAAGAAAGAGGAGTGGATATACAATAAAATGGATGAAAAAAAGGTCAAAATGATTTGCAAAAAATAAGTTAAACACTATGGGCTCAACAAGAATAGATGGAAAATGAAAATTCATAAGGCTGACTCTATTTAGTTTGGATAAGGCTAATGATGATAATCTTGTTCACCTACATTAGGAGTTATCCATGCTTCCACTGTGCATGCAAAAATTTAGATTATAAGCAGCAAGTATTATTGCATTTTTCGGGCTACTGCAATTTTCATACCCTTAGTGGGGGTACTGATGCGAGCAAAAAATATAGGGGAGCCTATATCTCCTGATCACAAAAGACACGACGGACATCTACGGACGAAAAAGACTAAGTACGAGAAAACGGAAGAACAAACTCTTACCTTTCAAATTAAAGAAATAAAAAGAAATTAAAATTACAAAACTCGACTCGATTACAAACGACCTTAAATAAAATTAAAAAGACACCCTAAAGTTGCTGCACTTAGAGAAGAGGTATACATGTGGAGTGGCACTTGCGGAGAGATGAAAGAGATTAGAAGCCCGAGAAGAAAGGTTGGAAAGAGCCCGCAGGATTTCTGGAGGGGATGAGAAAGAAGGGTGGAAAGAGCCCGCAGGATTTCCAAACAAACCCGCAGGTTTAGATTTTCTCCAAAAATCAAATTTCATTCACTTCAACTTTTTCAAACAATACATAACCCCTCATATTTATAGGTATGAAAGGGGAATACAAAAGGACACATACATAAATTTTAACACATAAAACTAAGCATTAAAAAGCATAGAAATCTCCCCCCATGCTCACGGTTAAACACCCAAACCAGGAACCAAGGAGACAGCCACAGGAGACGAGGGGAACCGCATGGACCGAGAGCCACGACCACGGGAAACGAGGGACGGTCACGGAAGAAGGAGCCCAGCCGTGAGATCCCAAGAGGCAAACACAAAATACTAAAAGCCATGAGGAAACCAAGGAGTCACCTCATGGGAAAAGCAAATTCTTGGAATTCCAAAGGCCGGTTTGGAATTCCAAGAGACAAACATTAAAACAAACATAAAAAGCATAAAATTACATTAATTAAAAGATAATAAATGAACTAAAATGTTAGCTCATAATGAGCTAACCCTTAGTTCAATAAATGAACTAAAGTCCAGCTCATAAATGAACTAAAAGTTTAGCTCAAATATGATGAACTACTAGACTCAAGGGAAGCCAAAATCTACATCAGACTCCCCTTCTTGCGAATTCAGCTCCTGATGAATTATCTGTTGTTGATTCTCTTGAGGCGGTGCATACAGTTCATCGATCTCCTTGAGTTTTTCACCAAACATTTTCAGAATTTCTTCCTGTTCTTTTTCAAATTGCTGTTGCAGAGATACCTTTTGTACTTCTCAAATTTTTGATCACATAGGAACATGTAATATTGCAGTTTGTAGAGTCGATTATGAAGTGGATCCGTTGAGTCTCCTTTTGTAGGAATCCACCTGTCCAACGGGAGTGGGACATTAGGATCATGTTGCTTTCTTTCCTCCATGAATGATGCCATATTTTTGGGATTTTCCATTTTTGACTTAATAAAAAAAATACAAGACTCAATCTAAAAATTTAAGACAAGACTAACGACTTGACTAAACTCACAAACTCTGACTTGACTTGACTTAACAAAAATTAGACTTGACAACTAAAACTAAACTTTGACAAACTTGACAACCAAAATAAATTTGACAACTCACAAAACTAGGACTTCCTAACTTGCTCTGATACCAAATGATGCGGGCAAGAAATATAGGGGAGCCTATATCTCCTGATCACAAAAGACACGACGGACTTCTACGGACGAAAACGACTAAGGACGAGAAAACAGAAGAACAAACTCTTACATTTCAAATGAAAGAAATAAAAAGAAATTAAAATTACAAAACTTGACTCGATTACAAACGACCTTAAATAAAATTAAAAAGACACTCTAAAGTTGCTGCACTTAGAGAAGAGAGATATAGGTGGAGTGGCACTTGCGGAGAGACGAAAGAGATTAGAAGCCCGAGAAGAAAGGTTGGAAAGAGCCCGCAGGATTTCCGGAGGGGATGAGAAAGAAGGGTGGAAAGAGCCCGCAGGATTTCCAAACAAACCCGCAGGTTTAGATTTTCTCCAAAAATTAAATTTCATTCACTTCAACTTTTTCAAACAATACATAACCCCTCATATTTATAGGTATGAAAGGGGAATACAAAAGGACACATACATAAATTTTAACACATAAAACTAAGCATTAAAAAGCATAGAAATCTCCCCCCCATGCTCACGGTTAAACACCCAAACCAGGAACCAAGGAGACAGCCACAGTAGACGAGGGGAACCGCATGGACCGAGAGCCACGGCCACCAGAAACGAGGGACGGTCACGGAAGAAGGAGCCCAGCCGTGAGATCCCAAGAGGCAAACACAAAATACTAAAAGCCATGAGGAAACCAAGGAGTCACCTCATGGGAAAAGCAAATGGAATTCCAAAGGTCGGTTTGGAATTCCAAGAGACAAACATTAAAACAAACATAAAAAACATAAAATTACATTAATTAAAAGATAATAAATGAACTAAAATGTTAGCTCATAATGAGCTAACCCTTAGTTCAATAAATGAACTAAAGTCCAGCTCATAAATGAACTAAAAGTTTAGCTCAAATATGATGAACTACTAGACTCAAGGGAAGCCAAAATTTGATTTATTTTGGACTAGTGTTGACCCCCCCTTTGTCTACATCAGATACCAATTTTGTTCAGCATGCTGCCTTGGTCATTGACCTAATATAAACACAAATGGCTGTTATACAATTAAGTAGTGGATCTGAAAATGACCTGGGTATGTCTAGAGCCACAATCTTCACCTTCTTAACAAACAGTTCAACATGATTGTTTTGTTCAAAAGACGTGAGTTGCAGTAAAAAGGTGGAGTGTGAGAGGGATGTTTCTACTGGTTTATGTTAGCAGTTCCATTCTTGCAGGTAAACTTTCTAGGTCACTTAGCTGGTGGTGTTTCAACCCAGGACTCGCAATGAAAGAATTTGTGAAACTTGGTGTGCTCTCAATTATATTGACATCCGGAACATTATCTCCCCTTGAATCATGTGCCCAGGAAATGAACTTGTACGTTAAAAATGTCTTTATTGCATTCTTTGATTTTTTCCCCTTTAAAACCTTTTTTTGCTGATATATGTTTTTTGTTCTCTTTATATAAAGGGAATTTCCAGTGAGGTTGGAGAACCCTCATGTTGTGTCATCTGATCAGGTCTGGGTGGGAGTTGTACCTAGTGGCCCCTCTGGTTATTCGCTTAATTCCTCCTATCGCACTCGTGATTCTCTTGAGTATAAGCAGGAACTGGGCAACACCATTGGTATACATTAAATAACTAGCATGTTTGTAGAAATTTAGTTAAAATTCTGCTCTGATGTTCCTTTTGTGACGCTGCAGTGAATTTATCTAAAATTGTGCCTGCTGGATTACTTGTCTTCTTTCCATCTTACTATCTTATGGATCGATGCATTGAATGTTGGAAGAGTATGGTGAGGAAATTATCATGTTTATGGTTGATTTAATCTTTTCTTGCACTGGTGTATTTATGAAAGAATTTAGATCTACAGAGTCATGCAAGGTCGAGTGATTGCATTACAATATGGGAAAGAATCTGCAAAAATAAACAGCCTGTTATAGAACCCAAGCAGTCGGCACTTTTCCCAAATGCAATCGAGGTGACACTTTAACTTAATGATATTTACATCTCTGCCACTTTTACTGTGGTCCCACCACAGCTACTTATTATCTCAAACTTTCCTCTCTCATAAATGACCTTTTTCTAATTTATTGTTTCCCTCTTCTTTCAGGATTTTGAAGCTAAACTGCATGATAGGACTACTTCGGGGGCAATATTTTTTGCAGTTTGTCGTGGCAAAGTAAGTTTATTATTGAACATTATTTATCATCTATTTTTTGTAAAATATTTGCATTTTGCTCCTCCAATTTTTACCTTTCTTTTCTCTCTGAACCACAGTTTGATATGCTGTTGAGTAAATTGCTATCTTAAATGGTAATGTCAAATTATTGTCAGGCCTCTTCTAATACTCATGAATCCTTGGACAACACATGGTCTACTTGCATTTTAACCCTATTCTGAAGGCAAATTAATTGAGAAAATGATCAAAATAGCCTCTTAACTCTTTATGAAAGACAAAAATGATCCCCAATTATATTAAAATACCATTTTGAGCCCTCAAGTCTTTAAAGAGGAATCAAAATAGTCGTCTGGTGGGACTTTTTTTTTTCCTTTTTAAAGGAATTGAGAGACCAAAATGATCATTTAATATAGTTGGAGATTATTTTAATTATTGATAAAGAGTCAATGAATTATTTTGATTCTGTTAGTTGGAATGAGTGTAAGTTTTTTGTAGCTGTCAGATGTGAGAGAACTAGATTTGATCTACAAGAATTTGACTATGTGATTGAAGTAGCTTAGGCATGCTCTGATAATTATTAAGTATTATGGCCATACTTAGCACTAATACAATTCCAACTCAACGTGAGGGTTTATTGTTTACATCTAAAGTTGGCTTTTGTGATGTTACCTCCGAGTAGTTATTGCCATGGAAATTCTATTGATTACTATTCATGGAAGATTTTTGTCATGATTGTTTAGACAATGGGACAAGCTTAAATTGTCTGATTCTCTATCCATAGCTCGAAATTCTATACCAGAGCATTATAGTGTGGCTCTAGCATTGTCTTGATTTTCTTGTTTAATTGGACTATGTCGAAATAGGCTAATGTTTTTGTCCCTGTGCTGAAACACAGCTTAGGCCTATAAGCCTGCCAGCAATCCTTATATGTTCAAGCCTAAATAAGAATTCTACTAGGGATTGCTTTTATAGGCCTACTGAACCCAATTAAATGTGGAATACAATAATTAAACCTAATATTTGAGTTTAGAATCACAATCATTAAAACGTTATGGTTGAACCGTAAAAAAATGACAGCAAGATATAAACAATGTTGCTGTACCAAACCATCCAGTTTGAAGTAAACCTAATGTAGAACTAAATGTATAAGAAATTATGCAATGTTAAAGTTACACTCCTTTTGAATTAGAGCAATAATAATTACATTGGCTTCTAGTGATTTAACAAATATTAAAACAATAGAGAGATGATTAAAGTTTAGACCAAACTATATGTAAGCGTTAGAATCATGAATAATCAATTACAATCAAGAATAGCATAGCATGAGGGATTTTCAAAGGAAATCCTTGAATTAACAATAAGATTAGGCACTATTTGGATCCTCCTCACTCACACTCTTGATGTCGGCTAAACGGAGATAGGTTGCACAATCTTTATGATGCCACAAATTAAAGAGAGGACTTAGAAAAGCAAGAGATTTGGAGGAGACATTCACCTTGATCAATATTTAGAAACGATCTGCCACTGGACGGAAACGAGTTGTTCGTCGATAGCGGCGGCGAGGGTGAAGATGATCCTCTCAACGGATTATTCTACAGTTTGATCAATCTCCAGGTTGATGTTGAGGAACGGAGACTTGAGTATGTCCACTTGCCCTTGATCGATGTAAATAAATCCGTGATCAAGCTCTGGATTTGCCATACATGTGGGAACAGCGGATTTTAATGTAATAGCGCTTCTGGACAACAAATGACCTCTTTATGGAGAGCTGGACAGCTAGGGTGAGGCAGGAAACTCTTGGACAACAAAGAGTAGTATTCCGGTGAGCAGGACATCAAAGTAATCCTGCTGAAACTTCTGGACAATGGGAGGAAATCGTCAAGCAAAGTTCTGGACAACAATTTGTTTATTGCAGAAATCTGGATAACAAACTCCGGTGAAGTAGGATTAATTAGGGAGGGAGAGCGAGAGGGAAATAAGGATCAGATTTTGGGGGAAAAGGAGGGAGGGATTTAATTGTAGGTTTGAATTTGAATTAGGAGCATTAAATGAAAGCAATTAAGGGAGGGGAGAGGGTAGGCCGGCGAGCAAGGGCTGGGGAGGTGATGTGGGGGATTTAAGGAGTTTCCAAACTTGAATTAATAAAGAAGGAAATGACAAATCATGAGAGATCTCTAATGAGATTTGATTGTGAAGATAAAAGAAAGTTTCTTAACATAACTCGTCATATTTTAAGAAAAGATTTCAAATTCAAATTAATTTAAATTTGAATTTAAAAACTTTCCTAATTTAAGATGGGCTGAATAAGGAAGGCTTTGAATACCCAATTTGAATTTTTGGAGGCAAAGGAGAGGGAGGTGGCCGGTGGTTAGGAGATTGGAATGGGGCCTATGATTGGACGACGACTAGAGAGGGGGAAGAAGACTAGGTGTAGCGGTTAGGGGAGCGATGGTGGGATTTGGCCGGCGGTTAGGGAGGGGAGGGAAGCCTGAAGGCCGGCGGCTATGGTGGGGAAGGGAATGCTTAGAACTGGCGGTTAGGGGAGGGTCTTGGAGTTCTTGGTCGGCGGCTATGGAGGGGAGTTGGGCGGCGGTTGGGGGAAGGATGAGAAATAAGGGTAACCACGAGCTCATATGCTTCGTGCGGCTGGTGGGTGATCCATTGCCCTCACCTAGGGTTCTCGCCAAAGCTCTCTCTCAAAACACATAAGAGACAATTACTGAAATTTTTATAATATTCTTCATTACTGATGCGAGCAAAAATTAGGAAAAATCCTAATTTTTGCAAGCAAAAATAAAAATCTTCCTAGGACAATAAGAAGGATACAAAAACACTCTTGAAATAGCAAAAACAACAACTTTATAACATATAAAAGGACACTTACAACTTTTGACGCTTACAAACACAAACCTAAACATACACCTAAACTTGCTTTCTTGGATTGAGAAGAAGGATACAAGTGGAAGGGAACTTGCGGAGAGATGAAAGAGATAAGAAGCTGAGATGGAGGAGGAGAAGCTCCCAAGCTTTCCTAGAAGAAGAGAGGAATGGAATAAGCTCGCCAAGCTTTTCCAAGAAGAAACCCGTAGGTTTAGCTCCAAAAATCAGTTACATAACATCCTTTTATTCATACAGAACACCTTTTATTTATAGAGGAAAGGGGCCATCCAAATAGCCATCAACCTCCAACCAAACCAATCAGGTAAGGGAAGATAGAAAGCCACAATTCATTCCAAAACAATAGCCAAAAAGGCAGCACAGGAACCGGGTAAAACAACCAGGGAAGCAGCCAAAAAGGCAGCACAGGAACCGGGTAAAACAGCCACGAGAAGCAGCCAAGAAGAAACCGAAAAGGCAGCACAGGAACCAGATAAAAGAAGCCACGTGAAAGCAACCAGGGAAGAAACCAAAAAGGCAGCGCAAGAACCGGAACCAGCACCCAGCAAAGGGAGAAGGAACAACCATGGAAAACAACACCAGTAAGAAAAACGAAAAGACATGAAGGGAGGGGAAAAGACAAGGTTCCAACTCCACATAATGAGCTTTCAAGTGCAATAACTCCACCAAATAATGAGTTAAAATATCAGCTCAAGCAATAATGAGCTAGAACCAAGTAGATCCCTAATTTTCAGCTCAAAACTAAAGCAGCCAAGGCCCAACCCGATGTGGGCTCCGAAAATTCAGCCCCGGCCTCCCCGCCGCTTTTCTTTTTATTCGGCGAGGGAGTTTTAACTGAATAAGTTCCGAGGTAAATTTTAGAAGGCAGATGAGTTTGTAGATAAGACACTACCCAGAGATTTCACCCTCATTTTGCGAGGACTTATGATCTGAGTTCTGATTTCCTATAGGCGCAAGCCCCTATAGTTAATTACCCCTCTCGATCACGAGAGAGAACTTTCGATTAAGGCTAGTCGTCAATCAGATATGTAGAAATACGTGTTATCTGGCATATAGTAGCAGCATAGATTGGATTTGAAAATTGGGTTTGGATTTGGATATTTGGAAAGGTTTGAAAAGTTTGATATTTAAAATAGGAAATTTCACCACCTAGCACTTGAAGCGGGTGGTGGGGGAATGGATGATAGACCCGATCAAGATCCCATGGTTCCGTTATCCCGGGCCATCGTGGTCCCTGGTCTACTTAGTCGGAGGAGATAGCCGACCCAACCTGACAGAAGGATCATTGTCGGCAGCCATGGGTTTTTTCGTCCAAGGGAATCTTGTAGACCTGGGGTGAGTGCTTGTCTAAGGGGACAAATTTGAATCTACCTTAGCTGACAGAGGGCTTTGTGCCCTATCAAGCATATCCTATTGATTCATATCTCAAGGATTTGATGCCAATAAGGAACGTAACGGCGCTGGCCATAATCGGTATTTCGTGGTGCTATTTAGCGGCAAAATCACTCGGTTCAGAGGGACCTGGGTTATAACCGTTTATCCTGTGGTGCCATTTGGCGGCGAATCGCCGGTCAGAGGACACGTACCACGTTCCTTATCGGCAGGAGACTTTTTTGAGAATGGATCCTAGTGATATTTTCGACTAGGCATTTGACTATTTGTGAGCTGAAGTAAATTTTGATTTGTCCACCCTGGCAAACTGTTGCGGAGAGTGGATGAATTTTTTTTAAGCATTGAGATGGATAGTTTCATTTTTAAATATTTTGGGTTTTTGCGATTTTTGTGGAGTTTTTAGATTTTTATGGGTATTTTAGGTAGAGATATGGACTATTTGAAATGAACTTTGGATATTTGGGAGGCATTTGAAAATATTTGGGAACCCCTCCGGTTGAGATCTGCATTCAACACGGCCATCATCGGGGTGTTCGGGGTCATTTCTATTTGTAGCTTGAACCTTGTCAACTCAGCCGAGCTATTGACTGAGGATCGGGTTTCGTAGGCTTCGTGCATTTATTAGTGAATTCATATTGTTGTAGGCTTGAAGGCCTAATATGAATGTATTAAAACAAATATACCGATCACCACAACCTTATATTTGCTTAATGATTCGAACCCTGTCAACTCCTATTGATCCGTATAGAAGGATCGGGTTCGAATTTGAATTCACTTATGGACCCGCACATCATCCCTAGACGTCACGTGTGTACTAATAACACGCTCGCCGGGGCCCATGCGGGTGTTTGGGGGCATTTTGTTATTAAATCTTGTCCTTCTCTTTTTTACCTGTTAAGGAGGATAGGTTTTAATTTAATAACCCGAGTAGTATCCCTAGACGTCACGTGTGTACCAATAACACGCTCGCCGGAGCCCATGCTGGTTGAGATTATACTTTTCCCTTTAGCGTACCTATATGTATATAATTTATAGTGCACGTGCATTGGTACTTTGAAAGTATTTGTAGACGCCTTCTGTCTGCTTGCATAGAAGTTGCGAATCCGGTGGCGTGGCGTTGCAGCTTTCTAAATAGAGTTATTCGCTGCTTCGTACAGGTAGACTATCGTGCACTACTTGTACGATTTAAACAGGTAGATTGTAGTACACAAACTAATCTTTTGCTTTAGTTCGTAGGAGATTGTACTTTTCGTATTCTTCATGCATTTTGTTGTGATCTTTGATCTTTTTAGTACATCCGTAACTGCTACATGTAGGTAGGTAGATGTCTTCATTTATAGGTTGAATTTGACTTCAGGATACTGCATTTACTAAAGTCCTTCTGTATCTACCCATAAGTGGCATATTATACATACAGCCGCATTTGTAAAGAGATTGTATGTATTGCAGATCTTTTACAGCAGCCCTTAGGTGCTTGCATTTGTTGTTTGCTATTCGTCTCTACTTGCAAATGATCGGTATGTTTGATTGACATTTGTCGAATATGAGGGTGCCGTAACAACTCACAAATGACTTGTATACATGTAATGTAGGTATACTTCCTTCGACTATAGAAGACATTGTATGTACATTTGCACCTTATTTGTGATGTTTATGAATAATTTTTGTGACGGACCATAGAAGTTTGTATTTGATGCATCTCATCTTTCCTTGCGTGCAGTGAATTGATATATTCACTTGTTGCATATCTTCCTTCTCTAGTTGCAAATGAAATGTTAACGATGAAATAAGTCTTCTTTAGCAACTCGTAGAGGTTTGCATTTGATGACAGTCTCCTGTGTCTATTTGAAGATGTCATTTTGTGTATGTCACAAGTCTCCTACGGTAATTCATAGGAGTTTGCATTTGCCACCAATTTCTTCATACATATTGATTGGTAGGTTGCTTTGTCCAGTACACATAAGTCTTCCAATTTTGTAGGAGACCAACACACATTCCTGCATGCTTTTTATTGGCAATTGGTTGAGTTGTGCTCGCCACTGATTTATCCTTGTATGTTGACTGGCAAGGATGTTTGGATATCCTTGTTATAAGAGCTCTCATGTACTTACATCTACTACATATTAGTCACTTTTATTTGAGAAAATCAATGTATTTCACTTGACATTAAGTTGTTATTCACCATGCAAATATCATTGTGTTTGTTGCTTTTGCTCATAAACGATGCACTTGTCGTTCGTTATATTCAACAAGTCTTTTGTTTGCTCACTAATGCTTGTGTCTCAATTGGTATGGTGACCTATTGATATTGAATGAAAACTTTGTATCATTGATTTTCAGCACGTCATTACATCTCCATTTGATCGTTGTTTAGAGATGTATCATGTCCACCTTTGCAAATGGATTATCATGATCCAAAAGATTCTCTCACATTATAGCTTTATGATTAAGCCATATTCCTCATGATCCTTGTTATTTAGAAATCAAATTATACTTGCAAAATGGATTGCAAGTAGTTATCACCCAATTAAAGTGACAATATCTAGATTTTCAAAGAAATTTTTTGCTTTATTAATTGTAGACATTTCATCTATTTCTCCACTTGGCTCTTATTTGGATGTTGTCACTTTCTCAAATTTTTTGTTTTAAATTATGTTTCATGTCACCCAACTTGGGCTCAAGTTCAAGTCCAAAAACAAGTTCAAATGAAGTTTAGGCTCAAAATGAGCCTATTTCGTTCGTCGAGTCCCCTGTAGTCCTTGCAAGTTCAAGTCCCAAATGCTTGCAAAATAAAGTTCATATTCAAGTTCCTTTTTGTTTTTTTGAGTTCAGGATCATGTTCTAACTCAAATCTTCGTTATAGTTCATTTGTAAGTTCAAGAATGAGTTCAAATCCTTGTTGGAGTTCAAATGAGAGTCCAAGTTTATGTGCTCTTTGAATTCAATCAATTCCTTTTATATTATTCAAGTTCATTTTAAGTAGATTGAATCAAGTCCACAAGTCCCAATTTGCTCCAAGTCCTTGTCTGTATTTTAGACAAAATTTCGGCAGCCTCCTGGCGTCTCCCCTGTTAAGGGGAAAAAACCAAGAGGCCGCCTACCCGCCACGTCACTAAAGACGTGCACGGTTGGTGTTGGTGAGACACCGCGGCGGTTGTATTTTTTTTTTTCTCCCACCACACGCACTAAAGGCGTGCATGGGGTTTTTAAAAAAGCCTTTTTATTTGAAAAACAATTTTGATTTCCCCCCGCTCGGAGGTACTTATAAGCGACCCCGCCTCGCCGTAGGTGCCGCACCAGGGTCCCATCCCACCACACGCACCAAAGGTGTGCTTGGGGCGGTTTTCCGGTTCGCCACGAACATTGAAGTAGAGTTTTGAGTTTAGAAGAATTCGTACCTTTGCGAGGTTGTCGGTGTTGGCACGTGGATCGAGGGGTCACTCTCCTACCTCGTCGTAGGTGTCGCACCGGGGTCCCATCCCACCACACACACTAAAGGCGTGTTTGGGGCGGTTTTCCGGTCCGACACGGACGCCGAGGATGGAGAGGGAAGAGGAGAGAGAGATAGCATTTAATTAATTATAGTTATCCTTAATTAATTATATTTACTTATAATTAATCATAATTAATTAAAATAATTAATTACATTTAATAAAATTAATTAGAAATGACTAATTATAATTAAATTTAATTAATTCTAATTAAGTCATATTAATTAACTTTAATTAAGTCATATTAATTAACTTTAATAAATGATAATTAATTAATAATAATTAAAAAATATTAATTAAATTTAATTCTAATTAAAATTAGTCATAATTAATTAAAACTAATTATAACCATTTAATTAAAATTAAATATAATTAATTGTGATAAATATAATTAACTAAAATAATTATAATTAAAAATATTTTTAATTAAAAACTAATTAAACACCCTCTTTCTCTATGTTTGAGAATTTACGGGATTTGGTCGAATGAAGCGCACGGAAGGGAGACGTTACCTTCATACAGCCAGTGAGCTCTCAGTGTTTGCTTCGATCAAAATGCCGCAACGTCCAGTCCGACAGCAAGGGGACGTCGGTGACGGAGGGGATGGAGGCTAGGGCACGGGTAGACAATATGAAGGTAGGATCGGCTCCTCCCTCTCACTCTCTCTCTCTCTCTCTCTCTCTCTCTCTCTCTCTCTCTATGCGGAGGCGTCGGGCAAGAGACAGAGCTCAAACAGAGCTTTACTTGGCTCTACAGATTCGGCGGCTTAGAGCAAGGAGATGGATCAGAGGTTGGTCGCGACTACAGGGGCTCGGATCGGACTGAGCAACGACAAGAGGAGATCGATTGGTGAGAGGAAGAAGGAAGAGCGGAGGTTTGCAGGGATACGACGTGTGGAAGAGCCGGAGAAGAAGAAGTCGTGAGCGCCCCGAATGCTTAGCTTGGTCGGCTTTTAAAGGCATCAGAAATCAGCGATCGAGGAAGGTTTGCAGGATTTACGGGATTTGATCGCAAATCAGAGCAGCTCGCGGGATTTCATGCAGGATTTCGGGGATCCTTTGACAGTCCGAGGTATGCAGGATATCCGGCAATATTCGTGGACCCGATGGATTGCAGCAGGTATACATTTCATTTTTATTCTTCTTTCGGTATTATATGGAGGTCAACACCCGAGAGGAAACAAGCAGCCCAAAGGCTAAAAGGACCCAAGAAGCTAGCATATCCCAAGGCCTTGTCCACATCAATTCTCCTCCGATTGAAGAAGCTCATCTCTCGATGAGGCTGCTTTAGATTTTTTTGATGAGATGAAAGTGCTGTATCCAGCTCTTGAATCTTGAAAGGCTCCATTTGTAAAGGATCTGAAGAATTTGCACGATGAGGAATCATTTTGATGTTGGAAGATTGTCCTCTGGATTACTTTCTAATTTTGACATGAAGCTCCTGAAGAATGAATGCCTGGACTATTCATTTTTTTATTGACTCAAAGAAAATGAAGACTTACAATAACTAAAGCTTACACACAAAATCCAAAACTAACATGACTCACCAAGACTCACTCGACAACCATGCTCTGATACCTAAGCAAAAAATAGAAAAAAGCCTAATTTTTGCAGGCAAAAATAAAACTCTTCCTAGGACAATAAGAAGGATACAAAGACACTATTGAAATAACAAAAACAACTTTATAACATATAAAAAGTACACTTACAACTTTCGACGCTTACAAACACAAACATTAACATACACCTAAACTTGCTTTTTTGGATTGAGAAGAATGATACAAGTGGAAGGGAACTTGCGGAGAGACAAAAGAGATAAGAAGCTGAGACGAAGAAGGAGAAGCTCGCAAGCTTTCCTAGAAGAAGAGAGGAATGGAACAAGCTCACAAGCTTTTCCAAGAAGAAACTCGCAGGTTTAGATCCAAAAATAACATCATAACACACATATCATCCTTTTTTTTGAATACAAAACACCTAATATTTATAGGAGAAAAAGGAGGCAACCAAACAGCCACCAAAAGAGAGCCCAAAGGACAACTTCAACCACCCAAAACAACCAACCAGCAATTAGTCCAGAACAGCACCCAAAGAGCCAACATTCAGTCTAGAAACAGAACCCAAACAGCCACATCAAAACAGAGAAAAGCAGTCACAGGATAAGCAGCCAGGGGAGAAACCAAAGGGGCACAAAGGGGACCGAAACCAGCACCCAACAAGGGAGAAGAACCAGCCACGAGAAACAGCACCAGGGGAGGAATCGAAGGGGCACAAGGGGAACCGGAAAAAGGCACAAAAAGGGGAAGGAATTAGCCATGGGAAACAACACCAGGAAGGGAAAACCGAAGGGGCAAGGGAAGGGGAGCTAGGTGGTGAAACCTAAAAGCCTTTAGAGAGGGGGGGAATGAACCATCATAAATACACAATTAATGAGCTTAAGTAGTCCTAAAGACATTAATGAGCTGAAATAAAGAAACTCACAAAATTTAAAACTCCAACTTATTTTGACCTCCCCTTGCCTACATCAATTACCCTCTCCAAAGGGATATAAATAGCTAAAGTTTACAATGACGAAATAAAAGATACAAATGCCCCTAAGGGTCACAAACAACTATTCCCTCAAGTGAGGGAGAAATGAAAAAATGCATAAATAAATCAAATACATATAATAACTCAAAAATAAATCGGTGCGATCGTGGTCGTAGATCGTAAGCCCTATCTCTAGTAAACTCTCCACGGTCGGATGTCCTCATCAAAACTAGCCCTGTAAGACAACATGGTTATGGATGCAAGTGACAGTGAAATGCTAACTATTTTTCTACGTGAAAAACTATGTAAAGAATTTTGGTTTAGTCGAGTTATGCGATTTTGATATATAACTTTGACCTAACAAAGCCATTAGTTTGGTCAGGTTAAGAGATTCCATGTTGAATTGGGATGCATTTTTCTATTAACTGCTAAACTATGTTGTACTTGCCAGATTTTAAGGGATCATTAGGGATCACTTTTTGTTTTTTAGTTTTATTTATTTTATATGAAACTAAGGAATGCTGGAGTCCATATCTTTTTGCTTTAGTCATGGATGCTCTCACTAGACATTTGCAAGAGGATGTACCTTAGTGTATGTTTTTTGCTGATATTCTTCTTGTTGATAAGACTAGAGAGGGAGTTGAAGGTAAACTTGAATTATGGAGGTCAACCTTAGAGTCTAAAGGTTTTCGCTTGAGTAGATCTAAAACTGAATATATGAAGTGTAATTTTAGTAGTAATAGACCTAGTGAGGGGATTGTGACTTTGGGCGATCAAGTCATTAATAAGTGTACACATTTTAGATATCTTGGATCTATTGTTCAGAGTGATGGTGAATTATATGGGGCTATTATTAGCAGAATTCAAGTTGGATGGTTGAAGTGGAGGAATGCATCGGGCATGTTGTGCGATAGAGAAGTCCCCCTCAAACTTAAGAGAAAATTCTATAAGATGGCGGTGAGGCAAACAATGCTTTATGGTGCCGAATGTTGTCCATTAAAAGAGAAGCATAATACTAAGTTAAGTGTGGCAGAGATGAGGATGTTTAGGTGGATGAGTGGCTTTACCCTTAGAGATAGGATTCGAAATGAGCATATACGTGATAAGGTTGGAGTAGCTCTAGTAAGGTTGGAGTAGCTCTAGTGGAAGATAAAATTAGAGAGAGTCGCCATAGATGGTTTGTTCACTTTAAACGGAGGCTTTCTGATGACTCGGTTAGGAAAGTTGAGGCATTAGATTTGACTTATTTTAAGAAAGGTAGAGGTAGACCTAAAAAGTCTTGGTTATAAAATATTAGAAATGATCTTTCTTCATTAGATTTAAATGAGAATTTGACTTTTAATAGGACAATGGCGGAAAAGGATTCATGTAGCCGACCCCACGTAGTGGGACAAATGCTTGATGTTGTTGTTATGAAATAAAAACATATTTGATACCTTAAATAATTTTCTTAAGCACCATAGATATTGATTTATTATGCAGTTTTGAAGAGGGAGGTGGCGTCACAGTTTGAGATGTTGGTGGACTAGATAGAGAACTCATTAGCAATGGGGATGGGACTGGCTAAACATAATTTGCAATGTCTGATGGTTGGGAGTTCATATTTTGAGAATAATGAAAAATAACTAAACAGTTATTTTGAGTGTATTTAAAAATAACTTGATTTGTTAAAAAAAAATAAAAACACTTATAAAATAGTAATCACGTATGCTGTTCAAAATTTAAAAGTAAAATAAAATAAGAAAAAGAAGGTGATGGAAAACAAAATCTAAGAAATTGATTTGTGTATGCATGCAACAATTTGTTAGAGAGCATAACTAATCGCAGAGTAATTGTAGTCATTTGGCAAACAATCAACAAGCCCATCTGAGAAGTTTCTTATGTTTGTAATTTATATACAAATTGACTTCTGTAGTTGCATTCAACTGATTTTTCTCATTGGATGGAAAACTATCTTAAATATTTTATATCTAGAAAACAAGATAAGTTGTTGATAAGTTGATGTAAACAAGTGAGAGCAAAGCACAAGAGAAAACAACAAAGAGATTCAAATCATACTTTCATAAATTAAGACACAACTTAGAGAACAAAATGGGTTAGAGAAAACAACTAGCTTTAGAAAACAAAAGAGGCAACTTCCAACAACTAAAACAAGAGAAGACCAACAAAGAAACAATATTTTTTTATAAAAAAAACTATCCTCAGAACATCCTTCAAGAGGACTCCTCACATGTACCGATTGTAGGAATATAATTTAAAATAAGGTTTAGATATGCAAACCAAGGGTCCACCACAGCTAGGGTATCCAGTGTCCTTTCAACTTCTCTAACAGCCAACAACCTTGCTAAAACAGTCAGCAAAACAGCCCACGGCTTTACCAAAACAGCCAACAAAAACAGCCCACGGCTTCACCAAAACAGCCAACAATCTTCCCTAAAACAGCCAACAAAAAACAGCCAACAACTTCCCCAATGGAACTAGAAGAAAGATACAGGTGGAGTGGAACTTGCGTAGAGAAGAAAGAGGTTAGAAGCCGAGACGAAAGAGGAGAAGCTCGCAAGCCTTCCAGAGGGAAGAAAGAGAAGGTGGACAAAGCCCTCAAGCTTTTCCAAGAAGAACCCACAGGTTTAGCACTTTGCTCTCAAATATTCACCAACCATTCTTCTCAAAATACTTCATATATATAGGCCCAAGAGGGGGAACTTAATAGCCAAAAGTTCCCAAGTTTCTATGAGGAAATGAAAAGCCAAGAGGCACATCAGCAGAATCCCAAGAATCCATGAACAATGCCACGGAACCAGCCAGGGACAGCACAAACCGCAACATCAGCATAGGAACCAGGCGGCTTTTAATGCTCGGTCAACAGAGGGAATGCCAAGGCGGTAAAGAAGACAACACCCGAAGAGGCACCTCACGCCCAAAGCAGCAGCAGCCGTGAGGGGATTTCCCAGAGAAGAAAAAGGCTGCAGTAAATGTGAAAGAGCAAATTCCACCCACCAAATCTCTTTCCTCAATTTAATAGCAAGTCATTAGCTCATAATGAGCTACTTCTCCACTAGATATTAATGAGCTTGGCACAACTAAAGTTTTAACTACTTAAGCTCAAACCGAAACAGCCAATGCCATCATTAAAACCAACAAAAATCCAAAGGACAAATGGACCCCAAGCCGGCAAACCCAAGGAAGCAAAATCCAAACCTCTTCCTACCATGATCATTGGATTTACCACCATCATTGGATAGTATAAAATTAAATAAAAGAAAATATATCTAATATTGTTCATAACAAAAAAAATAGAGCAAGAAATTTAAATGCATCAATTCCCCCCAGGTGGGAAATTCTCATCTCCTGATGAGAAAACTTTAGCAACTTGTTTGTAAAGTTCCAAATTTCGCTTTTGAAGTTCAGCAGCATTAATCCACGTGCAATCAATTAATGGTCGATTACTCCATTTGACCAAAAATTTCTGGTGTTCTCCATGCCTTGTCTTTGTTGTTTTTATGTCAACAATTTCTTCAATCAGATCATCTTGGTTCAACGAAGGAGTGGAAAGTGGCAATGTTTCAAGATCCACAGAATCACCTATATTTCCTTCATACAAAGAAAGATCAGAAACATTAAATATAGGAGAAGTTCCAACCGTGTTAGGTAGATCTAAAAGATATGCATTTGTGCCCAATTTTCGGAGAATGCGAAAAGGTCCGAATTTTTTTCTGCTTAATTTTCCAAAAGTACCAACGGGAAAACGTTGGCGACGAAAGTAAGCCATCACCATATCCCCTTCGTTAAAAACAACCTCTCTCCGATGCTTGTCTGCAGCAGTTTTGTATTTGTCATTTGCAATACGGAGTTTTTCAAGAACTTGTTGTTGGACTGATTTGATATGATCAAATGTTTCTAATGCTTCAGCACTTATTTTGTTAGGTAAAGACAAACCATTTCGATCCAAAATGTGAGGAATTGATTGACCATATAAAATTTCAAAAGGGGTTTTTCTAGTAGTTCTATTAACAGAATTGTTATAAGAAAATTCAGCTTGTGGTAAAATCAAATCCCATTGAAAAAGTTTCTCACCAGCAAGGCATCTCAAAAGATTTCCCAAACTTCGATTGACAACTTCAGTTTGTCCATCGGTTTGAGGATGGTAAGCACTGCTAAACTGAAGAGAAGTTCCTAATTTAGCCCAAAGTGTTCTTCAAAAGTGACTCAAAAACCTAGTGTCTCTATCAGAAGTAAATGTACGAGGAATACCATGAAGTCGAACAATTTCTTTAAAAAATAAATCAGCCACATGAGATGCATCAGAAGTTTTTTTGCAAGGAATGAAATGAGCCATTTTACTAAAGCGATCAACAACAACAAAAACATAATCATGTTTTCTTACAGTAACCGGCAAGCCCAGAATAAAATCCATAGAAATATCTTCCCAAGGTTTATTTGGAATTGGAAGAGGAGTGTATAACCCAGAATTTTGTGAAGTCCCTTTAAAATCTTGACAGATTTTGCATTGTTTCACAAACTTAGCAATTTGTTTTCTCATGTGAGGCCAAAAATATTTTTCTTCCACCATAGCAATAGTTTTCCCTTGACCAAAATGACCACTTAACCCACCACCATGAAGTTCTTGCACTAACTGTTCTCTTAAAGAATTATTTGAAATGCAAAGTCTAGAACCCTTAAACAAAAAGCCTTGGTGAATAACAAATTGACCAGACGGATCAGTTCCCAAATTAAGATAAGCCTCCCAAATATCTTTAAAATCAGAATCAGAAGCATAAGTATCTTTCAAAAACTCAAAAGAAGTAATGGTAGGATAAACAGTAATCAATAAATGTGACCTTCGACTTAAAGCATCGGCAACCTTATTCAACACACCAGTTTTATGTTTGATATGAAAGGAATACTCTTGCAAAAAAGAAACCCATTTAGCATGTCTCTTATTGAGATTTTTTTGTGATCCCAAAAATCTTAAAGCCTCGTGATCAGTGTTTAAAACAAATTCTCGCTGAATCAAATAACATCTCCAAAATTTTAAAGCTTGAACAATAGCATAAAATTCCAAATCATAAGTAGAATATCGAGATCGAACATCATTCAACTTTTCACTAAAATATGCAACTGGTTTTCCTTCTTGGCTTAAAACAGCACCGATTCCCACCTGTGAAGCATCACAATCAACTTCAAAAACTTTTTCAAAATCAGGCAGGCTAAGAATTGGAGCATGACTCATTTTCATTTTGATAATTTGAAAAGTTTTTTCAGCCTCTGGAGTCCATCTAAAGATTCCCTTTTTCAAACAGTCAGTGATAGGAGCAATTACAGAACTAAAATTTATGAATCGACGATAGAAAGATGCCAAACCATGAAAACCCCTTACCTCACTGATATTTTTAGGAACAGGCCAGCTTTTGATTGCCTCGATTTTCACAGGATCAACTTTAATTCCCTCAGCAGACACGATATAACCCAAGAAAGTCAAACTTGAAGTCATAAAAGTACACTTTTTAAGATTGATATACAATTTTTGTTCCCTCAAAGTTTGCAAAATTTTTTTAATATGTAAAAGATGTTCAGAAGGATGAATACTGTAAATCAGAATGTCATCAAAATATACCACTACAAACTTTCCGATAAAAGGCCTCAAAATATGATTCATTGTTCGCATAAAAGTACTTGGAGCATTAGATAAACCAAAGGGCATAACTAGCCATTCATACAACCCTTCTTTGGTTTTAAAAACAATTTTCCATTCATCTCCAGACCTTATTCTTATTTGATGATACCCACTTCTCAAATCAATTTTAGAAAAAATTTTGGTACCACTTAACATGTCAAGCAAATCATTAAGCCTCGGTATGGGAAATCTGTATTTAATGGTTATCTTATTGATAGCACGACTATCCACACACATACGCCAAGTTCCATCTTTTTTAGGAGTAAGCAAAGCAGGCACAACACAAGGACTTAGACTTTCTTTTATTAAACCCTTTTTCAAAAGTTCAGTCACTTGCTTAGAAAGCTCTTTATGTTCATTTGGACTCATCCTGTAATGTGAAAGATTAGGTAATGTTGCTCCAGGAATTAAATCAATGTGATGTTGAATATCTCTCATAGGAGGTAAGCCAGCTGGCAACTCATCAAGTGTTAAATCAGAAAATTCATTAAGCAACGGTTGCACTTCCTTAGAAATTTCAAGAGCCAAATCAGATTCTTTTCCAAGCACCAAATAAGCCACTTCAAATTGTTTCAAATCATTTGTGTTTAAAAGTAATTCAGGAGTGGATGAATTTTCAGATTTTTCTTTTTTTTGGAGGATCAGAAATGTTTCTTTGAGGGAAAAGAGTAAATTTTATATTATTTCGAATCAAAGTATAGGTGTTCCTTTCGCCATTATGAATAGTTTTATTATCATATTGCCAAGGACGCCCCAAAAGGATATGACAAACTTCTAAAGGAACAACATCACAAACAATTTGATCCTCGTATGCCCCTCCAATTGTCAAATTAATGGTGCATTGCTTTGTTATTGGAACCTCACCTCCTTCCTTAAACCACGAAATTTTGTAAGATTTGACAAGAGGTTTTGTTTTCAATTTGAGCTTTTCAACCATGTGTTGTGACACAAAATTTTCTGAACTCCCACTATCAATCTTTAAAGTGCAAATTTTCCCTTCAACCGTGCAAGTTGTTCTAAAAATGTTTCTTCTTAGCCACTTATCACCCTTTTCTTTTTGAGCAGTTAAAACTTGTCGAATTACTAATAAAGGTTCTCCTTCGTCTCCTTCCAAATCAAAATTTTCCATTTCAGCTTCATTATCAGATTCTGGTTCATTTTCTTCTTCTTTACTTTTATTTTCATTTTCTATCAAATTATTTCGAGGAGGATTATTTTTTCTGCAAGTAGCCGACAAATGACCATAAAGACCACATTTGAAATAAGGTCCAATTAGTTTAGGTTGTTCAGTAGGTTTAGAACCCATTAGCCCTTTACCCTTATCCAGATTTTGACTTTCATAAGTTTTGACTTTTGTTCCCGACGTCCCAACAGAAGTTTGAGATTGGATTTTTACCCCACCAGTTTGTCGTCGCTTATATGTTTCAATAACTTTGCTACTTCCCCTTTGTTGTTGTTTCTCAATTTTTAAAGCCATGCGATAAGCCTCATCTAGTTTAATGACATGATGCAAGTTTAATTGATCCTGAATTGCCCACTTAAGACCATTAAGATATCTTGTTACCGTTTTTTCTTTAGATTCATTTAAATCATTCCTAGCTTGCAACTTAAAAAAGTTTTCAGTGTATTCTTCCACAGTTTGAGTTCCTTGACGCAGATTATTAAATTCTTGAAAAATAGTTCTTGAATGATCAGAAGGCAGAAATTTCCCTTTCATTTTTTCTTTCATTCTTTCCCAGTTTTGAATTTTTTCTTTTCCTCGTCTTAATCTATTGTTTTGCAAATTTTTCCACCATGTTAAAGCATGTCCTGTTAATTTTAAGCTTGCAAATTTGACTTTTCGATTTTCTGGTATTTCTTTCCACTCAAAAAATTGTTCCATTTTCTCAACCCATTCGAGGAATTGTTCCGGTTGTAATTTTCCTTCAAAATTATGGACATCGATTTTAATCCCATGATCCCAGTTTCTTTGACGCCTATTTTGATTCCTAGGACCCTCATCCTCGCTTTCAGAAGTCATGACATTAGGATTAACATTAGCTTGATTGACATTCAAATTAGCGATTGCTTCAGCCATTGTATTGATTTGTTGTTGCAAATTATTTAATTGTTGTAAGAGTTGTTGCAAATCCCCTTGATTATTAGCCATTGATTGAAAAGCAAAGTCTCACAAAAAAAGACTGGGAACTTAGATAGAAGAAAAAAGACTACCCAAGCAAGGAACTTGCTCTGATACCAAATTGATGTAAACAAGTGAGAGCAAAGCACAAGAGAAAACAACAAAGAGATTCAAATCATACTTTCATAAATTAAGACACAACTTAGAGAACAAAATGGGTTAGAGAAAACAACTAGCTTTAGAAAACAAAAGAGGCAACTTCCAACAACTAAAACAAGAGAAGACCAACAAAGAAACAATATTTTTTTATAAAAAAAACTATCCTCAGAACATCCTTCAAGAGGACTCCTCACATGTACCGATTGTAGGAATATAATTTAAAATAAGGTTTAGATATGCAAACCAAGGGTCCACCACAGCTAGGGTATCCAGTGTCCTTTCAACTTCTCTAACAGCCAACAACCTTGCTAAAACAGTCAGCAAAACAGCCCACGGCTTTACCAAAACAGCCAACAAAAACAGCCCACGGCTTCACCAAAACAGCCAACAATCTTCCCTAAAACAGCCAACAAAAAACAGCCAACAACTTCCCCAATGGAACTAGAAGAAAGATACAGGTGGAGTGGAACTTGCGTAGAGAAGAAAGAGGTTAGAAGCCGAGACGAAAGAGGAGAAGCTCGCAAGCCTTCCAGAGGGAAGAAAGAGAAGGTGGACAAAGCCCTCAAGCTTTTCCAAGAAGAACCCGCAGGTTTAGCACTTTGCTCTCAAATATTCACCAACCATTCTTCTCAAAATACTTCATATATATAGGCCCAAGAGGGGGAACTTAACAGCCAAAAGTTCCCAAGTTTCTATGAGGAAATGAAAAGCCAAGAGGCACATCAGCAGAATCCCAAGAATCCATGAACAATGCCACGGAACCAGCCAGGGACAGCACAAACCGCAACATCAGCATAGGAACCAGGCGGCTTTTAATGCTCGGTCAACAGAGGGAATGCCAAGGCGGTAAAGAAGACAGCACCCGAAGAGGCACCTCACGCCCAAAGCAGCAGCAGCCGTGAGGGAATTTCCCAGAGAAGAAAAAGGCTGCAGTAAATGTGAAAGAGCAAATTCCACCCACCAAATCTCTTTCCTCAATTTAATAGCAAGTGATTAGCTCATAATGAGCTACTTCTCCACTAGATATTAATGAGCTTGGCACAACTAAAGTTTTAACTACTTAAGCTCAAACCGAAACAGCCAATGCCATCATGAAACCAACAAAAATCCAAAGGACAAATGGACCCCAAGCCGGCAAACCCAAGGAAGCAAAATCCAAACCTCTTCCTACCATGATCATTGGATTTACCACCATCATTGGATAGTATAAAATTAAATAAAAGAAAATATAGCTAATATTGTTCATAACAAAAAAAATAGAGCAAGAAATTTAAATGCATCATAAGTAGAGATAAGATCAATTATAAATTGAATTCCATATAATGAGCTATTGAATTTAGTCAAAGAAATCACAAACAGAACTCAAAGTTTTCACCTCTATCTTGGGAACCAAATAGCATACCACTTGGTGCTGGCCGGAACATTCACAACACACACATAGATAAGAGAGAGAGAGAGAGAGGTGCAAGAATCATAAAAGACACCATATTTTTTTCCTGAAAAACCCAAGAAAGGGAAAAACCTTAGGGACAACTGAAATGATTCCGTTAGTATTTGTAGTTGATTACAAATGATACCTTTCCTCGGGGGAAGGCATTGTTGGCAGTTGGCACGCTATAACAAATTTATATTGTATAGAACATATTACATGGTTTGTGTTGGAACAATCCAATGACATGAAAGTTATTCATAAGAGGTCCTTGGTCTGCTTGTTTGGTCGAAATGACTATAGTTGGGCGCAGGGGTTTGAAGATTGTAGTCGGGCAACAGTGGTCTGAGTATTGTAGTCGGGCGATAGAGGCCGGAGGGACTGTAGTTAGGAGATAGTGGTAGGAGGTAATATGGTTGGGCGATTGAGGCGGACGAACTATAGTCGGACGTTGATGGTCGGAGGTGTAAAACCCTAAAATGTCGAACCGTAGTTTCGTGATGTGTTGCAGTGCACTAAGATGAAAATAGGAGAATTTACAAAGTTTTCAGAATTCGACGAAAGAATTTTTAAAAAATCCTCCATAAATCTTCAAGCGATTTGGTATATAGGACTTGGGGTTAATTTTGCTTAGATTTGTAATAAAAAATCGGCGAAGTCTACTTAAAGACAAATGATTAAATAACCCTTCCCGATTCTTAAGAGACTTTTTACATGTGACGGCACGTGTTACTTTTGGTCCCTTCGTTTTTTTTATTCGGACGAAGGAAGGAGAGGCAGACGGTGGAGGGAGCAAGGCTAGGGCGGCGGCGATTTTCTGGCGGAAGTTTTTTTTTTTTTTTTTTTTTGGGGGGGGGAGGAGGAATTTAAGGGGAAGGTTTAAGAAGCAAAAAGGTATGTTTTTAAAACAAAAAATCCTTATTTTCTTTTACATTTTGAAGGAGGAAATTTTAGGGATTATCCAAAACTAAGAATTTTTCAATGATAATGATAGGAAAAGATTGGGGAAGTATTCTAACAATGAAAATTTAGTTTTCCCCAAAAATTTTTGGGTTTTTAAAAGTTAGGGTTATCTCCGATTTCAATTTTCTTTCAAATTGCTTTCACGAAAATAGCTTCTATCGATGCTAGAAGGATTCTTATGGGTTTAAATAAAAAATTTTTTAAAAAAATTTCTAAGTTTTAAAATTTAGGCTTTATAATTTTTAATTAAAGAAATTCGAAAATTTAATTAAATTAAAGTCTAGTTAGGTTAAGGGGATGTCTTTGCATGTTCATAAAAGAATATAATGAATTTTGGGTTTCCAATATTGGAGTTTTTTTTTAAAAGAAATTCAAAATTTTAAAATAAATTAGAAACCTATAAAGTTTAGGAATCAAATGATGGGTGTACACTATTGAATATAATCCTTTGAGCTAATGATAATCTTTTCCCTTAGGTCTTGGAAAGGGAGGTGGTAATGAGAGATTTTCACAAGGTTAAATGATGATCTGCACGTATTTCAAGATTTATTTGCTTGTTTTGAGGTATATACATTTAATTATTTCACGTTCAATATTTTTCACTGTTTTGAAAACCAGACCGGACCGGCCGGTTCAACCAGTTCAATCGTGAACCGGTCTAGTGGCCCGTCCAGTCAAGCTTCAGAACCGGCTCTGCATCGAACCAGATCAAACCGGATTGAACCGGCGGTTCAACTGGTGAACCGTTGAACCGGTCCGGGTTGGAAAGAACCGGCTGGTTTATAAATTATTTTTGTTTTTATTAAAATTTTAAAAATATATTTTGGCTTATTAAAATTTTTTAAAAATTTTAAAATATTTTTATTAAATATGATGATTAATTTCACCATAATACATGCAATTTATCTTAAATACCTCACATAATTTGTTTTGCAAAAAGAGTGTACTTCTAGCTTTATATAGAATTCAAGGAAACATCCTCAAACTCCTTTTATGTGGGACTAAAAAAATTGCATGAATACTTTATAATGTGAATTTGGGCTTATTTGGGCTAGTTAAGCTTTAAATTTTTGCTTAGTTGGGCTACAAATTTGGATAATATATATTATAAATTTACTATAATATATATTATAATAATTATATTATAAAATAGTAATATTATAAATTTATATATTATATTAAGTATTATTTTTATAAATATATTATTCTTAAATAATATTTATATGTCTAAAATTTTATTTTATATTTTAAAATATTATAAATGTTATTAAATACTCATATACTTATATTATATGATTTTTATTTTATTAATTTTTAATAGTATTATTATTTATTACGTCATCCTGTTCGACCCCGGTTCGACCAGTCGAACCGTGAACCCTCCCTCTTCCGGTTCGTTGTCCGGTACGATTTTCACAACATTTATATTTTTTATGTTATTTTAAAAGTTAGCATTGTAATATGTTTTAGTATTATAATAGCATATTAATTATTTTATTATAAATGAAAATAATCTACTAACATGTTTAGAATAATTATTGACTTGTTTATGGTACTTAGAAAGTTTCATATTTTATTTTAAAAAGAATTTTCATGTAGTCTTGCATAAAAATTGATAGTTAGAAGCATATGATTGATATGTATATTAGTCACTATCTTATTATAATTATTGCATTTGAAATTGTATTTGTTGAAGGAGAGCACCAATATGGTGCCTTGGCACAATATAGCTCTTCGGGGCAATATGATAAAGGAAAATGATATGGCTAATATGTTTGTCTATTTGATAAGTATAATTTTGGTACTCCAGTACTAGTGGATATAATACGAATAAGATAAATTTATATGTATACATAAAATAAATACAAGTTGAAAGACATAAAATGAAAGAAGTATTAAACTCTGTTTAAAATTGCGCAATTAGAGGCGCGCCTTTGCACAACTCTTCCCAAAAATGCCTCATAACCTACGCAATTTTGGGCTTTCAAGAGACGTACGCCATACTGGGGCTGAGGCGCGCCTCAGAGGTGCAATTGCGCAACTCATTGTGAGGCGTACGCCTCTCTGGGTAGGGTCCACTCACTTAAAATGAGCTCTTTTTCTCTCCTTTAACCCGTATCCTTCAGCATACCCGACTTTTCTCCCTCCCGCACGCTCCAGGTCGCGATTCTGAGCTCCCGCACACGGTCGGCCTTGCTTCCCGCCGCTCCTCCCGCCGGTGCCGCCTCTCTCCGGCGAAGTGGAACTTTCGGCCACCCTCAAGGAGTACTCCACATTGGATTTTAGGTATTTTTATTAAGTTTAAGGATATATTTTGCAAGTTTAAGAGAAATTAGGGTTTAGTTTTTTTTTTTTTATCTTTTTTTAGTGTATTTGATTTTTTGCTTTAGGAGACATGGTTAGAGGTAAAGAAAAAACGTCATGGCGGAGGGACCCTTCTTTGAAGTATAGTGTACAAGTTGACATTGGCGGCAGAAAGAAGAGCTATGTATATTTGAAATGTAATTTTTGCGATAAAGTGGTGAAGAGAGGTGTTACCCGCATGAAGGAACATCTATCATGCTCGCACAAAAATGTAGCACCCTGTGCAAAAGTGCCGGACAATGTGAAAGAAGAAATAAGTTCTTACATGAAGAAAACTATCACTGCTAAACACTTACAACAGGAGCAATTTGATGAAAGGGTCGAGCATGGTGTATATTTTGGGTGCGAGAGTGGAAAGGGCTCTTCCTCCACTATACATAGTAGAGGTGCACGGGGTCCTATGGATCAGTATATGACTACTCCAGGAGTGGATAGAGGAGAAGCAGAGATGATATGCCTGCAGCTGGTACTAGAGAGGGTCGGCGACATGTTTGCATGGACATTGGGAGGTTTTTTTTTGAGAATGCAATACCATTTAATGTTGCTACATCGCCTGCCTACTTCAGTATGTTGCGGTCTGTAGGATTGTATGGAAGAGGGTTGAAGGCACCTTCCATGTATGAGTTGCGAATATGGATTTTAAAAGAGGAGCTGCAGAACACAGAGTGGAGCATTCAAGATATTAAAAGAACATGGATTGTGACTGGTGTGACTATTATGTCAGATGGATGGTCTGACATGAAGAGCAGGAGCTTGATTAACATCCTTGTCAACAATCCCTACGGCACGGTGTTCTTACGATCAGTTGATGCTTCAGAGGAGGTGAAAAATGCCACATTCATTTTCAATTTACTTGATGGTGTTATTGAGGAGATTGGGGAGCAATTGGTTGTCCAGGTAGTGACTGATAATGCCAGTGCATACAAAGCAGCTGGTCAGATGTTGATGGAGAAGAGGACACACCTCTATTGGACAACCTACCGCAACACATTGTATCGATCTCATTTTGGAGGATCTTGGTGAGGAATAAGGGGTTGAAGGATGATGAGGACCCATTAGTGTGTGATGATGTGTCGTCTGATAATGAGTGGTTCATAGATGATGAGACAGATTTGTCATTATCAGACTTATAGTTAGAAGATCTAAGTGTGGATGTCTTGAGGGGCGAAGCAGATCAAGTTGGCACATCCACTAGTACTGCAGTTGGCACATCCACTAGCTCTGCAGTACAACAATCAAGTAAAGGTATTCCACAACTTTTTATATGCTATTACATTACATTTATGTCAAGTGAGCAATGAACATGAATACATGATAATGATCTTTTATCTTAATGAACAGGGAAGAGAAAAGTGAATCATGTTGAAGATGAAGATGACATGGCATTCATAGATACAATTGGAGAAGAAGATTCACTTGAAGACCCATTTAGTGATGGGATATGATTTCATTTTATATGTTTTTTTGTATTTTGGGAGTTTTGTTAAACTAATATTTGTTATTTTGTACTTTGGGACATAATTTTATTGCATCTACTTTCTTATTTTCCACTATTGCTATTATTTTCCTGCTAAAATCCTTAATTTTTCATTTACGCAATTCTGTGTTCGTGAGGCTTACGCCTCAGACCGCCTCGAGGCTTATGCCTCGCCTCACGGACGAAAACCGCCTCGAGGCGCAGTTACGCAATTTTAAACCTTGGTATTAAATATATGAAATATAAAATGATCATATGAAATCATATTGATATAAGTGCACGGCTACTTTTGCATGACATTGTACTGTTTAATTCTTTAGTTACCTATTGCTCAGTTTCATATTAAAGCATGAATATTAATCTTTGTTACATTATAATTGCAATTGATAGATTTACTTAATACCTGATGAGTGTTAGCTCACTCCATAGTTTTTGGTGTATTGTTAGGAAAACCTGTTAATCAATAATGATTGATAGACCGTCATTCATCTACCTCCGTAGGGAGTCGCTGGGTGACAGATTTTTTTTGTTATTTTAATATTTTGTGATTGATGAACACATAGGATGACATGTGATAGAGGGACATTTATTTTTGTAACAGACTTTTATGTATATGTTTATTAATGAAAGAAAATATTGTTTAGAAATGTGTGGCTCTTCTTATTTAAATTTTGAATAATTGTTCTATTATGTTACGCTGAAAATACTTCAAAATTTTCGTATGATTGCCTTATTACGATCCGTCCCGATAAGCTCATGTGAATGAGGAAGGGACGGATGTCGGACAAAGAATCTGAAACATTTCAATGTAACATTTATAATAACTATCCAAATAAATGTAAGAAAGAACCACTAAAATTCCAAACAACAATTTATTTCATTTATAAATATGTGCATAAATTTTTTTATAAATATAGATGTCCCTCTATCACATGTCATCATATGTGTCCATCTATTACAAAACATCAAAATAACAAAAAGAACCGATCACCCGGTGTCTCTCTATGGCGGTAGGTGAATGACGGTCTATCAGTTATTATTCATTAATAAGTTTTTTTCGAAAACATCCCAAAACTCAGGAGTGTGCTAACACTCATCTAGTATTAAGTAACTTTACCAATTTTAATTACAATGTAAATAAGATCAATATGCATGCTTTAATACAAAATTGAGTAACAAATAACTAAATAATTAAACTATATCTATATGACTTTCTATAACCATTAAAAAAATAATCATTTTACATTTCATATGTTTAATACTTCTTTCATTTCAACTTGTCTTTATTTTTTGCATAGATCTACATTTATCTTATTCGTATTCTATACACCCGTACCAGAGTATTCAAATTGTACTGATCAGGTACACATATATATTTACCATATCATTTTTCTTTATCATATTGCCCCGAAGAGCCATATTGCTTCGAAGAGCCATATTTTGCCAAGGCACCATATTGATACTCCGCCTCAACATGCACAATTTCACATGCAATTATTATCATAAGATAGTTGACTAACATACATATCAATCATATATTTTTAACTATCAAATTTTTATACAAGACTACTTGAACATACTTTTTGAATTAAAATGTGAAACTTTCTAACAAGCCAATAATTATTCTAAACATGCCAATATACTATTTTCATGTACAATAAAAGAATTAACATGCTATTCTAATGCTAAAACATATCACGGTGCTAACTTTTAAAAGAGCATAAAAGAACATGGAACTTGGAAGGGTTAAATGTACCTACATCAAAATAAGCAAATGAATTTCCGAAATACGTCTAAATCGTTGTTTTATCTCGTGATGATCTCTCATTATCATTTTCCTTTCCAAAACCTAAGGGAAAAGACTATCATTAGCTCAAAAGATTTATATTCAATAGTGCACTCCCTTTAAATGATTCACAATCTTTAAATTTTCGGTTTTTCATAAAAATCCTAAAATTGGAAAGTCAAAATTTATTATTTTCTTCTCATGAACATGCAAAGACATCCCCTTAACCTAATTAGACTTTAATTTAATTAAAATTTTGGATTTCTTAAGAAACATAAAGTTTTTATACAAAATTTTGAATTTACCTCATTAGAACATTCCTAAAGTTATTAGGAATAAGATTTGTGAAAGCACTTTCATAGAAATTATGTTTTGGAAAAAACCATAATTTGAAAATCTCACAAACTCTTGAATAAATAAGATTTAGGGATTGTGTATTTCATTGAGCATTTAGCTCACTAGTTGATATATTGGAGAAAAGGGAAATGAGCTAGTGGGGCTTTAAGCAGGAGATTGATTACCTCGTGTCATAATTGTTTTGAGTGCCTATAGAAGCTTGATCAATAAGCTGTAAATTAAAGCTTTTGAGTTTCTAAAATTTGATTTGGAGTTTTAGTTAGGCTATGTATGTTATTTTGATATATAATGTGCACACTTCTAAACATAAATCATGAGGTATAATTTTATGGTTAGAATATATTTGTGTTGGTATAGTTCAAATAGATTAAATTCCTGCTTACTCGATCCTGATGAATGTAGTTCATAATTAGACCTGTCAATTTCGGGTCACGGGTCGGGTTCGGGTCGAACCCGAAACTGACCCGGTACTATTCGGGTTCGGGTTGACCCGACCCGTTTTTAAAAACGGGTCAATTTTCTAGACCCTGACCCGACCCGCTTCGGGTTCGGGTCAACCCGACCCGACCCGCGACGGGTTGGCACGAACACTGAGCTGCAGTTGGCGGCAACGGATGCCTGCGAAAACAGCCGGCGAATGCAGCCGGCGTCATTCCAGGCGGGGAAATGTTTACCGGGGGCATTCTTGGAATGCCCTGAATGTCCTCACTTAGACACTTACGTTTTGAAATATTTTTTTTTTATATTCCTTAAAGAAATCTTCCATGTGGGCCCCACATCTGTCTTGCGCCAGCGACAGGCACATGGGAGGGGGTAGTGAAGGACCGAAGGTGCAGGGATTTATTGTGCAAATTCTGCGTTTAGGCCCCTTTTGCCTTTTCATATTTACAAAAAAATCCATTTTCTTTACATAAAAAACTTTATTTATTTTGTGTACTTTTCTTTTCAATTAAAAAAAGGAAAAGATGAGGGGTTTTATGTAAATGAATAAATAACACTTTGTATGAAGTCATGCTGTCGCCTGGATGCATTGGAAATCGCGGGAGCAAACTGCAGACTGGTATGACTTATGAGGCCTGAGGGGTTTTTAAATTAACAAATATTATTTTATTTTGTGTGTCACTCCACGCGAACCGCTGCGGGACGTGAGCTCGAGACGAATGCGAGTGCAGAGCGAGCCAGCGACGCCGTCCTTGGGACTCAACTCACGACGCGGGAATCTAATTTTTTAAAATTAAACGAGTTTTCGGGTTGACCCGGCAACCCGCCGGGTCAACCCGAACCCGACCCGTTTTTGCAAACGGGTCGGTTTTCCGGACCCGAACCCGACCCGCTTCGGGTTCGGGTCAACCCAAACCCGAAAATTCCGGGTTGGTTTCGGATCGGGTTTTCGGGTCGGGTCCAATATTGACAGGTCTATTCATAATGGGTGTTAGTGAGAAATATATTTGTCTAGATTTTTCTTTTATGTTAAACCTCAGGTTGGTTGAGATGGGTCAAATCGGTGTGATAGTTGCTCGGGTGGAGTTCTGAGATTCCTCGGGTCTCATAGCTCTTTTGAATCTCTAGCTCAGGTCCAAGTCTCCCTTTCTTGTGGGGAGTGAGTGATGTAGGCAGGGGGGGTCAAAACATTTTGGGATTTTAATTTTGTGAGTTTGGTTTATCAGCTCATAAATGCTTTTCTTCTACTTAATCCAGCTTATAAATTATCTTTAATTAGGTTCATTCCCCCCTATTGTCCCTTGGTTCTTCCCCCCTTGAATGCCTTTGCCTCTTCCCCTTCTTGTGTCTCAGTTTTTTCTTTGTGTTGTTCCCGTGACTGGCTGTTGGGTGCTGGTTCCGATTCCCTATGTGGGCTTTTCGGTTTCTCCCCCTGGCTGCTTTCCCGTGGCTGCATCTTCCTGGTTTTTGTGTTGGCTTTTCGGGTTCCTCCCTGGCTGTGTTCCCGTGGCTTCTCTTACCCGGTTCCTGTGCTGATTTTTGGGAGTTATTTTCTGATAACTGCTGCCCTTTCTCTTCCCCTTACCTGATTGGTTCGGTTGGAGGTTGATTTTGGCTGTTTGGCTCCCCTTTCTCTCTTATAAATATTAGGTGTTTTGGCAAATAAAAAAAAGGGTGTTATGTGAGTAATTTTTGTATAAAAAAACCTTAGGGTTTTTCTTCTTTCTTGGAAAAGCTTGCGAGCTTGTTCCACCTCTTCTCCTCTTTATCTAGGAAAGCTTGTGAGCATGTCTTCTATTTGTCTTAGACTTCTTATCTCTTTCTTCTCTCCGCAAGTTTGACTCCACTTGTATCCTTCTTCTCAAAGTAATGTTATGATGCAATTTTAGGTGTCTTTATTTTGTGTTTGTGTCAAAGTTTGTAAGAGTCTTTTATCTTATAAAAATAGTTGTATTTTGCCTATTTTGGGGTATTTTATGTATTTTCTTTTATGCTAGGAAGTGTTTGTTTATTGCTTGCAAAAAATTATAGCTTTTCATAATTTTTTGCTTGCATCAATGACGGTCTATTTATAATTTTTTGCTAGTGAAATACTCCATAAATATGGAGCAAATCCGAAGCACTTAATCAGACAACCTATATTGATTCATTTAATCATAAATCATTTATTCAGCATTTAGGTGCCTAAATGATCTCAAAATCGAGGAATCTTGAACTCGTTGTATTCGTCTCGTAGAACCGCTCGATTCTACCAATATGCATGCCATATTTAGGGATCATTTGGTCATTCAATTAATATCGTGAAGTTTCTAAACATGGTTCAAGATTCGATATAGGCCTATTTGGGCTCGGATTGGATTGATTTTAGTGTCATTGGTTCGTTTCGTCGAGACGTTTAGTTTGACTATATGTTTGCTTAAATCGGAGTTTGGATGATCCCGAATTTAATCTCAGAAATTTCCAACGTGAACATGCCTCGAGATTTGTGCTCGATCAAGGCGATTTTTGGTGACTATCACCACTTAATCTCGTGTTCTTTGGAGCTATATATAGTTGAATATAATTTCAAAGGAATAATTCAGGTTTGCTTAGTTTGAGATAAAACTAACTACTTAAATTCATTTTGGTAAATTTGCTAATATAATTGAGATTTATTTCATATAGCTTCTGAAAATGTAATCGCTTTGTTTGCTGCAGTTGATAACGTTATAAATGGTTAAATAAAATCATTGGCCTTATTAGTATGATTGGTATTTGTTAATTTGAATTTCTATTACCCTTATAATCAATTCAAAAACTCAAATAAAACAAAAAATTTCTTGGTTTATTGCATTATCTAATTTAGTAAGCTGATTAAAACACAGGCAGAAACTGATTACTATTGAAGTCGTGAAGTTTAAAAAAAGTTCTTATATGAGTTAAGGTTTAATTATTAGCATAACCTTTCATGTGCACCTTAGCAAAAATATAAAGAAAATTCGTGTTTTAGCACACGAGCCTTTTATTTTTTGCGTTTTCACTGTTTTAGTTACTTCTCTCAATCTTCAGGAGTGGACAAGAGTAGATCTCATCCTGGTGGCCTGCTTTCCGTTCATTGTGAAATTAGAGGATGCAGACTTCTCCTTCATCTGATAATTGCATTGTCACATTTTTGAACAATCAGATTCAATTTATTCTCATGATGTAGTATGTCTGCAACCTTCTATAAAAAAAAACATTTTTCGTAAAGTTCTCCAATTGGACTTGGTGGTCTGAGGATTGCAAAGGTGCAAACAATATGCACTGATACCCTGGGAATTGTTCTGTTTTCTTAATTCTGTAGAATTAAATTCGTTTCATTTTAATATAATATGGTGCTGCTATAATTGCATTCGAGGAATTATGCTCGTAGTAGAAATCTTGGTTTAGAAAATATCATGCAAGTTTCTTTCTATCAACATGCTACATATTGATCTTTTAAAAAAGAAATACACTTTATGCTCAAATAACTCTTACGTTTTTTCAGGTTAGCGAGGGTCTTGATTTTGCTGATCAGACAGGGAGAGGAGTCATAATCACCGGGATGCCATTTTCAATGAAGACTGATCCCAAGGTTTGAGACGAAACTAACATGTGAATTTTTTTATTAGTTCATAATTATATTGTGATATTATGTAAAAGCTGTTGAAATTTTGTTACCAAAAGGAAAAGTTTTACTCTACCTGTTTAATTTCCTTTTTTAGGTCCGCCTGAAACGTGAGTACTTGGATCAGCAAGCCATATTAAGGAAGAAAGACTCTAAGGATGTAAATTTCTACTATGACTAAAATACTGGCATTGTTTTCTCAAGCTACTTATTAGCAAAAATATTTTTTTGTTCTTTTTGAACTTTAAGCTTGAAGTTATCATGCTTTCAAGCATTTGGGGCTATGACCATTCTATAAATCACCATCCTATTTTCTTGCAGGTGCTGACTGGAGAGAGTTGGTATGTGCAGCAGGCAGCAAGGGCTGTTAATCAAGCTATTGGGCGTGTTATCAGACATCGCCATGATTATGGAGCTATATTTCTTTGCGATGAAAGGTGCTACAAGAATGTATTTGTTCTGCTTCTGCAATATTATTTCCTGGTCTAAATATTCTAATGAGTGAGCCTTTAATTCAGAGCTTTAGAAATGCCAACTTGTAGTTTATCCTAGAAGGGTGATCCCAAAAGAAATATCAACTGTAGCTTTTTTTCTTAATTATCATTGAGTTCTGGTTAGACTTTGCAAGTGATAAAATATAATTTTTGTCCAGAGAGGATGTTTCAGATGTTTTTCAACTCAAACATCTTTTCTTATTCATGATTAAGGAGTTCCGTTAAACTTTGCAGGTGAGAATACATATTTCTTGCCCAGAGAGGGTATTTTCTGATATATTTGATGAGACTGCAGCTTTAAAATAAAAGGAGTATCGACATTTTATTGTTACTTGTTTTTCTAATTATTGGTAACAATAAATAGTGTACTTGTATGGGCAACTGTGTGGACGTTATATATGTTTAATGCGATTTTCTTCTTAATATTTGGACGCATGCACAGTTTGTGTGCCTGTGTGCCATCGTTATAAAATTCTTTGTAACATGGATCCTTGCTTATATGCATATTCTGTGGGGCTATCTCTTCTCTTTGTATGCCTCACCCATGCTTGAGTTCTTTGTTTATGTTTTCATATCATTTGTGAAAATTAGTGCATATTGTGGGCTCCAAATATTCATGCCACGACATTGCTATGAGATTTTTGGGATCCGAGTAAAATTTTTAAAAGACAGATTAGATTGTAGAAAAAACATTACTCAGAAATTTGCCCTTATTTTACAAGGACTTTAAGATATAGTTCAAAATTTCCTATAGACAGACATAAGCTCATCCGATTAATTATCCTCAGAGTGATATGAGAGATTTTTTTTTTAATGTTAGTTGTTAGAAGCTAAATAGTTAACATATTTAGATTATAAAAATGTACCACCCTTAGCTTAAAGCAGTTGATGGTTGAGAATGATAATGAACTGATTAAAATTCCATGCTTATCATCTTGGATTGCTATGAACCTTGATCTACTTAGTCAGCAACGGTAGTAGACCCAATTTAGCCAAATGATTCTTGTTGGGAGCCATGGGTTGCGCAGTCAAAGTGAACATTGAGCTTTCTATCATATCAGGTGCATCTTATGATGCACAACATAAGGATTTTTAAGCCAATGAAGAACTTAAAAAATTTCTAACTCTGATCCTTATTTTATGGAGAAATCATGCTGTTAGTGTCACAACCCAACTTAACAGGACATGTCCTATTGTGTTGAGCTGTGACCAACAAATCTCAAGATTTAGTTTTGAAAATGATTCATATTCTCTTCCAATATACATTTTAAACAAACAACATACTATAATGCTACTAAAACATCTACAATACTGAAAATAAATTCATCCATAAAATCTCTTTCATTTTATCAAAATATATATACATGATCTACACTACAATACATGACTACAGAACAGAGAGCAAAGCAAAATATAACCAAAGCTAGCCATGATTGTACCCCAAAATAGAGAAATATCTATATAGACTCAAATTAGATAATGAACTGTTAATCAACATGCTTATTCCCTTTCCCATATCCTAAAAATGCAAAACCACAGTGAGCTACAACAACTCAACAAACTACAAATATTGATCTAAATTTTCAAATTATTTTTTTATTAAATATTTTTAGAATATTTAAATACAATTAAATGCAATATACAGCTAAGCCCACTTCAATTCTCAACTACTACAACCCATCAATCCAATTGACAGCCCATTTTTGGAATTCCCTCAGCCCACTTAGGCCCAACCAAGTATACTTCATAAGCCCATAGCCCAACATCTCATTTCACTCCTCTTAACCTAGGTGATCCCTCTCTCCCTCCATCTCTTATTTTTTTTAATAATTAATAGTGTTATTATTATTATTATTAATATAATTGTAAGTATATATATATATATATATATATATATATATATATATATATGTGTGTGTGTGTGTGTGTGTGTGAGAGAGAGAGAGAGAGAGAGAGAGAGAGAGAGAGAGAGAGAGAGAGAGAGAGAGAGAGAGAGAGAGAGAGAGAGAGAGAGAGAGAGAGAGAGAGAGAGATTGGCATGCCGAGGGACCCACTATACATGCTTTTCTTAACGTGGTGGGAGGGAACTTGGTGCGACGCTTGTGACAAGGAGGGCAAGCCTTATTTGCGATTTCTTAGCATGATGGGGTAAAAAGTTTAAGTACTCGTACATGCTTCAGTGTCTGCGGGGAAAGAAATGTGAATATTCAAACAGGTACCCTTGAAGATCCATGCACGTCTTTCTTAGCATGGTGGGATTGAAGACTATGGCCTTGGTGTCACTTGACAACAACAGTGTACATCTTTCTTGATGTGGTGGTAGGCTAAGACTCCTAAAATTTTCCCTAAATGCGGGAGACGTTTGGAGGTTGTCGAAATTTTTAATGAATCGATGAATAAAATTGAACCAAGTAACAAGGAACTTGACTTGGACCACATGGAGTAGAACTTAAAGCAATAAACCAGAATTTAATTCGATAAATGCATGATAAAATTGAAAATACAAGATGCTGAATAATGGTCTAAAGTATTCAAACGGACATCAATTGATGAACATGAAATTTGTGCCAGATAAGAAACTCCAAATGCAATTCAATTTTAAGCCACAATGCTTAATCAATCTTATGCAAATGGTAATATCTCCTATATGTATATACCAGAAAGTTGTAACGAACGTGATGACATGCTCAATGCATCTAACAATACATCCAACATACATGCAAATACTTCGATTTCTCATGAAAAATTGAAAGTCAAAACTTGATGAATGAAGCAAATTATCAGTTAATCTGCAAGGAATGCGACACATCTACAAACAATGATTTGTTTCATGACATGTTCATTAGAAAGACATGAAGGTGGTTACTAACATGCAACGAAGGTGATGATCCACTAATAGTGTGCTTGGGGGGGTTGTGAGGAACATGGCTTGCATGCAAATTAAAACAACAAGCTCGTGGTGAATGCAGTTTGCCTACGAACAAAGGGTGTGAATTTGTTAACGCATGCAATGACCTTACCCACAAGCAATGATGGATGACATGTACTAATAACCCACTTATAATCGACAACTATTAGTTGACAAGCAAGTATACTAATTCACTCGTGAACGATGACAGCTGATAGGTTATGAATATGAAAGTCTCCCTATGGCCTATGTCAGCTAGCTTGAAGAATACATGTAGTCCTCTATGAACACTAAAAGTCAGCGTACAGTGAACATAGTAAGCTGCTGATGGACTTGAAAGTTTGGCGATGAATGTAATTCAACCAACAGTCAACGTCAAGAGTACAAATGGGCGTATCGACTTGCATGAAGAAGGGTATGTTGCAAGTGTGACAGATCCTTTATAAACATATGCATGCAGCACGCCATTTACAAGCGAGGATAGAAGATTGTAGAAAATGCAAATACTTGCGGACCCTTGTAGGAGACCCGCCATACACAGCATATGCCATATATAAATAAAATGCCAAAGGACTACAACAAGTGCAAGCTCTTACGAGCCGTCGTATGAGACCTATCATGTATCCAAAGTGCTATCCTCAAGCAAATACATAAAATATCAAACAAGTGCAAGCTCCTACGAACCATTGCAAGAGACTCGTTAGTGCACGACAGTCTAACTGTACAAAGCAGTGGGTAACCCATAGTACGAAGCCACGCCATCGAATCCTTAATACTCATACAAGGGGATAGAATGAAATGTTGCGCACACTCAAACGAGGGTTGCCCGCATAGTTAAACGGTGCCAGATGATTTCAAAATGCCCCCACACAAGCATATCATACACTGCTGCATTAAGTCAACATGCAACATGTAAAATATCATGTGAACGTGATCAAGCACTATGCAACTACAACATGCAAGCATACATACATACATGCAAATGTGAAAGTGCATACGCAATACATGTACAGATATGCTAGCACGCATATAGTCATATGATCACACATATAAATATGCAGCTACACCATATACACATTCTACATTGCATGCAAACAGCTACCATGCAAATACATCATATGAATGCAAAACTACGCATACAAGCATGCATATATAAGCATAAACTCGCATGGGCCCTGACGAGGGTGTCATGGGTACACGTGATTTCTGAGGATGCTACGTGGGTCAAATGATAAATTTAAGTTCGAGCCCGATCCTTATATGTGAGTAGAAAATAGTCGATACAGCTCGAGTTTTCAAAAAATATGCTATCATGGTGCCGACCGAGATATTTCTTTTAATACGTTCATATTAGACATTCAAAGCCTTTGACAAAGAAAATTTACTAACAAAGATATAATGCCAATAAACAACCTGATCCTCTATTGGCAAGTTGGCAGAGTCGATACAGTTCAATAGACAAAATAAAAATGCTCATAAGTTATCCTGATAATAGTTGTGTTGAATGTAAATTTCAACTAGAGGGGTTAACTCCAAATATTTCAAAGCCCTTCCAAATTCCCAGGAAAATTCAAAATTTCAAAAAAATCATCTAAGATCAAAATATTTAAAATTGAAATAAACTACCAACACTTAAAGCAAAACTCCTCCGTCCTCTGCAACAGTTTGTCGATGTGGACAAATCTGAAAAGTACTTCAGCTCACAAAGAGCTAATGTCTGGTTGAGAATATCACTAGGATTCATTCTCAATCTGTTTTCTGACTGAAAAGACTTGGTATTGGTCCTCTGATCGACAGTTTGGCTGGATGGTTTCGTAAATAAGTCGTGGTTTGGCCAGATAGCTCCACGTGGTTGACGATTTCGACAACAACTCTCTGACCTCGTGGCTTGGTTCAACGCTCCATTGTATTATGGTTACGGACATAGCCCGCATTCTCCCCAATGGCTTTAAATCCATGAGATATGAATCAATAGGATATAATCGATAGGGCACAAAACCCTTTGTTAGCTAAGGTGGATTCAATTTTGTCCCCTTAGGCAAATATTCATCCAAGGTCTACAATGTTCTCTTGGGCGAAGCAACCCATGGATGAAGACAAGGATCCTTTTTTTAGGTTAGGTCGTCTACCTCCTCGGAATGACGGAACCATGAGATCTTGATCGAGTTTATTATCCATTCTCCCACCACCTGCTTTAGGTGCAAGATGGTGAAATTTTCAATTTTAAATATCAAGTCTCAAAAAACAAAACCCATACTGCTACTATACGCTAGATATTACGTTTCTGATTGACGATTAGCCTTAATTGAAAGTTCTCTCCTGCTATCGGGTGGTGTAATTAACTATAGGGGCTTGTGCCTATAGGAAGCCTGAACTCAGATCATAAAGTCATTGCAAAATGAGGGTGAAATCTTTGGGTAGTATCTTATTTCAAACCCAATCTACCTTATGAAAATTGACCTCAGAACTTAATTCATTAAAACTTTATAGAAAGCGGAGAGGTCAGGGCGCAAATTTTTGAGCCCACATCTTCCTTTTTTTCCTATTGTACACCACCTCCACCAAACCTCTACTCATTCAACTCCCTCCTCTTAGCTCTCTTTATTCGTCTTCCTTTACCTTTTCCTTTCTATTTCGTTACTGCCTTCAACAACTGCTGTTGATTTTCAGGAATTCTTTTAATTTGCCAAAAGCAATTTCAGTTAGAATAACCACAACCCTATCTTTCTCACTATTGATTTTTTTTTTATAAATTACAGATTTCTGCCATCCATAATTTCAGCAAATAAAGCTTCCAGAAATGTAGATTTCAGTTTGTAGTTGTTGTATTGAAATCAAATTTTAGAATTCAGCAAATATAGTTTAGTTAACTCTTATTTCAGAACTTAATAGCAGCACCATCTCTTCTCCTTATTTGATTTTCAACACAAAAAACTGATTTTAGCTATTTGAAATTCAACCCTTACCTTTATTTTCTGAATTTTTTCTCCACAACTATAGCTTCACTTCCCCTTACAGCCTGCAGCTTGAGCTCCCAGGCATTGCTGAAATTCGCCTCTAGAGAATGTCGGGTAGGAAAAAAGAAATGAAAACAATGCAAAGGTTTTAATTTAACTTTTAGTATATAATAATAAACTAATACTAATGCTCTGCCGCACATTACGACTACAACATTCCCCACCCCCCACTCCCGGCCGTGTGATTTCATCCAACCTCTACATGTTTTAAGTGGATTTGTTACATTGATGCATTTAAATAAATGTTTAATTGGTTTCTTTCAATAAGTAATTATAGCTACAGTTAATGAAATGTACAATTGAAATGCCTATTAACTGAATTGAATATAGAAATATATTATTAAGCTCATAGTTTAAATATGGATATGCTTTCATTTAAAAAAAAAATTCATGCTTACATTTATTTTGAACATTTTGGGTATTATACTAGTAACTTTGGGAAAAGGCGTGTGAGGGGTTTGTGTATGTGCTAGGATAAAGGAGAGATGGTCATGATGAGCGAGCAGGTGCAGGAGAATAAGGGAGCAGGCAAATAGGGCCGATGTGAGAGAGAATGGCCCAAGATTACAGGTTGGGGGTATGTATGGGCATTTTGACAGGACATTATGTGATTTGGGGTGGGAAGATGACGAAATTTCAATGATTTAGCCTAAGTATGCAGATTTTGACGGGAATTATGATTTAAAATTTTTTACTTTATATTAAAAAAATAAATAAATTTAAATGTGTGCTTATATTCACAAACAATATCTCATAAATCATGCAGCCCATTTTTTGTGTCATTGCCTCACAAGCGGGCCAATTTTGCATTTTGCTTTCATGCGGTGGATAGGCCAATATGTGCAGTTAACTTTGACGTTCTGGATATGTCGACATAGCTCATTTGGCAAATGGGTGATGTTTGAGTGACTTTTATGTGATGTCGAGTTAGTTGTTCGACGCTTTGGTTGAGATTGATCAAACTAATCGTAAGAGGCGCTTTTTTGGTGATTTCGATTCTCCAAGCGCATTGGTCTAGTTTGTTTCACGAACGATGGCATTTGAGTGACTTTATTTGTGATCAAGGCATTTTGAACTCAATCTGTGCGATGTTGTGTCCGTTGTTCACCTATTTATTCCGTTCAATAGAACGTCCAATTGAATGTCCAATCAAATCGATTGTGTGGATCCTCTCTTGGTGGTTTTTGTGCTCCGGGCGTGTCAATGCTGTCTATTTTGTGAACATGCGATGCTTGAATGACTTAAATTGTGGTTAGGGCATTTCAAACGTAGTTTGCATGATGTCACATTAGTTGGCCGTCGCTCTTGTCGTTTTCGCTTGAATTGATAGTCAGACACGTACTGAGGTCAACATATTTCCTTAAACACGGAGCTGCAGTTTTTGCTGGTGACATGCAGAACACTAGCACCAATTTGATCTTTTTATTGCACTATTTTAAATTGCATAAAGATCAAATGCTTAGAAAATCATAATAAATAGTTATTTGTTCACTGTTGCTTATTTTCTCTACCTTACGGGCTTTTAATCAAATTCAATACCGTTTTGCATTAAGCCTTTTCTGATCTATGCTAGGTTTGCTCAGCAAAGCTATCAGTGCCAAATGTCATATTGGCTCCGGCCATATGTCAAGGTCAGATCATTTCGTTTTAAGTTGTAATTTGTTGTAACCTTTTCTTCTGATGGTTATTGTTACTTTGCAGTGCTACCCAAAGTTTGGTGACGTGGTTTTTCAGATGACTAGATTCTTTCGTGAAAAAGAATTTTCTATTCCTCAAAAGCGAAAGTTAACTGAAAGCCTTGTCACAGGTTAATTTCCGTTTGCTTGTTTTCTGTTTCTGTTGAAGATATTTATGTTTTTAGTGAAAGCTTATTATTCATTCATATTGATATCAGCATGGAAGCTTTCTTTTTTAATCTTTGTACTAACATTTTTTAATTTTGTCATCTGTAGAATTCTTTTTCCATTTAGAAACCAGATGGCAGTTTTTATTGTTTTTTTTTTATTTATAAATAATTAGTAGTCTTGTTAGTAGTGCAAAGGATCCCTCAAAATCTATTTCTTCTTCCTAACTATAATTCTGTAACCAACAACCTAGCTTTGTTTCTGTTAATGCATTTCAAGTCTTTTAACTTATTTGTAATGACTCATTTAGTTCTAATAATGCTAAGATATGAGGGTTATAAGACTTGTTCCCCAACACCATTTCTTATTAGTTGTCTTGGCTTAAATTAATGTTCCATTGTAATAATCCAAAACTCATCTTAAAAGACCTCGCATATATTCTTAGATTCTATCTCTAATATAAAAGTTAAATGATATATCTCATTGCCTCAGTGATTTCAAGTACTAATGCTTTGAGATGGATTGCAATTAATAAAGACCTTAGGGTGGCTCCTGCAATATTTCCATTCGTCAGGTGATTCAATATTATCATCATCATTTTTCTCATTTTGATCTTTAAGATTCACCTTTCTATTTCTATCCAAATCATCATCTTAATTGTCATTCCTATTGGATTCAACTTTGATTCATCTAAGAAACATGCACCAATTCTTGTACTTTCATTGTCTTGTTTTTGAATACTCCATATGCCATACTATAAGATCAAATCAATAAATATAGTATTATCTTATTCTCCCACTTTTGTTCTCTCTCGTGATTATTTTGATCATTAAAATTAAATAATGTTGTTCTTTTTTAATGTATTTAGCATACCTAGAAAACTCTTTAGTAGTGTCCCTCTTTAGAAAAGTGTAATGTACAAAAGTTGTAAAGGCCTAGTAGAAAAGTGTTAGACCGGTCCAGCCGGTCCACGCAGGACCGGCCCAGACGGAACAGAGGCGGAAGTTTCGCCTCTCTTGTACGCGCGTAATGCAAGTCCAAGTCCAAGGGAGCTATTTAGGAAGGATTTTTGAGGGAGTCAGGTGGGAAATTTGAATGTAGGGACTGTTTAGAGATTTCTTTTTGGATTGTATGCATTAAATAGTTTGTTTTCCTAGGGTTAGGGCATCTTAAATTTGACTGAAATTTGAGATCTCTTAGGTTTAAGTTTTTGGGCTCTAGCGGCATCTAGAGATTTGGAATAGATAGGTCCTCCTCTCGAATAGAGGATCAATTGTATCTTGTTATTTTTCTTCCGTTAGTTTGACTATTGCAATAAAATTACTGTTTTTCTGATTTTTCCTTTGGATTTGTGGATCATTCTCTATGTTTTCATCAAGATAGTTAGGTTTTACTTGAGAATTCCAAGTATTTCCTAACACAAAGGTAACTTTTTTTTTTTTGAAAAATATTTTTATCTTGCCCCAGTCCAAGAGGTGAGAGTATCAAGGAGACAATAATGGATGCTCAAACAAAATTTTGAAGTTTGTTATACTTTCTAAATAATGTAACAATTTAAATTATACTTTTTTTTACTTTACAAATAAGATTCTATTATCATAAAAGAGGACTAAATAAAAAGTTTCATTTAACTTGAAGGTATTCATGTACATCAGTACATGTTGTAATAAGCATATGAAGGAAAACTATCTAAACTAAACTATACATTTATCTTAAATATACATGAAGTCATGAACTTTACAATAAGTGTTTCTTGCCAAGTACAAATAAAATTTCTTCTATTATTTATTTACTCCACAAGAGATTTCTTGCCTACTGATAATGATGTATGTATAAATCTACAACTCCATAGGTGAGTAACAGTTCTAAACCACAGTAACTCAAAGGAAAAGAAAATAATATGCACATTAGCTATCATATCTAGTTAAATAAATCATAGAACTTGACTTTTCTTATTACTAACTGAATGGATCCTTATCATTGTTATTGCTAGATTTATGAACAATAATTAGGGAATTCTACATGTTAAAGAAATGATTTCTGGTTTCCTATAAATACCCAAGTGTTCTTTTATGAACGAGAGGGAGGTTAGAGAGATTAGATTTCAGGTTGTCCTGAATTGGAGGGAGCATTCACTATTTTGGGGTGGATACCTCAAGTTGGGAGAGTTGAGAAAGGGAGGATATTGTAGTGTAATTTGAGATTTTGCCACAGTCGATCAAGAAAGCTTATTTTCCTTCTCCAAAATGCAAAACAGATGCAGGAAAAATTGTTCTGGAGTTGGGGATCATAGAAGAGCTTGGTTGTTCACCAAAATCGATCACCAAACCTCACTCATCCTCCCCCTGGCTGGCAGGTCTTGCAGTAATGAAGAATGGCAGCTGTTGAGGAAATTTCTTAGCCTGTCAATTTCTCATGAGTTGAGCCTGATGCGGACATCGGTACGAAGATTTGGCGCATCTATCACAAGAGGCGTCGTAAATCGACGGCTATTATTTAAATCTTCATTTATGAGTTTTTTCTGAATTTTAGTTCTTATTTAATGTATTTCCTGTTTTACCCCTAGGTTAGTTTATGTGATTGTTGTGGCCCAAGGGGTAATTTTGTATTTTGGAGTTTTCATATGTTGTGGCCTATATATATGGCCTTAAGCTATTGTAATAGGGATAGATTATTGATATAAAAAAATTGTGTTCCACACTTGTGTTCTTGTGAAGAGGATGATAGTGAGATTCCTATGGGAAGGAATCAGAGTTTTCACCAGCCGCAGGATGGGTCCGGGCTCGTGACTTGAAGTCCCTTGGAGAAGGGCAAAACATCACCCGTCAGTCTTCGGAAGAGTCCAAGGCTCGCGGTTTTTATCTTCTATCTTTGTTTTTGTTTTGTTCTTTCTTATTTCCTAGCCGTCGTCGTCATCCTCTACCTACGTCCACCATCGTCGTCTCCATTTCCGCCATAAACCGCCGGCCATGGCTCCCTAGCCGCCGGCCTCATCCCCACTTCTCCGTCTCCTTGAAATTTCCTAATTAGGTTGATGATTTAATTGGGATGATCAAAGATTTCAAATCCGTTTGAATTCAAATTTGAAGTATTTCCGAATTGGGTTTGATCCATATTTGGAAGGTTTTAACTCTTTAAATCCAAAATTCAAATTTGCATTAGGAGTTAAATGCCCCCTCAATTTCCTCCCTTTAATTAAGGAATTAATCGCAGCTTTAAATCTGAAATTTAATTTCAGATTTAAGCATTAATTCTCTTAAGTAATTGGGGCCCACTTATTTGAAATCAAACCCCTCTCCCTCCCTCTCTCCTAGGCCGGCCCCTCTTCCTCCTTTTTCTAATTAAGAGCCAATTAATGCTCCTAATTAACTCCCTTCATTCACTCAAAAGCTCTTTGGAAATAATTCCAAAACCTGAGATTTTCCCATTATTCTAAATTGAAATCACTGCTGGCCGGATTCCCAATTCCCGTATATCAATTTCCTTCCACAAATTTCTCCCCAAACTCCATCTGACGTTGAGTTTTCTGCTTTCTAAGGCTGCAGCCAGAGAATTCCAGCAACGCTGTCCATCTATTCCCACTAATCTGTTTAGATTTCCTCCATTAAATCCTCCCGTCCTCCATCCAACGTGAAGTCTTCTACCTCCTAATCCTGGAATTCTGCTTGCTGTCCACTTATTCCAGCAAGAATATCTTGCTGTCCAGCACTTTGGAAGACCACGAATGGCTGTCCCAGAGTTTCTATGTGCTGCCCAAAGCTTTTCTGAGCAATATAGGTTGCTGTCCAGAACAGTTTTCTGCATTCCGGACAGATTCTACCTGCTGTCCTGAAGTTTCTACAAGACAAAACTGCTGTCCCTGCTGTCAAAGCTGCAGTTTAGACCTCACTAATTGCTCTTCAAGACAAGATTCAAAACCTCCTACCCGTTCTACATCAGAGCCCCTCTGATTATGTCAAATTTTTGTATTTTTTTAACGGATGAAGCAAATTATAGATTGGTGCAAGTGTATGCTGTGAGGTGCAAGGAAGTAGGAGATGCGTGGCGGCAAGTAGGCATAATGCTTGTGTTGCAAGGGCGGCTGGTCACAGGTGAGGAGACAGTTGGGCAACAAAACCAAAATCGTGTGAACATGAGTCATTTAACGTCACAATTTTACGAGATTTTGTGTTTGTGATACATAAGTAATTCAAGATTGAGGGGAGATGTATGATTGTTTCAACATGAGTTTACTAAAAGTCATGCATGGGGATATTTTGTAGATGATCATTGTGGATATAGTGTAAGTTGGACTGCATATGTGTAATTGTGTGGATATGGGGTGCGTGCATTATGGGACTGTTATTGTTTGCTTATTCAAAAGTATTTCAAGATTGAGGACATGTGCACTATTAGGTTCAGAGTGGGGTGATATAAATCGTGGGAGGAGATCAGGGGATCACGTGCAAAAGTGTACCATGGGTTTGGCATGAGATGGATTTGATAATTAGGACTTGAATTTGATTGCTGAGTACATAAACTCTGACGCCGAATTATTCTTTCATTCAATTATCAATAGTAAGCAATTATATAATATGAATCTCTATTTATAGAAAATAAGGTTACAATGGTATAATCAAATATTTAAATGCAAATCTAAACCCATATAAATCAAACAAACAGTTAAATTTAAACCTATTTTTATCCAAAAGGGAAAAAAGTACCAAAAAAAAAAAAAAAAAAATCCAACTGAAATTTTTTGAGAAATTGCATCATGATTAAAAGTGGGCCTAAAAAGGCTTGAAAATGAGCTCGACTAATTTTTCTTGATTTAGATTTCAATATCATTACCTTAAGCCATCTATCTTCTTTAAAATCATTACAATCGGTGGCATGCATGATTTATCAATGACTTATGATCTCATTTCTCATTTGAACATTCATATGATGCATAAAATTTTTGTCAATGGATACTTTTGATAGCATGAAATGAAAATTTGTATTTTTATGTGGAGTCTTTCATGTTTTCTAGAAAAAATCACGAGTTGACAAGTGCTAAATCGGCACAAAGTTGACGGTAGTCTTATTTGATTTGTTTCATACTAGGTTGACTGCAAGATCTATGTGAAGCCAAACTTGTGGCGAAGTGTCATACCCCCTTAGTCAACCTGAGATGTAGATGACGGATAATCAGGTTAAATATAAATTCCACCAACAACCATCCTGAATTATTCTCCTTAGGATCCAGTGAGTAGAAATTTTATCTGCCTAGACTATCGCAAAAAATAACTATTAAATTTCAACTATTGGATTATACCTTAGGTTTTTTTAAGTATTTAGAAGCATGCTTAATATTCATCAATACAAAATGCAAAGCTTCACAAAAAAAAAAAAAAAAAAAATAAAAAATAAAAAAATAAAAAAAAATAAAATCAAATAAAAATTTACATACCAAAAATCTTTAATTTACAGCTTACTTATTGACCTTCTATCTACACCCAAAAAAATACTATACACCTAAAAGGCTTTGTACAAAGTGCTGCTCAACCTCCTATAAAGCCCAACTGGCTCCTTACCCTTTCTTGCAACATAAATCAACCAGTGAGCTAGAACTCAATGAAATAAACTATTGTTGTACAAGATTCAATATACAAGGATAAGAAGTAATTAATATGCATATAGATGTTTTGCACTAATTAGAGAATTATAACCATAACTTAAAGAAGTAAAGCTGTAAAAGAAAAATATACTTGTATAAGCCTGAAACCATAAATTGTATATATAATTTTTTATAAATGATCAATGCATAACAATATAGAATTATTATATGAAATTTTCTTTTGAGGTTTTATCATTTGATTCTTATTTTATAGAAAAGTCATATGATATCTATAGGTTTTTAGACATTCATAATGGGTCGTCGCCTAGTTTATCGGCTAACCATTTTATAATGACCCTCTCGTCAAGGTTGGGTCCCAATGCACTAATTTTTTAGAAGAATGAGTCAGATACCTCCTATACAACCCCTATTAAGGCTTACCCCGTAAGGTCTTTCGTCTTTTCTTGTGTAGGTCATTACTTACTGGCCTATACCCCATCACATGACTTCTCTAAAACTTTCATTATAAATCGTACTCCTTTTATCTGTAGTGACATGTCAATCATGAAAGTTTAACTGATATTAATCAAACGATAATAGCATGTGTCAAGAATACAACAACAACAATGACAAAAACAACAACAACAAGCCTTTATCCCGCTGTCACGACCCGTCCCGGATGCTCGATCTAACGAGGCGGGTACGAAAAGTCGGACGATAGTATATTTCCAAGAGTATAAAATAATTCATCATCAAAACCTTTACAATAAACTGAAGAGCCACTAAACACAAAAATCTATTTTACCTGTTATCATTTGCTCCTCGTCTTCTGTAAACATGTTCTTCTCTTTCTGCCATTTTTTTTCTTAAGAATTACCTGAAACATTTAAACTCGTGGTTTGAGTTTACTAAGTAAACTCAGTGGGAATTATATAATAATCATTATAATTATTCTTTATTAGGCATCGCTATTTCTTTACATTACTTCATTCTTTTCAATACTTTATACATCTCTGAATAATTTCTTTCAAAATAATATAAAATATTTTTTCTTTGTAGCTTTAATGTTTCATTCATATTTCTTTTCTTTTCATTTGCTTTGCACAGGAGCACCGTCTCAAAGTACCCTAAGGTACAACCTTTTCCATTTGATTACCTTTTCCATTTCCATAACCTTTTCTTTTTCCTTTTTCGTGCACGAGTACGGCGTCCCCAGCCAGTACCATAAGGGGGTGACTCCTGTTATTTTCAATACCCTTTTCCTTTATTCTCTTTTTCTTTTCTTTTCTCATTTTCATCTTTTTTATTTCTATTTCATATAACATAATTAACATGCATTTTCATAAATAAATCTTTTCCTTTTCCATAAGCCTTTAAATCTTTATAACATATAGATTCTTTCTTAAGACGGAAAAATCATAAACGTTTGCCTTCAACATTTAATAATATAAGATTTTTAATCAATTATTTAGAAAATTGAAATCATCAATAAAACATAAAAATATATAATTTACCCACTTTGAACTTTGGCTTCAATATGGTCCAATTTCAATTCTTGCAACGATCTTACTTGTCACAATCAAATCTCCCAGAAAATCTCTTATTAACTTTGATCCTTCACCTTGCAAACAAGATTAGTTAATTCTTTCTAATCCAATTGATATTAACATTAAATTATCCAACATAGATAACAAGAAATGTATGAAAGAAATCACTTACAAAAGAAAGAGAATTATTCTTGACCTAAAATCCTCCTTCGTTCTTTCCCAAATTTCTTTCTCTCCGCTTTCAAAACTCTCTTCCTCCTTGATTTCAATTCCTTCTTTTCCTTCAAGGAATAATGTTTGCTTTAGAAGAATTAAAAGAAGGAGATTTATACAAATTTTTGGGAAGAAAATACCACAAACTTCTTCCTTCTTTCTCTTCGGTCGTTCCTCTCGTTTGTTGCAATTTCTCCCAAAATAACACTCCTTTAATGGTAGAAATGAAAAGGAATGATCAATTCTTATCCTCCAACGCGATCGACTGCTAAAAATGGCGAAAGAAAAACTCGAAATCCCTCCTTCGCACGTTCGGTCGTCCGCCCGCTTCCTGTTCGCGCGAACTGCTCGGTTCCGCGAACTGTTTCTGTTCGCGGTACTTAAAAGGTCGGGCCGGCCGGTTCGGTTGAACCGGTCGGAAGAACCGGTTATCACACCCGCTATGTGGGGTCGGCTGCATGAATCCTTTTTCTCCATTGTGTGCTGTTAAGAGTCAAATTATCATCTAAATCTAATAAAGAAAGGTCATTTCTAATATTTTCTAACCAAGTCTTTTTAGGTCTACCTCTACATTTCTTAACATAAGTCAAGAATATAATGTGATAGAAGATAATTATCATGAGTCTTGAATATCATATATGTGAAATAAATTCTTTATGAATGGATGATTTTAGATATATAATCTCCATTATTTTGGAAATTCTTATCATATGCCAAAAATAAAGAAATTCTATAAAATTAGACTTATAAATTTCTTGCTTCCTATATTAGAGATTGAGTATCTCACCTCGTTCTTTGGATTGACAGGATGAAATTGTTCCCTTAGAATATCCCGACCTCTTTTCTTCTATAAACAACCTAAATAAACCATAATTTTCACAATTTATAGCACATTCTTAACTTAAAAATCTAATTTATAATAAATCTAAAAATAATATTTTTACCTCAATTGTATTTCTTCTCATTCAATTCTTGAAGTCTATTCACTTGTTTAACAACCCAAATACATAAATTAACACAAAAAAAAATCCGGATTCCTTACTCAAACCCTAGCCGCCCCTTTTTTTTTTCCCTCTTCCTTTTCTCTTTTTTGTTCTTTAGATTTCGGCTGCTACAACTCTCTTCCTTCTAACGGCCTGCTCTAGGGATGCTGTTACTTTGGGTTCCGAGATCAGTTATGTGAGAAGTAGAGAAAAGAAAATAGAAATGGATTTAATAATTAGGTAATATATAAGTTATAATATACTTAATAGTTATGCAAATTAATTCAGCCATTAGATTTCAAAGAAAGCTAACGCTGTGGATTTAAGTGGAAAATCGGAAATTCCACTAATGGCTGTAGTAATTTTAATAAATGAATAGTAAAGGAAAACTTTATAAAATAAAATAAAAACTAATTCCAAAACTTTCACATCCTTACAGATTAACATACACTTCTACATATCAATTCGCTCCATTTTACGAGTAGAACATAATATAATACTTGTTTTTTGGTGTTACTCGGAGGCATAAGGCTCTTGATTCTCATATGAGGCGTAAGTTATAAAGGATGCACTGTGATGCCCAACATTGGTTTTGACTCTGACATGGAAAACGTAGCACTCTTACCATACAAGTTCAAGAAATTATTAGTTCATAATCCCGAGCATTATAGAACCTACTGTGCTGAGATTATACACAATGTTTCAACTTGAAAATTAAGGAGATTGTGGAACAACCAGCATGGCTTGATATTGTAGCACCAACAAACTTGCGAGACCATGCAGCCAGATAGATGTGTTTTTTTTTTTTTTTACCGTTCGTTGGGTGATGTTACTGTCATGACTCAACTTGAAAAATCATTTAGCTGAATAAATGTTGGCCTTACAATAAAATTTAACCAGTTTAGTATTACTGTCATAGTAGTACTGTGGTCCAATTAGTGGAAATTATGTAAGAAAAACGACTTGAAGCCTAGAAGATTGACAGTGACCAGGAACTGATAATCTGCAACCCTTCTCCACTGTTCTACCCCACCAGTGCCCATCCCATCAATTGGCAGAAAAGTGCTGGCAAGTTGCTTATTGGATCCCAACGTTGAAAATTTATGAAGGATTATGAACTTTTGTTTCAGGACTGAGTCAATTGACTTTAGAATGCAACGGGCACATTAATTTTGTGGATTGCAATCTAGATTACTTTTATTATCGGTAATTACCTACAGCCGTTACAGCTGTTGAAACCGTCATATATATATATATATATATATATATATATATATTTTCCGATAGAATTGTTCATAAATATTCTATATTACTCTTCAGTATTTCATATGCATTGGTGCTTGCTTAAATTAACAGCTGACGCCCCATAATTTCTATATCATACAGAGGAGATCAAGATGGAAGAGCAACCAATATTCACATCAGATTTATTGAGCTGCTTGGTAAATTTCTGCATCAACCTAGTTTAAGGTTGAATTAGTTGCTAGCTGATGTTTTTTTTTTTTTTTGGTGTACAACATCCATTCTCATAACCCACTTTTTCCACCAGAGTCCACGTATTAAGCATGTAAACAGTGATCTACCGTCATCCGCACCTTCAATTCTTAAGAAGAAAATTCATGTTCAGTTAGGGCCGATCATACCTGCAAATCGCTCTAATTTCTCTTACAAACAGAATCATAACTTAAGTGCAAGCAACAAAAGAGAGATGTTCTCCATCACAAATCGACATGGAACTCATGGGAGCATCATAAATCATGATAATAAAATAGTTGATTTGACAAGTGACATGTCAGATGATAGAAATTTGAGACCAGAAGATGCTGTTGTGCATTGTTCAGTCAAATTACCTAAGAGATCAAAACTGATCAATGAAGAGTCCAATTGTAGATTTGTTGCTTCTCCAGAGATTTGCTGCAAGCAATTGTTGCCCACTTCTTGTAGCCATTTAGAAGCTGGAAGTTTTGACATGCAGAGAAGAACGGCAGACCTAATTAGTCCTTTGATAAGTAAAGATAAAGAATCTACCAGTTTAGCTAAAGAAGAATCTGTTTCTAAGTTCTCTTTGAAGAAAGAAGGTCAAAACTGCCCATCATCCCTTGGGCAGGAGATATCGAGAGGTTCTACATTTTTGGCGCAGGTATTGTTGTTAATCATCTTGTTACTGTAACTGTTATTTTTATTGTTATTACAACTATTTCAAAAAGATAATAATAGTATAGGATTTTTTTTTTTTTAATTTTGAAATATCCATCCTTTACAGTTTAACTCTGAATCCACTTTAATTAGCTGGTGAGTCCCAGCTTTGCAGAAGACCCCATCATTACTTGGCCCAAACTTGATTGACAAGATCTAAGTTACCCTATTATTTAAATCTAATGTGAAGATGTGCAGTCCTCTTACATTAATAGATTAACATTTGTCAATTTCTGGGACAGCACATCAAGAGTAGAGCAAGAGAAACTTAGGTAAGTGATGCAGGACTTAAATGCTTGGGCAATGTTAAGTAAGAAATTGCATGTTTTTATTTGAGAGCAATATTAGTTTTTAAACTTGCAGTGATTTTAAACAATGAAAGAAAACAAGAGAAGGGTAAAACTAGCTTAGGCCAAGTCATACAATTAGAAGTTAAGATCACAAAATAATCAATTACTCAAGCATAGCATATATGAAGGATTTTCTACGATAAATTCCTAAATTAACAATGAGATTAGTCACTACGAAAGAGATCCCGTACTCAACTCTTTAGAATACTAGGCTTAGCGGAGGGAATTAACACAACATTCATGAATCAATTATAACCACAATTGAGAGCAATTCGGAAGCTATAAAATTTGGAGGAAGAGCTTACCTTTGTCAGGATTTGGAAACAATCTGCCATTGCACAGAGGAGAGTTGTTCGTCAATGGCTTCAGTGAGGGTGAAGACGATCCTCTCCACGTAGTCCTCTACAGTTTGGTCAATCTCTAGGTTGAGGTCTAAAAACGGTGAGTTAAGGATATCGATGTGGCCTTGGTCATCGTAAACAAACCCATGATCTTGTTCAGGATCGGCCATATAACGGTGGACAACAACTTCAAGGTTCGGGAACCTTTGGACAGCTATTGGAGACTTTTTGGGTGGCGAGATAACAGTAGGAGTTTGCTGAACTTACTATACAACAACTAGGAACTTCTGGACAGCAACTACGACGAGCAGGATAGCAGGTCGACAGGTTTGCGCTTGCTGGAAATTCGGGACAGCAACCTTAAAGCTGTCCAGGAAATCTGGGCAGCAACTTTGGAGGCTTACGATCTTCAACTAGTTGGTTCTAGATTGAGAAAACCAAGGGGTTGGAGGACAACAGTTACAAGAAGCCTTGGGAGATTTGATTAGTGGGATTTGAATTTGAACCCCAAGGAAATAAACAGGGGAAGGAGGGATGGCTGGTCTTGGAGGAAAAATAATGGATTAATTGGAAGTTCTAATGGGGCATTAGTTGGATAGGAGAGAGAGGGATGGCGGCAGCCCTTAATGGGATTGATTGGCTAATTAATGGAGGGAATTAATGTGGGTTAATTGAATTGGAGAGAGGGGAAGGGGCCGGTCATGCAAGGGCTTGATTGAGCGATTTGATTGGATGAATTAATTAGATAGGAGAGAGGGTAAGGGGGCCGGCCAAGAGAGAGGGGAGAGAAGTGTCCACTTTCGTTAAATGTGGAGGGGCAATCAGTGCTAATTAATTTTATATTTTAATCAATCCAAGATTGAAGGGGGTTTCCTAAAATAGGTTAATTAATTGAAGAAAGGATTTGAATTTCAAATTTATTTAGATTTGAGTTCAAAAACTTTCTAATTTAATAGCAACTAATTTAGGAAATAGGGAAATTAAGGAGGGAAATGGACTAGGGGCTAGCGGCTTGGGTTGGTGGTGGAAGTGGGGTGATGGGGAATTAGGATGGGTGGTGGTGTGGCTTATGGCCGGCGGGTGGAGGGGTGGTGGTGCTCGGCCGAGAGAGGGGAAGGGGGTAAGAAGTGGCCAGCTGAGGGCTGGGGGAGATGGGGGTTTCGGCCAAGAGAGGAAGGGATTTGGCCGGCGGTTTAAGGGGAAGAGAGAGAGAATGGGGAGCGACGACGTCGACCACGAACCCGAACACTTCCTGCGGTTGGTGGTTATTGCGATACCCTCACCTAGGGACTTCTCTTAAGCTCTCTCTTAGGACTATCAAATCTCACCAAGAAAACACAAGTGCAGAAAATAACATAATATCATTCATCATCCCTCAAAGGAGGGGGAGGCTTTAAATAGCCAATATAATGAAGAAAATTACAAAGACCAACTTGTCCATAAGGCATACACATGACTAGTGATGTGAAACAAACAATGAAATTTCAAGATTTTATTAAGAAATTTGTTTTAGCAATGAATTTATAAGGTTAATGTTTCACTAAGTTAGGATTTTCAGTTTTTGTAGTTATTGACTTGCTTCTAACATGCGGGGTTACACGATAGATTAATAGAGCTATTCAAGACAATAACAAGACGAAAGCAAGACAAATATGCAATTAACAATAATCCAGCACTTAACAAATAGAATTTTCATCTTCGAATTTCCCTCCCAATCGCTCTTTAGAGGTAGGGTTAGTGGAGGATGAAGGTTAGCAAATCCAGTGACGCCACTGAAAGACAAAGGATGCCGGCGGTTTTGATCAACGGAGAGTCGTCCGGCGATCTTCCACGATCCTGTGGATTGTTTCTCTTCGATGATGTCCGCCAAAGTGATGAGAATATGCTCAACGTCTTTGATTGTGCCTTCAGATCCAAATCCGGGATCGAAGAAAGGTGATTGAATGATGTCAATTTCCTCTTGAAAATTATAAATGAATCCGTGATCAACTTCCGGATCCACCATACATGGACATGGGAGGACTCTTTGTTGTGTGCCTTGGAGGGGGAGGTCCAGCGTTTGGTTGTCGGGAGAGGAGGGGCGGCGGTTTGGGCTAGGCAGGATGAGGGAAGCAACGACTAGGGTAAGTGGAGGGGATTTGAGGTTTTAATTTCTCCTTTTTGGAATTAATTATCCAAAGAGGGTAATTAATTAAAAGAAATAATGGGGTGGAGGGAAGAACTAGAATTCAAAATTTGAATTCAAAATTCAAATGAGAACTAGGGGCCTCTTTAGGAAAAACCATGGTGATGCCCATTAATGGGGCCAGCGGCTTCATGAGGGGAGAGAGGGATTATGGAGAGATTTTGGGAGTTTTTGAATAGAACATTGTAGACTAGGAAAGTAAATATGAAATCCAATTTAATTTGTTGTTAAATCGGATTCATGACTAAAACTTTCGTTATTTGGATTTTAAATAAGGAAAGTATTTGAAATTCAAATTTGAATTTCAAATGACTTAATTCTCTCCTTTAATTGCTTGCGTTAATTTAGGAAGGGAGTTATGATGATTGAAATCATCATAATTGAATGGGAGCAAGAGGAGAGGCCAGCGACAAAGGGGAAGGGGGTGGGGCCGGCCGCCGGGTTGATGAAGTGGCCGGCGGCATGTTAGGTGGGGGGGGCGGCGGGTAATGGGGAATCAAAGGAAGGGGTTGAGGCCATAGGTTTGGGGAGAAAGGGAGGGGATTGTTGGCGGTATAGGGGAAGAGGGAAGAGGACGATGAATTCTAAAATAAAGAACAAAGAACTCACAAAGAGATCATAGGACCACGAACCTTGGACTACTCCAAAGGTTGACGGGTAGTGCTATCACCCACCTAGGGTTTCTTCTCAAGAACTCACTAAGCGATCAAAGAAAGCTGAAATTTTCTTCATAATTCATCATTAGAAAATAATACAAAAACTAGGCCTTCATATATAGGCCTTCAAAACACAAAATATAAAAGACACAAATGCCCTTAGGCTACAACATGACACAAATCCCTCATAGGGGTAGAAGTGGAAAACTGAAAAATAAAATAAATGCACTAAAACATCATAAATAGATACTATGAATCGTAGCTGTCGATCTACGATCTTGCCGATGGTAAGTACATCGAAATGTTCGGTGGATGTCCTCATCATTCTCCCTAGGTGAGAGAAAGTTCGACCCCGTCAGGTAAGTATCCCATGAACTCTCATATAGCTCCAGTAGGTTGGGGTCCAATCTCTGTATCTCCTCGCGATCCACCCACGTGTTCTCCGTCTTCGGTTTCCATTTCCATTGCACCAAGTACCTTTGACGCCCACCATCTTTAGTGGAGATGATTTCATCACTAAATATTATTTCCATCTCCTCCGCATTAGGTAAAGTAGAAAATTTTGAGGAGTGGAGGTAAGCTAGGGTTCTCACTAGGTATGATCACAGAAGGCTATATGTTTATTGGATTTGCATGGTTAAACTCTGGTCCCTCAAAGGCTACTAGATCATCGATGTTAAATGTAGGGTTAAAGTGAAACCTTTGGGAAGGTATGACATATAAGTGTTACTATTTATCTTGGATATTATTTTGAATGGGTATGCGCATCTAACATGTAACTTTTTAACGGTTCCTTGTGAGAACTGCTCTGGATGAATCCGTACCATAACAAAATCGTCAATGTTGAATTCTTTAAATCGTTACTTATGGTCCGCATTAAGCTTATAATTAGCATTACTTAATATAATTTTCTTATTAATCTCCTTATGCAATTGTTGAAGATGAGATGCAAATGGGAATGCAAGAGACATGGTGTGCAGGATGAATGACAAGAATTGTGGGTTCACACAAAAGTTTTAAACTAAGATAGTTTCGACAGAAATTAGAACATACAGACTCACAAGTAAACATAGATGGACTAAAGATGGATCAGTCACAAAATGAGAGGATAGAAAGTGTTCAGGTCTAAGGGAACTGGTGTAGGAGGAGCAATGAAGACATCCTTAGCTACAAGGACATTTATATAGGGAGTTTCAGCTAGGGGCGTAGATAGTCTCTTTGGGGTAGCAGTGTAATCGAGCAAATTCATGCAACTAGGATAGAGATGGTCCTTAACAGGAAAGACCAAGAAAATATCGGGCAAAACGGATGACTCAGGAACAAGATAAGATGATGGGTTTTGACTCACAACCATAATAGGATAGCCCAAAGAGTCACCAGCAGGTATGGGACTCAAAAGATGGGGTAGAGTGTCCAAAACAGATGTGGGCACAACAGTTAGAGAAATGTCATGAGAGTATGGGCTAACACTCTCTCTCTAATAATAAAGTCGGCACAAATAATGGAGAGATAAGCCCAATCAAGAAAGACACACTCGTTCAAATATAAATCTAGAGGAGCAACTCTTAAAATAGACTCCAATAAAACAAGAGGATGCTCATTATTCAAATTAGGCTCAGAAACTTTCAGACTCAAATTACTGTCTTCCGAACTCATATTACTATCCTCAATAGAATCAGATTTGGTTATAACCCTAAGATCAATGGATTTGGGGTCAATTAAGTCGTTGTTTAATTCAGGTAGTAAATTTAATTGACTAACTCCCAACTCGAGATTATCCACATCGCCATCAGAATTATCTGAAATTAAATTAGAATTATTCGAAGTCATCTCTGTAGGAGATATAATTAAATCATATTCTTCTAAATTCAATTTCAATGTGTTCAAGGTCAAAACAGCTTCTTCCGAGATCAAATTAATATCGTCCGAGCAGTCCTTATCCAAAGGAATATTCTTAATGAGATTAGGATCCGGATGGGCTAAGGTATCAAGGTTTAAAGGTTCTAGATCTCCTAAATCAAGGTTTAAGTGAGGCAGGCAGTCTAATTAAATCACTTTAGTTTCTTTCTTAAAGAAGTCATCGTTATCAGTGATATCATTAGTATCCATAAAATGGATGCACTCAGTTTCAGGTTCATGGGACTTCTTCTTTGCATTGCATCTTTGTGTTAAAATTACACTTGCAGGGTCAAAGACTGGATAGCTAGGAGTCGTCCCCTGGCTAGGTGAAGACTTATAGGGTGGGGCAGCAACCCTGAAGTTACTAAGGGATGGGTTGTTTCGACCATAGTGATTTCCATGTTTTATCCCAACAAAAGAGGTAGGGTGGGGTTCCAGAGGAAGATTACTAGGTGTTGGGGCCACTACGTGAGTGGGAGTGGTATGTCGAACAGGTTTACGGGTAACCAAAGAGGTATGGAAATGAGTAACTGCCGCTCGGTGAGGACTAGGAGTCACGATATCATATTAGAGTGTAACATGTGAGTAGGACTGACTTTCACGTGTAGGGTTCTTGAGAATGTTGTATCCTAAAGCTTGATGAATAGGGGATGACCTAATCTTAAAATCAGATGGTTGGCCATAAGTAGGTGAAAGATACTTTAATCCAAGTTCTCGTCTCATGTCTTTCCAATCGGAAGTAGGGTATTCGTCACGAGACTCTTTATGATCTTCCATCCTCATCCAAAATTGACGAGTACTACCGTTCAGGAGAGACTTAATAATGCTAAACTAGTGGAACTTAGGAATGTTACATGATTCAAAATAGTCCTTTAGTTGTCTAACCCATTCCGAGGAACCATCAAAGGTGGGTAGACGGTAAGGTGACTCTAAGTGAGATTGTTGTGGCTTAGGCTTAGGTTTAGGTTGATAAGCAAAGTGGGGCAACTTTCGACTAACATGATTGACCGAATGGGGAACGTACCTAGAGTGAGGAGAGCCAACATGTTTCTCCATCATAGTTTTAGTCATAGTGCCCCCTAAATTAACGAGGTCATCTAACTTCTTTTGAAAGCCTCTAAATGTAGCAGAAATTTTCTATGCAGCTAGCTAAAATAGTAATTAAAATTAATTATGCGATGGTATGCATGCAACAAGCTTCTGGAAAGTGAAATAAACTCCTAGGATGGCTTCTAGCACATATAACTCATACTTTCCATGCTCTGATACCAAGATGATGTGAAACAAACAACGGAATTCCAGGATTTTATTAAGAAATTTTTTTAGCAATGAATTTATAAGGGTAATGTTTTTCAGTTTTCGTAGTTATTGACTTGCTTCTAGCATGCGGTTACACGATAGATTAACAGAGCTACTCAAGACAATAACAAGATGAAAGCAAGTCAAATATGCAATTAACAATAACCTAGCACTATGGGCTCCGAAACTTCTGCCCCGGCCTCCACTCGCCTGCGCTTTTCTTTTTATTCTTTCGGCGAGGGAGTTTTAACTGAATAAGTTCCGAGGTAAATTTTGGAAGGCAGATGGGTTTGTAGATAAGACACTACCCAGAGATTTCGCCCTCATCTGCGATGATCTGAGTTCTGGTTTCCTATAGGCCCAAGCCCCTATAGTTAATTACCCCTCTCGATCATGAGAGAGAACTTTCGATTAAGGCTAGTCGTCAATCAGATACGTATATAATACGTGTTATTTGGCATATAGTAGCAGCATGGATTTGGATTTGGAAATTGTGTTTGAATTTTTAGTATTTGGAAAGTTTGGAAATTTTGGAGATTGAAAATTTTGATATTTAAAATAGAAACTTCACCATCTTGCACTAAAAGCGGATGGTGGGGGAATGGATGATAGACCCGATCAAGATCCCATGGTTCCGTCATCCCGGGCCATCGTGGTCCCTGGTCTACTTAGTCAGAGGAGGTAGTCGACCCAACCTGACAGAATGATCCTTGTCGGCAACCATGGGTTGCTTCGTCCAAGGGGACCTTGTAGACCGGTGGTGAATGTTTGTCTAAGGGGACAAATTTGAATCCACCTTAGCTAACAAAGGGCTTTGTACCCTATCGATCATACCTTATTGATTCATATCTCAAGGATTTAATGCCATTAAGGAGCGTATTGGCTCTGGCCATAACCGCTATTTGTGGTGCCATTTGGCGGCAAAACCACTCGGTTCAGAGGGCCCCGGGTTTTAACCGTTTACCTGCATGGCCATTTGGCGGCGAAACTGCCGGTTAGAGGACACGTACCACATCCTTACTGGCAAGAGATTGTTTGAGAATGGATCCTAGTGATACTTTTGACTAGGCATTTAGCTCTTTGTGAGCTGAAGTAAACTTTAATTTGTCCGTCTCGACAAACTGTTGCGGAGGGTGGATGCATTTTGCTTTAAGTTTTTGATGGATAATTTCATTTTTAAATATTTTTGGACTTTGAGATTTTGAGACTTTTTTGGGTTTTGGGTGGAGCTTTGGATTTTTTGATTTTTATGGGTATTTTTGGTGGAGCTATGGACTTTGGATATTTATGGGTATTTTAGATAGAGCTTTGAAGTATTTGAAATGGACTTTTGGGAGACAATTGAAAGTATTTGGGAACCTCTCCGGTTGAGATCTGCATTCAACACGGCCATCATCGGGGTGTTTGGGGTCATCTCTCTTTTATTGATTGAATCTTGTCGACTCTATCGAATTATCGATAGATGATCGAATTTCGTAGGCTTTATGCCTTTGTTAGTGAATTCTTTTAATTTTAGACTTTGAAGGCCTAATATGAATGTATTGAAACAAATATTATGGTCATCACGGCCACATATTTGTTTGGTGGTTCGAACCCTGTCGACTTCTATTGACGCATATAGAAGGATCATGTTCGAACTTGAATTCACTTATTGACCCGCGCAGCTAGACGTCACGTGTATACCAGTAACACGTTCGCCGGGGCCCATGCGGGTTTTATAATTGTTTTTACCCCTTTTAGTGTACCTATGTGTATACAATTTATAGTGCACGTGCAGGGGTACTTTGAAATAATTGTAGACGCCTTCTGTCTGCTTGTACGAATGTTGCAGATCCGGTGGCATAGCAGCTTCTGGATAGAATTGTTCGCTGCTTCGTACAGGTAGACTGTCATGCACTATTTGTTGATTTTGTAGGCGGGTCATAGTGCACTAACTAATCTCCTGCCTTTAGTTGCATGGATAGTTGTATTTGTTGTAGTATCATCAATCTTTGCTTGTAACGGATCAATGTACTTGCTTAACATTGGACAATGATTGATTGTAAAGGTGTTGTGATATTGGTCGCCTTCTATTACGATGACTTCTTTGGGCGTGGATATATTGTATGTTTATAAAGGATCCCTCACCTTTGTAGCATAACTATTACTACTACTTGTAAGTGAACTGCATTGTCGTAGTTCTCCTGCGTTGTACTTGTAGGCCTCGGGCCATCAAATTCATTAGATTATCGTGCTTGTATGATGACTTGTAGTTGTTGGTGCTTGTGTTTCTAATCAACATGATGATTCTCCAACATCCACATAGTACTCTAACTTATTGGTTAAGAACAAGCCGTCGCATTCTTCCATTGCTTGTGAATTTTCTTTGTCCTGAAGATCGTGGCGATTGTATATCTCTTGTTACCAACTCCAAGCAATCATCGGCGTTTAATACATCATCATTGGACCCATGATGCAAGTAATAACATTAGTTATATGGTCGATTAAAAATTTGAACTCTAATTTTTGCCATCTCTATTGATCGTTGCTTGAGGGTACATCGCTTCCAATTTTGTAAATGAGCCATTACGATCCAATGGCCTCCTCCCAAAAATATGATCTTGATATAAAATCATATTCTTCATGCTCTTCTTACTACTTGTAATCAAATTATACTTACAAGTTGTTTGTGATAAATTTGAGATCAAGCTCATCAACCCCTTCTTTCTAATTGAAATGATTAATATAGATTGATTTCTATTGCTCACACAGATTTCAAGTTCACACTTGAAATGAATTTGCATATTAGCATTTGCATTCCAATTGGAATGATAACTCTATTGGGAAGTTGATTATCTTTCAAATCAAATTCCTTATAGTTCATCTATTGATGTTCACATGATATTTTGATCTTGTTTCATATAATCAACTTGTATGTTAAAAGTCAAAGTTCATTTTGTTCATGCTTGAGTTTCTTTGCTTAGTCATTTGAGTTCAAGATCAAGCTCAAGCTTACAAGTCTTCTGCTTGAGTTCAAGTTCAAATGCATGTCCCCGGTTGTCCTTTGAGTTCGTGTCTGAGCTCAAAATGAATTCAATCAAGTTCTAATGAGAATCCAGGTTCATGTTCATACTCGTTTCAATTAGAATTGAATTCATTTGGGTTCAAGTTCAATTAAGTCATTTGTTGCACTCTCAAGTTTTTCACATTCATTTGAATTCAAACAAGTCCAAGTTCATCATTTTTTGTTCAAGTCCTTGGATTTTTCAATCCAAATTTCGGCAGCCTCCCGGCGTTTCCTCCGTTTAGGGGAAAAACCAAGAGGCAACCTTTCCCATCGACGCTACGTGAGCGCTTCAGGTAGGTGTCAAAAATGACACCGCGGTCGCGAATGAAATTTTTTTTATCCCCGCATGCTACGTGAGCATTTAAGGGTTTTTATGTTTGTTTATTATAAGAAGAAAACATGTTAGAAATAAGCACAGATTTCCCCCCTCTGCACCACGTGGGCGTTCGGGGGTACTTATATAAAAATAAAGAAAAATAAGAATAAAAACACATTTTTTTTATTCCCTTCGCCGCAAGCGCCGCACCGGTTTCCCGCCCTACAACGCTACTTGAGCGCCTCGGGGGTTTGCCGGCTCGTTGCAAGCATTAAAGAGGGATCCTTAAGTCGTTGCAGGCATCGCACCAGTTTCCCACCCTCAACGCTACGTGAGCGCCTTGGGGGTTTGCCGGCCCGTCGTAAGCATCGACAAAAGAACCTTTTATTATTATTATTTGTTTAGAATTATATATATATATATATATATATATATATATATATATATATATATATATATATATATATATATATATATATAAAGTATACTAATACATAAGCAAATATAAGCAAAGGGAGAGAGGGATCGGGTTACAGACAGAGAGGAGGAAATCGGGTGAGGGGAGATTGGGGTAGGCGTCGGCTATAGGTAAGGGTCAAGTGAGGTCTTCGGGTGCAGATCCTGCTTGGAGATCAAGGTTTCGGCTAGATGCAGGAAGAAGGCAGTGGAGGCTTTCGGGTTTAGGAGAGAAGACCGAATGGAGGAGCTCGGCCAAATGGGATCGGGCGGCTACAGGTAGGCACGATGGATCTCTCTCTCTAAGTCGACAGGAGAGATGGGGTTCTGCGGCTACAGCAAGAGCTCGGCTAGAGGAGGCTTGGGGCAGAGGTGGAGTTCGGTCGTGGATTTTGGCTTGAGCTCAGCAGTGGGAGAGGAAGACGGGAGGAGGTGCTGAGATGGGAGCAGAGAGTTCGAAGAGCAGCCGAATGCATCGTTTGGGTCGGTATTTAACGACGCGAATGGGGCTCGATCGAGGAAAGGATCGCAGATTTTGAGCAGGATTTTCGGAGCGGTGTCAACTACACAGCGATTCGGCGGGATTTCGGGCAGATTTCACGGATCCGCCGGGTGCAAGGTTCGTATGTGAGAGATTTTTTTGTTCAGAGGTCAACAAGCACTTAACAAATAGAACTTTCACCTTCGAGTTTTCCTCTCGATCCATCTTTGGAAGTAGGGTTAGTGGAGGATGAAGGTTAGCAAACCCAGTGACACCATTGAAAGATAGAGGATGCTGGCGGTTTTTATCAATGAAGAGTTGGCCGGAGTTGGAGAGACGGGTGGTCGTCCGGCGATCTTCGACGATCCTATGGATTGTTTCTCTTCGATGACGTACGCCAAAATGAAGAGAATACGCTCCACATATTCTTCGACGGTGCCTTTGGATCCAATTCCTGGATCGAAGAAAGGTGATTGAATGATGTCAATTTCCTTTTGAGAATTGTAAATGAATCCGTGAACTTTCAGATCCGTCATACATGGACATGGGAGGACTCTTTTTTGTGTGCCTTGGAGGTGGAGGTCCGGCATTTGATGGTATGGAGAGGAGGGGTGGCGGTTTGGGCTAGGCAAGATGAGGGAAGGGACAGTTAGGATTAGTGGAGGGGATTTGAGGTTTTAATTTCTCCTTTTTGGAATTAATTATCCAAAGAGGGTAATTAATTAAAGGAAATAATGGGGTGGAGGGAAGAACTAGAATTCAAAATTCAAATGAAAGCTAGGGTCTCATTAGGAAAAACCATGGTGATGCCCATTAATGGGGCCAGCGGCTTCATGAGGGGAGAGAGGGATTATGGAGAGATTTTGAGAGTTTTCAAATAGATCTTTGTATACTAGGAATGTAAATAAGAAATCTAATTTAATTTATTGTTAAATCAGATTCATAATTAAAACTTTCATTATTTGGATTTTAAATAAGAAAGTTTTTTAAATTCAAATTTGAATTTCAAATGACTTAAATCTCTCCTTTAATTGCTTGCGTTAATTTATGAACGGAGTTATGATGATTGAAATCATCATAATTGAATGGGAGCAAGAGGGGAGGCCGGCGGCAAAGGGGAAGGGGTTGGGCCGGCCGCCGGGTTGATTAAGTGGCCAGTGACGTGTTAGGTGGAGGGGCGGCGGGTAGTGGGGAATCAAGAGGAGGGGTTTAGGCCGTCGGTTTGGGGAGAAAGGGAGGGGATTGCCGGCGGTATAGGGGAAGAGGGAAGAGGAAGATGAAGACTAAAATAAAGAACCAAGAACTCACAAAGAGATCATAGAACCGCGAATCTTTGACTCCTCCAAAGGTTGATGGGTATTGCTTTCACCCATGACCCACCTAGGGTTTCTTCTCAAGAGCTCACTAAGAGATCAAAGAAAGCTGGAATTTTCTTCATAATTCATCATTAGAAAATGATACAAAGACTAGGCCTTCATATATAGGTCTCCAAAGCACAAAATATAAAAGACACAAATGCCCTCAGGCTACAACATGACACAAATCTCTCATAAGGGTACAAGTGGAAAACTGAAAAATAAAATAAATGCACTAAAATATCATAAATAGATACTATGAATAGTAGCCATCAATCTACGATCCTGCCGATGGTAAGTACATCGAAATGTTCGGTGGATGTCCTCATCAACTAGGCTTTCAAGTGGGGCATAAAAGGAAAAGTACAATAAAACTCATAAATTAATACATCAATTATAAATCTAATACAATGATAATCAAAAGTAAAGCGGCGCAATCGTGGTCGTAGATCGACAGCCATGTCTCTGGTAGACTCTTCAAGGTCGGATGTCCTCATCAATAAGTTCTAATGGAGTGCTACTCTTATATTAATAGAATAACATATGTTTATTCATAGAGAACATATCAAGAGTACATATCAAGAATTTAGGGAAGTCCTATCTCCTCAAATTCATTTTTTGATACACTTAAATACTTTTGAAGGTACTTTAGAATATATATGATATTAATGCTTTTTTTGTTATGATATTTATATTTTGTGTGTATTAATTGTGCCATCCACAGATGTTTCTTCAACTACTCCAAGACTTTCTCCCTTTCTTCCAAATACTGTTCAACTGAAGAAATTGATGCGTTTCCTCTCCATTCTCCCAAAGTGCACTAAGTGTGGGGGGTCCCTTCTATCAGCATTTTAAAAGGAGTCATTCGAGAAGCTGAATGGTATGATGTATTATACCAATCCTCGGCCCATGCTAACCATTTTGCCCACATCCTCGTTGTTTAAGATGCAAAACACCTCAAGCCTCCTAACTTTAATTTACTACCTCTGTTTGTTTATTCGTCTAAGGATGGTAAGTGGTGCTTCTCTTGAGAATAGTACTCTGCAACCTGAACAGTTCCCTCCAAAACTTTTTGAGGAACACTTTATCTCGGTCAGACACTATCGACTATGGAATCCCATGCAGTCTAACCACCTCCCTGATGAATGTTGCTGCCACTATCATTGTTGTGTAGGGGTGTCGTAAGGGGATGAAATATGCATACCTAATCAGCCTATCAACCACCACCATAATAATTGTGAACCCCTCTGATCATTGTAGACCATCTATGAAATTCATGGACACTTCCTCCCATACCCTGTTTGGAAGTGATAATGGTTGTAGTAACCCATCTGGAGCCATAGCCATGTACTTGTTTCTCTGATATCTCGCCACCATCTCCTTCTCATCTTTATGCATCCCCTTCCAATATAACTCAACAGTCAGTCTCCTGTAAGTCTTATCTACCCCAGAATGGCCTCCAACTACACTCCCATGAACTCCTGTAATAGGTGGGGAATAAAGATGGAGATTTGTGGTATCACAAACCTCCCATGATGTAAGAGTTTCCCTCTCAAGTGAGTACCCAGGATGGCTATTCGTGTCCTTCATCAAATCCTCTCTAATCTTCATTAACTTTGCATTCTGTATACTCTCTTCTTTGATAGCCCCCCAATCTACCATCAGTGGTACTAAAATTGCCATCCCTGAAGCTCCCCAACACATCTTAATAAAGCATCAACCGCCTTATTTTCCAAACTTGCCCTATACTGGATCTCAAAATCATTGCTTAGTAGTTTGGACAACCACATCTGATGCTCCTCAATCACCATCCTTTGCTCTAGTAAGTATTTTAAGCTCCTCTGATCTATCCTGACAATGAAATGCCTACCTAGCAAGTAAGTGCGACACTTCTGAATGTCCAACACAATCGCCATCAATCTCCTCTCATATACCGACTTTAACCTACCTCTAGCTAATAGCACTTGACAGTAGTATGCTATAGACATGTAGTTCTGCATGAGTACGGTCTCCAACCCATATCCAGACAGTATCGATCTCCATTACAAAATTCTAGCTGAAATTTGGGAGAGCTAAAACTAGGACTATAGTCATGGCTTTCTTCAGTCTCTCAAATGTTTGGGTCGCTGCCTCTCCCCACAAGAAGATATTCTTCTTCAGTTTCTCAGTTAAGGGAAAGGCTATGGTACTGTACCCCCTCACAAATCTTTGGTAGTAACCAGTTAGTCCTAGGAAACCTCTCAGCTCCCTCAAGTACTTAGGCAGAGGCGATTTCTGCACTACCTTAATTTTTATTTGATCAGCCGCCACTCCTTGGGATATCACATGCCCCAAGTACTCCACATGAGCCTGTGGTAAGCTGCGCTTATTTAGGTTGGCTATCATCTGATGTTCCTGTAGAACTTCTAAAACCACCCTCAAGTGTTCCAGATGCTCCTTCGTTTTGTTGTACACCATAACAAAGAAAACCAGAACAAATTTTCGGAGGTACGGCCGGAACACCCTGTTCATTAAGGACTAGAAAGTAGCAGGGGCATCACTAGAAACTCGTAGTGCCCCTTGTGTATCCTGAAAGTCGTCTTCGGAACATCTGCCTCCTTCATTCTAATTTGATGATATCCTAACTTCAAATCCAGCTTGGAAAACACCTCTGCTCCATACAGCTCATCCAAGAGCTCATTAATCATAGGAATAGGGAACTTATCCGGTACTGTCTCCTTGTTTAAGGATCTGTAGTATACACAAAACCTCTGTTAACCCGCCGTATAAAACAAAAAAAAAATAAAAATAATAGACGTACCTGTCCGGCGCCGACTCACACGATCGTAAAATCCCGAAAATCCTGTATTCGGACATCCCGCATCATGGCTTCGTGCGTCAACGACGGGTCTATACACGAACCTCTCCCTCTTTCGGTCTCTCATTCTCCCTCTCCATCTCTCGCTCTCACTCTCTTCTCTCGGTGAGATCGGAAGCCACGACATTTTGATCGGACGGGAGCTCGCCGGCTGCAGAGGAAATTTTCTCCCTTTCAGCGTGTTTCTCCGACTCCTTCCCGGCGGTTCGACTTTGCTCCATCGACGACTCTCCCTTCCCTTTGGTTCGGGAGTTACGACAGTTTGATCGGGTGCAAGAACGGGAGCTGCCGGCTGTGAGAGTAACTTTCTCCCTTACCCGCGCTTCTTCGGCTCCAGTCGTTGCTGTTCGGCTTTGCCCCCTTCTCCGACCTCCCCTTCCTGTCACGATCGGAAGTTACGACATTTTGGTCTGGTGCAAGAACGGGAGCCGCTTGCTGAGAAGGTAACTTTCTACCTTCTGTGCGTTTCTTCGGCGCCCCCACTGCTGTTCGACTTCGCGCTTCCAACGACTTTCCCTACCTGTCGGGACGGAAGTTACGACATTTTAGATCGGAAACAAGAACAGGAGCACGCTGCCAGTGAAGGTAACTTTCTCCCTTTGCGTTCTTCTCCGGCCAAATCCCGTAATCTGCCGAATCAGAGAGAGTGAGAGGGAGAGATGTAATTTATTTTAATTAAATGCTTTTTAATTGTAATTATTTTAATTAATTTTAATTAATTACATTTATTATTTTTAATTAATTATAATAATTATAATTAATTATGTTTAATTTTAATTAAATTATTATAATTAATTTAATTAATTATAATCAATTTTAATTAGAATTAATTTTAATTAATTATAATTTATAAAATTAATTATCATTAATTAGTTTTTAATTAATTATTATTTATTAAAAGTTAATTAATATTAATTAATTATAATTAATTATAAATTAATTATAATTAATGATTTTAATTAATTTTAACAAATTTTAATTAATTATATTAATTAAGTATAATTAATTGTAATTAATTAAAAAATAATTTCTTAATTAATTATAATTAATTAATATTAATTATAGTTAATTAACAAGAAGGTCGCTTCTCTTGCCTCCTCCCGCCTCGATCAACGAGCCTACAGTGCCAGTCCGTCGGGTCTTCAAGGTATAATTTCTGACTTAAATCCCGTCCTCGACGTTTGCAGCGGACCGGGGAACCACCTATACGCGCTCTTGTAGCACGGTAGGAGGGAGCCCGGTGCGAAGCATACGGCGAGGCGGGTAAGCCCTATACACGCTCTTGTAGCGTGGTGGGGACGACCTCGACCTCGACATCGACACCGACACCGCCGACGACTGTTACGTAAGGTATAATTTCTAACTCCAATCCCATTCTCGACGTTTGCAGCGGATCGGGGAACCACCTATACGCGCTCTTGTAGCACGGTAGGAGGGAGCCCGGTGCGAGGCATACGACGAGGAGGGAGAGCCCTATACACGCTCTTGTAGCGTGGTGGGGAGTCACTGCTGTTCTGGTACGTCACTGCTGTTCTGGTACGGGTACTGCTGAAGGCCCCATACACGCTCTTGTAGCGTGGTGGGATGAAATTTTGTACGGCCGCGGTGTCCAAGGACACCTACCATACACGCTCTAGTAGCGTGGTGGGAAGGCCCAGCTCCCCAATTTTCCCCCAAACGGGGGATATGCCGGGGTGCTGCCGAAATTTTCACTGAATGCACAAAGAACTTGAACAACATAAAGACCTTCTTGTGCAACAATGTAGAAGACATGTACTTGAACCGAAATGTACGGAACTTGAACCAAATGAGCAGAGGACCTGTACAAGAACAGAGGACTTGTGGACCTAATTCAGAACAAAATCTAAATGGTTTCTAAAGATCAAACTCAAATGAAATAAAATCAAGCTGAAGCCCAATTCAAATCATTTGAACAAGAAATTAAACTCAAAAGATTTCAGAGGATCCTTGACAATCAATTTGAACTCAAGCAAGAACTTGAGTTGGACTTCAAGAAGACCTGTACATTCTCGTTTGAATCGCTCTTTGTGGCTTTTCATTTACTGAGGTGTTCTTGCTGGTTGTTCTGTGGCATTGGGTTGTATCGATTGAATGTTTAAGATCGTTGAAGGTAAAGCTTGAAGCAGTTTTCACGGTCTTCTTAAAATGCAACCAATAAAGGAGGATCGGCCTCTTAATGTGATGCTAATCAAAGATAACAAGCCTATTTGCTTCATAAGATGCAACGACGATCTTCCGTTCGAAATGGGATTCAAATAAGGTTCATCAGGAGCCTGAACCATACTTCAATACAAACAAACAACGGGAGACTCGTGAAGAACAAGACCTCGATGCATGAATTCCTACAACAGTCCCTACGAAGTCAAATGCGCCATGCCTGTTGATTGAGATGGCGACACAGGAGACCAATGATGGAGGATCCGCCTCCCTACAAGCAAATACATCAAAACGCCCACCTGAGATTGGTGATAGGTGGGCATGATGTTGGCAACAATGGGTCTCTTATAAATACCTTCAGGAGGTCGTAGTGAGTACAACAATCCCCTGCAAATGGCTACAAACGACTTGTGGATAACAACAGTGAGTACCTCGTAGGCACAACGAATCACTGTGGACACAAGTACGGATATTACCTACAACAACAGTCCCCTGCAAAGGGATTCTTGTGGATAACAACAGTGTATTGAAAGAACAACGAATCACTGTGGACACGAGTACAGATATCACCTACGACAATGGTGATCAAGATCTTCAAGTATGCCGGGTACAAAGGCAACCCGATGTACGAAAAAAAGACACCCCCTGGCAGAAGGGAGGACATGTTTGAATAAATTAGAACCAAACTTCCTGGTGTTCTAAACTCTCTTCTTAGTTCTATACTCAAGAAGAAAACAGCTCTGGTACCTACAAATACCGAAAATAACAAGTCTGCCACACTGAAGAGCCTGAAGGGAGTCCTCCCCAAATCAGCAGCCTTTGACTCCCGAATCCAGAAAATCCTTCCCCGGTGATTGAGAAAGGGGGAGGGGGTCAACATCAAGACCAAATCGCCACCGGATCTGCAACACTGATACAAGCAGACAGAAGGCGTCTACAATCTACAACGCCACGCCACCGGATCTGCAACATTCGTACAAGCGGACAGAAGGCGTCTATAATTATTTCAAAGTACCCCTGCACGTGCACCTTAGTTTGTATACACATAGGTACACAAGGGGTAAATACAATCTCAACCCGTATGGGCCCCGACGAGCGTGTTATTGGTACACACGTGACGCTTAGGGATGCTGCGCGGGTTGACAAGTGAATTCAAGTTCGAATCCGATCCTTCTATACGGATCAATAGAAGTCGACAAGATTCGAACTACCTAACAAAATACACGGTTGTAGCGACCGGTGTATTTGTCTAAGTACATTCTTTTTAGGCCTTCAAAGCCTAAAATCAAGAGAATTCACTAAACAAAAGGCACAAAGCCTACGAGAAACCCGATCCTTTATCGACCAGTAGATAGAGTCGACAAGGTTCAATCTAGAAAAAGGAAATGACCCCCGAACACCCCGATGATGGCCGTGTTGATTGCTTATCTCAACCGGAGGGGTTCACAAATACTTTCAAATGCCACCCAAATACTCCAGAAATCCAAATCAATCCCAAATTCCAAGATATTTAAATCTGAAATCAATCCATCAATCACTCAAAGCAAAATCCATCCACCCTCCGCAACAGTCTGTCGGGGTGGACAAATTCAAATAAACTCTAGCTCACAAAGAGCCAAATGCCTAGTCAAAAATATCACTAGGATCCATTCTCAAATAATCTTTTGCCAGTAAGGACGTGATACGTGTCCTCTAACCGGCAGTTTCGCCGCCAAATGGCACTGCAGGTAAACGGTTATGACCCGGGGCCCTCTGAACCGAGTGGTTTTGCCGCCAAATGGCACCACAGATAGCGGTTATGGCTAGAGCCAATACGCTCCTTAATGGCGTTAAATCCTTGAGATATGAATCAATAGGATATGATTGACAGGACACAAAGTCCTCTGTTAGCTAAGGTGGATTTAAATTTGTCCCCTTAGACAAACATCCAACCCCGGTCTACAAGGTCCCCTTGGACGAAGCAACCCATGGCTGCCGACAAGGATCCTTCTGTCAGGTTGGGTCGACTACCTCCTCTGACTAAGTGGACCAGGGACCGCGATGGCCCGGGACGACGGAACCATGGGATCTTGATCGGGTCTATCATCCATTCCCCCACCATCTGCTTTAAGTACACGATGGTGAAATTTCTATTTTAAATATCAAATCTTCCAAAATCTTCAAATTCCCAATTATTTCCAAACTTTCCAAACCTTTCCAAATACCCAAATCTAGACTCAAAATCCAATTTCCATATCCATGCTGCTACTATATGCCAGATATACGTATTTCTATACGTATCTGATTGACGACTAGCCTTAATCGAAAGTTCTCTCTCGTGATCGGGAGGGGTAATTAACTATAGGGGCTTGCGCCTATAGGAAACCAGAACTCAGATCATAAAGTCCTCACAAAATGAGGGCGAAATCTCTGGGTAGTGTCTTATCTACAAACCCATCTGCCTTCCAAAATTTACCTCGGAACTTAGTTCGTTAAAACTCCCTCGCCGAAAAAGAAAAGCGAGCGGAGGCCGAGGCCGAATTTTCGGAGCCCACAGATTTCTGGCGACTCCGCTGGGGAATGGTTTCTCTTTCCATCTTTGGCTAGTCATATAAATGTTATAGTAGCAGCCAAAATGCTATGCTCTATATGGTGAACATCAGGATGTGACATTTGGTTCTTATGTCCAAAAATCCATTACTGAAAGTTCCTGAAAATGAATCTTTTAAATAAGATCAATGGAAATTCGTTTAGCAGGGTTTTCAATTCCATGCTAACTTTCCTGCTTCTACTGTTGGTTCTGCGTTATTTCTTTGTTGTGAAAGCGTGGGGTGATGTATCAATTCTAATCACTAACTCCTGTCTTTCATTTTTGTAGAATGGAAATGCAGGACACCCCAATGACCGTCCAACTGGGACGAGGAGCCAGAATTCAACTGGCGAATGCTGTCATTGAAACTGGAAATACTGGAGCCACCATCCACTTTGGTGGGCTCGAATTCTCAGCAGCTACTGCAAAGGCTGCAGCCGTTCCTGTGTACGGCGTAAACTCTGAAGAATTTTCTGAAAGGTCTTACTATGCAAGGACTGCTACCAGGAATATTGCTCAAGGAAGAACTTCTGTCTTTGAAAGATTATCCCAATCTGAGACCCTTACTGCAAAGAGGGTTGTTACTGGAAGAAAAGTTTCTGTGGTGACTGCAAACACCACCGTCCTGCCCAGAGAGACTGTTGCACCTGGGAGGTATGATAATGAAGCTTCCTCATCTGGAGGAAGGCTCACTAGAAGGCAGAGGAGAAAGAGAAATGCAGAATTGCGAGCTCAGCAATTACCTGTACCAGTCCATCCCTCCAATCTGCCAGCACCAGAATCAAAGATCAATATCCCCACTCAGAATAAGTTCGCCAATCTAAAGTGGATAAAAAGAAATAGCTCTTCTGGTGAGCTCAAGAAATCTTTTTGGGAGCGTCGACCTGAAGTTCCAGCCCCTCAGAAGATAAGAGAGCCCGAACGTCTGTCTGCCCGGGTACACCGTGTACTGAAGACAGTCAAGGAGAAGGGCTTAATGAAAAAGAAGTTCCAGAGGCCACTGATTGTTGAGGCCCGAAGAACTCCTCCAAGAGAGAGGCTATCGTCTGTTGTGATAGCCAAACGAAGAAACTATCAACGCCAAGTTCCGCGGGAAGCACATCGGGGCGTGACACTTGGACCACATGTCCAAGAATCCGTCGCCGAAAGGGCCCAGCGGAAAGGCAAACAAGTTTGGAGGCTGAAGCCTCGAAATGAAAAGGTCTTTGAAGAAAGAGATAAGTCAAGCGTGACATCCGGAGCTGTCTACCGGAGATCCGCCCCTACTAACAGAACTCGTCAGAAATGGGTCCGAAAGAAGGCCCATAGTGACGACAATTATATTGACGGTCGACATCCTGGAGAGTCTTCCAGGAGATCCCGTCATTCTCCTACTTCAGCCAAAGAGAAAGTTCATTTCGATCGTAGTCCGCAGATCGAAGAAGTAATCATTCCAAGTCAAGAGCCTGAAATTCAGTGGCGACGCCGCTCAGAAATTCAGGTACGAGAAGATGAAAAAGAATATGACGATGATGATACTATGGAGATCGAAATGGTTCGTATGGTCAGTCACGCCGATGTTGAAGAGGAAGATGATGGTGATGAAGAAGACCAACAATCACAGCCGCGCGTACGTGTTTATCGACGTCGCCACAGGGCTAGATCCATTGCTAGCCGAAGTGCTCGCTCCTCAGAAGAAGGAGATGAGGAAGAAGAAGAGGTCGGAGAAAATCCCTTCGGAGGTGAAGACATCACACTCGCTGAAATGAGAAATCAGATGAGGCGACAGATGCGAAGGAAAGACAGAGAAATCTCTCAGTTAAATGATAAAATGACTGAGATGATGACTCAGATGACGGCCATGATGGAGATGATGCAGAAAACCACTTCTGTGGGCCCTGCACCGGCTCAACCCATCAACCAATCTGCTAATCCTCAAAATTCTCAAGCACACCAAGCTTCAGGAGTGAAAGGTATACCTGAAGGTGGCGATAAGAACGATGATCCTACCCGCCAGCGTACTCCACAAAATGTGGCGAGTGCCTCTGAGCCTGTAACTGCAGCACAGCTTGATGGCTTAATTAGCGAAAAGATTAAGGCCATTATAGCGGCTGAACAGGCAGAGAAGCTGGTAGGCAAAGGTCGCCCGTACCCAGCAGAGTACGATCAGGTGCCATATCCAAAGGGATATTCTGTACCGAAGTTCAATATCTTCGATGGCAATAAAAATCCCAGACAACACCTAGCGCAGTTCAAAGCAACCTGTGGAAATACAGGAGGCAATGATGCTCTGTTATTCAGGCAATTCGTGAGCAGCTTGAGTGGAACTGCTTTCGAATGGTACGCCGAACTGCCAAATGATTCATTAAAGACGTTTGCGGAGCTGGAAGCCTTATTCGTGAAAAGGTTTGCCAGTGCAACAGAGAAGACTACTATCGCTGATCTTGCTCTAGATAAGAGGAGAAAGGAAGAGTCAGTGACGAAATATATAACACGCTGGCGCAATCTCAGCATGAAGTGCGAGCAGCAGCTGGAAGAAGAACATGCAGTTCAATTGTTGATGGGAAACATTGATGACAAAATGCAACCCTTCTTATGCATGGCTTCAATTACTACTTTCCAAGATCTGTTGGACAGGGTGGCTAAGTTTGAAAAGTTAAATTTGTCGAAGTCAGAAAATCTCGCTGACAGACCCAAAAAGGCTAAAGCTCCTGATGCTAGGAGAAATGAAGTTTACTCTGCATTTCCTCCCAGACCTGATAAAGGTAAACGGGTAGTGTATAATGTAGACAAAGGAAAACAGCCTATACAATATGAAGAAAAGTCAAAACAGGCTTACAATCCTAATCCTCAACCAAAGCTGGTTCTTGGAGGAAATGACAAACCTCGAGTCTTTTCTGGTGGAGGAGAGCGCCAGAGGCAACCCACGGGAACTGGTGATAGAACGTTTCCTTCCCTCAAGGAGAAAATGAATAAAGAATATTCATTTAAAAGGGAGAGTGTCGCTAAACTATTTCGACAAGCACTCAAGAACGGTCTAGAATTGCCAGAATGCAAAAGACCTGAAGAGTCCAAACACAGTGGCGACCCAAACTACTGCCCATATCATCGGGTAGTTAGCCATCCAATTGAAGATTGTTATGTCTTCAAAGATTGGTTAGAAAAGATGTACAAGAGGGGAGAACTGACATTGTCAGATAATGTGTTGGTTCGTCCCAGAAAAGAATCCACCCGGGTAGTCACGTCCTCTTCCGTACTCCCGCTTAAAGAAAAAATGAAAAAATCTATCCAAGAGGAACAATGGGAGACTGTGATCTCCAAGAATACATCAAAAATGCTGAAACAGTTAGAAGGAGTTCCTGGTGTCAAGTGGAAGTCCCCTACTGAGCCAGTACTGCATTTAAAATGGTTGCCTGTGTCACAAGCATCCACCTCTAAACAGCAACCTGGCCAAGCTAGCTCGTCAAAATCCGGCAAAGCAAAGACGAAGTCTTCTAAGAAGAAAGCCAAGTTGAAGAAGCCTGTGGCGAAGAAGACTGCAACTCAAAAGGCTATTGATAGTTTGGGTGAATATTACCAAACTGTCATGAGGCCTATTAAGCTCGGTGATTTTATGAAAGAGCTTAAAATAGATGAAAAAGAAGAAGCTGAGGATAAATCCCTTCCTACAGAGACATGCCGAGTCATCTCAACAACATTAAAAATAGCAGAAAAGGAGAAATACGCTGAAGAAGCGGCCCCTGAATTTTGTCTGATGGTGTCATCAATGGAATTCAGTTCAGAAGATCTATGTTTTCCAGATGATGAAGATTCAGACCCAAGTATAGAATCACAAATGAAACAAGTGAAGTTGGGAGACGATTCCGAGTCTACAGATGAATCCCCAGACACAACAATGGCTGACTCTGAAGAGAATGCTTCATCAAACAAGTCTGAATCAGATGAGGTGGCCCAGGTGCAGTTGAGGAGTGGCAAAGTACTGCCGCCTCCACCAAAGAAGGGGATTCCTAACAAAGATAAAGGAAAAGAGATAATTGTCAATGAAGATATTATCCTAAATGACTCCAAGAAGAAAGAGACTTCATCTAAGGGGATAGATTACAATATCTTATCCCACTTGAGGAAGATCCCAGCACAACTCAGCATATATGATGCCCTCTTGATGTCTAAAGACCTTCGAGAAACTTTGATCCAAGCTCTTAAGGACCCCGAAAGATATGAAGCATATTTTGCTGAGCGCAATTTGACGGAAGTCTTGCAAGCTCGAAATGAGCCCCTCATCACCTTTGCTGAGGATGATATGCTGCTTGGAACGGCAGATCACAACCGCCCTTTGTATGTTACAGCAGAGAGTGACGGTATGATGATTAGTCGGATTCTGATTGATCCCGGATCTTCCGTAAATCTTATGAGCCTTAAAGCACTGAGATCAATGTGCCTCGACGTAGAGCATCTTGGGCAAGACAAGTTGATGGTGCATGGTTTTAACGAGAAAGGGCAGAAAACCCTTGGTTCGTTTATGCTTCCTCTCGTATTTGGGGAACTCCATACAGAAGCCAAATTTCATGTAATTGATGCGGACACTTCGTTCAAGGCGTTATTAGGTCGCCCCTGGTTGCACGAATACGGCGTTGTCCCTTCAACATTACACCAGTGCATGAAATATCTCAGAGAAGGAGAAGAATTCAGGATCTCTGGCGATATTCAGCCCTTTGCAGTACATGAAGTAACAGTTTATGAAGATGCTAAGTACTTCATGCCAAAGAAGCAAAAGTCGTCAAGTTCTTTTGAGGCTAGGGCATCTAATTCTAAGGCTGCAAAGAAATCCAAGCAAGAAGATGAGAAGAAGCGTGTGGGGAGAAAGAAGGCAGCGCCGACTCTTCCAAAATCACAAATCATTCCTAAAGAAAAGAAGAATGTACCTCATCTTGGGAGTGACACGGATGAAGATGATGTTACTCCTACCAAATCTCGAAAAATATGCCAGTCCACGGATGAATGGAGTAGGCAGATTGAATTTTCAAATGATGATTATGACTACGACTCAATCTACATGAACTCAGTGCAGAATGTGTTCTCTAGAAGAATAGACAGTCTGTTAATTTCAGACATCGTACTCGTAGTCACACGTGTTCCCTTGCAACATTTCAAGGAAATCATTTCGCGCGAGGTTCATAAAATTGAAGAACTCTCCACTCTTTATCTGCCTCCCCGTAAAAATGGGACTGTGCCAAAGAATGTGCTATATTCCACGGGAGTTCATGAAGAAAAGAATCATGACTGGGATTGCATGCTCCCCGACTCCGAGGAATTATTTCCTACGAGGCTACCCAAATTCAATACCAAAAATATTCAAAGAATGCTACGAAAGCAAATCAATATTCCTACTACCAAACGACAGCTCCGTACAAGCTTAGGCCTCTGGTATGGGAGAAGTCCGCGTCCATTACGACGAAGGGATATAGATGCATATAAAGGCATCGGGTTCATCAAACGAAAATTCCTCCAGAAAGAGACTTGTCAAGCAATCACATGCAGAGAAATCAAATCTGATGATGATTATGATGAAATATGCGAAGCTGATGCTTATGATGATCAATCCGTAGAAGCTGAGCCTGCACCAGAAGAACTGGAAGATGGTGGACAAGCTGCTACGATGGACGAGCTCAAAGAAGTCAACTTGGGAACTGAGGAGGATCCTCGCCCAACCTTCATTAGCTCTCTTCTACCAGAAGATCAAATAGAAGAAATAAAAGAGCTCCTATGTGAATTCAGGGACTGCTTTGCCTGGACATATGCTGAGATGCCTGGCTTATCCCCTGATGTGGCAGTTCACAGATTAGCAATCAAGCCTGATGCAGTACCCGTCAAGCAAGCTCCAAGGAGAATGAGATTGGAGATTGAAGAGCAGGTGATTGCAGAAACGAAGAAGCTTATAGAAGCAGGCTTCATTCGAGAAGAGAAGTATGCTGACTGGATTGCCAATATCGTCCCTGTAAAGAAGAAGAATGGCCAGATTCGTATCTGCATCGACTTCAGGGATCTCAATAAGGCATGCCCGAAAGATGACTTTCCGCTCCCAGTATCAGAGCTTCTAGTTGACAATACATCCAATTACGATATGTTCTCCTTCATGGACGGATCGTCAGGCTACAATCAGATTAAAATGGCGCATGAAGACGAAAGACATACATCATTCAGAACGCCTATAGGCATATTCTGTTATACAGTCATGCCCTTCGGCCTGAAGAACGCTGGTGCCACCTACCAGCGGGCGATGACTCGTATATTTGATGATTTGATTCATCAGAAGGTCGAATGCTATGTAGATGACTTGGTCATTAAAAGCATAGGCCGAAAAGACCACGTTGATGATTTGAGAATTGTGTTCGAAAGGATCAGAAAGTACGATCTGAAGATGAACCCTCTCAAGTGTGCATTTGGGGTATCCTCAGGGAAATTTTTGGGATATGTTGTTCGACATCGAGGCATCGAAGTCGACCCCAACAAGATCAAGGCGATCGTGGAGATGCCACCTCCAAAGAATCTTCGACAGCTTCGCTCGCTGCAAGGACAACTGGCTTTCATTCGGAGATTCATATCGAATCTATCGGGTAGGTGCCAGCCATTTTCAAAGCTGATGAAGAAAGATGTCCGTTTCAAATGGGACGCAGAGTGCCAAGAGGCATTTGACAGCATGAAAAGATATCTGTTGAATCCTCCTATTCTCGCGGCGCCAATCCCGGGGAAGCCTCTTATACTGTATACGGCAGCACTAGAAGAGTCCCTCGGAGCATTATTGGCCCAGCATAATGAAGAAGGCAAGGAGAATGCACTCTACTACATCAGTCGGAGGTTGATAGGAGCAGAAATCCGCTACTCTCCAATCGAGAAGCATTGCTTGGCCCTGATCTTCGCAGTTCAGAAGCTCCGCCATTATATGTTGTCTCACAAAATCACCTTGATATCAAAGATCGATCCGTTGAAGTTCTTGATGACAAGACCAGCGTTGACAGGTCGTTTGGCAAGGTGGGCAGTGATACTGCTACAGTTTGATATCACATATGTCCCTCAAAAGGTAGTGAAAGGGCAAGTGTTGGCAGATTTTCTCGCTGCACATCCTATCCCTGCAGATTCTCCGCTCAACGACGATCTACCTGACGAGCAGATCATGAATGTTGAAGAAAAGGAGATGCTACGAGTATGGAAAATGTATTTTGATGGAGCATCGTCAATCAAACGTGCTCGGCCTCCAAATCTCGAGAAAGCTCAAGCCGGAATTGGAATCATTTTCGTAGCACCCGAGGGAGGCATAATGAGATTTTCGTTCAGTTTGACTGAACCTCGGACCAATAATGAGGCTGAATATGAAGCCCTAATAGCTGGATTGGAGATTGCAATCGATGTCCGAATTCAAAATCTCCAAATTTTTGGTGATTCTCAACTTGTTGTAAATCAAGTGTTGGGAGTTTATAAAATCACCAAGTTTGAGTTGGCCTGTTATCATCGGCGAGTTCTTGAGCTTATGAAACAAATTCCAGTTGTCAAACTAACTTAAGTTCCCCGAGGTCAAAATGCCAAAGCCGATTCTCTTGCCAAATTGGCTAAAGAAATGGCGAATATGGACGACGAATGGCCTATAATAATTATGGTGCACAATCGACGGATCTTAGAGCCAGCATTACTACAATTCCCGCAGGCAGAGGGAATATCAAGTTCAAGCCAGCAGTTGATGTTGAAGATCAGTCTGAAGAACAACAAGTTCCTAAGAAAAGGCGCAAGGCCAATCAAGCTTCAGAATCATGGTGGCATTGCCTAGATGTCGAGGAAGAAGATGACTGGAGACTGCCTTTCATTGATTACTTTAAAGAAAGTAAATTGCCAACAGACAAATCACTAGCTGCTCAAATCAAGAAGAGAGCGCTACGATATGCATTTGTCAACAACACGTTATATCGACGTGCTTTCGATCAAATGTGGCTAAGGTGCCTAGGGACCAAAGAAGCTGATAAAGTTGTGGCAGAAGTTCACGAAGGACTTTGTGGAGCACACCAATCAGGTCCCAAGATGGCAATCAAAATTAAAAGAATGGGCTACTATTGGCCAACCATGATCAGAGATTGTATCAATCATGCTAAGAGGTGCCATGAGTGTCAGATCCACGGTGATGTTATACATCAACCGCCAAATCCGCTGCACCCTACAATAGCATCCTGGCCATTTGAATGTTGGGGTACTGATATTATCGGGCCGATAGATCCGCCGTCATCAGCAGGACACCGCTTCATCTTGGCAGCAACCGACTACTTCTCAAAGTGGGCAGAAGCAGTCCCATTTAAAGAAGTTACGTCCGAGCATGTGATCAACTTCTTCACCCATAATGTCGTCTACAGATTTGGTGTGCCACGTCGCATAATCTCAGACAATGGAACTGCATTTAAAAGTACAAAAATCTACAAGTTCGTTGATCGGCATAAAATCGATTGGCGGTATTCCTCTATATATTATCCAAGAGCAAATGGCTTAGCAGAAGCTTTCAACAAAACGTTGGTGAAATTGCTAAAAAAGATTCTCTCCAAGAACAAAAGAGAGTGGCATACGAAGATGGCAGAAGCGCTATGGGCGTATCGTACAACTTACAAAACGCCAACCAAAGCCACTCCTTACTCTCTAGTATTTGGAGTTGAGGCCGTACTGCCACTAGAAGTTGAACTTCCATCTCTTCGAGTTGCTGTCCAGAATGAGCTGACTCAAGAACAAAATGCTCGTCTAAGAATGGAGGAGCTTGATGCACTCGATGAAATCAGGTTACAAGCTCAGCAGAACCTGGAGATCTACCGAGCAAGAATGACAAAGTCCTTTGATCGAATGGTTCGTCCTCGATCATTTCAAGAAGGAGAATTGGTCATGGTGCAGAGAAGACCAATCATCCCGCACAGAAAAATCGGTGGCAAGTTCGTATCCAATTGGGAAGGACCTTTCGTCATCGAGAAAGTATTTCAAGGAGGAGCTTATCAACTCATTGATCTGAATGGTCAGAGGCCCATGCCGCCAATCAATGGCCGTTACCTGAAGAAATACTACGCATGAAATGATGTGCTTAATGTGTTATGTTTTTATGCATTATTGTTAGCATGTACATTTCATATTTTGAAACTCTCTTATGTTATGAGAATACATTTCAAAATCCTCCTGTTAGGCTGGGGGCATTTTAAATATTTATTCGGGTCGACATCGCGCTGCGTGCCGAGATCCCCGAATAAATATTTAAAATTTCAAGATTCCAATTCTATTTCATTCTAAATTGTCCCTGCAAGACAGGGGGCATTTTAAATATTTATTCGGGTCGACATCGCGCTGCGTGCCGAGATTCCCGAATAAATATTTAAAATTATCAATTCAAATGATACTTTGTGCTAAAGAATACAAAGACTTCTTTTTCAAAGTATATGCAAATGATCTTTCAAAAGTTAGAGACACATTCTCCAACAAACCAAGACTCAAGGGTCAAGAAAGAGACTTTTGAAACTACACACTCCTACAAAATTGAGCCGGAAAAGCTTGAAGTCTTTCAACAGCCTGAAGCTTAAGGTTCGAAAGGGTGTAAAAGGTCGGATCCAACACGCCCAAATATGGCCGGATCGCTGGCAGCTCCGTCTACTCAACAAGCCATAAGAAAGGCCGTAGTAGCGGAACCCCCACTTCGTCAACCCGTCAGTAGGGACTGTAGGAAGAACGAAGGCCAATTTGACTCGACCAATTCAAGTGATCGTAGTCTACAAAGTTCTCCAAAATGACTGGAGAATCAAAGTTCCAGTTGAAGAATGAGTCTTGAACAGCTACTGAATGTTCGTAGGCTCCAAAATCCAAAACCATGAAAGATGACTCCAAATCTGTCAACTTCAGCAAAATCAGCATTGGGAAGCGCAATTCTCATAGCTCAAGTCTGAAGATTGAATGGGTGTATAAGGTCGGATCCAACAAGCCCAAATATGGCCGGATCGCTGGCAGCTCCATCTACTCAACAAGCCATAAGAAAGGCCGCAGTAGAGGATCCCCCATCTCAGCAACCAGAGGACGAAGAGCTGTCAAATTCCAGCTCCCCCGATCTGATGAACTCAAGTAACTCAGATTAAAGTCTTCTCAAGTGGTTAAGGATCAAGATACTACCTACATTCGGTATTATCAACTGAATCTAGAACCTGCAAATCCTTCAACAAATCCGTAAAGCACAAAGCGAGGATCGAAGGAACTTTTCTTCAACAAGTCTACCAAAGCACAAAGCAAAGGACCGAAGAAAAACTATCCTAAAGTTCACACAAAGCCTTAGGCTGAACTAAGTGGATTCGTCATCAACAAGTCCGCTATGCACAAAGCTCTGGACCGATGATTTTTCACCATCGACCTAATACAAGCCTAAGGGTTTAGGTCATTGGCATCTACTCCTTCAATAAGCCCGTCGAAGCTAGAAGCACAGGGCAGAAGGAAAACAAAAATTCTGACAAGTCAGCAAAGACAAATCAGACAACCCTTCGCCAAGTCCACAGCACAAAAGCACAGGACAGAAGAATCAAAATCTCGGGCCTCTAGCAAAAGCTGCAGAATGAGCACCCTAGATGATATCTACAAATGTCCCTAAAGACTGGGGGCATTTTAAATATTTATTTGGGTTGACATCGTGCTATATGCCGAGATCCCCAAATAAATATTTAAAATTTCGACAAGATATCAACCATCTATGGATACATCTAAAAGCGCACATGCTATCCACTAAATGAAAATTTTAGTGTGACATCCAAACAAGATTTTGGAGATCCACTAAAAGAAAGTTAGTGTGACATCCAAACAATTTTTGGAGATCCACTAAATGAAAACCCTTGTGTGACATTTACAATAGATATCTAGAGATCCACAGGGTCAATCAGCATGCAACAAACGTGGCCCGCTCCAGACGCCTACCACATTTGTTGGGGGGCATTTGTTAACCCGCCGTATAAAACAAAAAAAAAATAAAAATAATAGACGTACCTGTCCGGCGCCGACTCACACGATCGTAAAATCCCGAAAATCCTGTATTCGGACATCCCGCATCATGGCTTCGTGCGTCAACGACGGGTCTATACACGAACCTCTCCCTCTTTCGGTCTCTCATTCTCCCTCTCCATCTCTCGCTCTCACTCTCTTCTCTCGGTGAGATCGGAAGCCACGACATTTTGATCGGACGGGAGCTCGCCGGCTGCAGAGGAAATTTTCTCCCTTTCAGCGTGTTTCTCCGACTCCTTCCCGGCGGTTCGACTTTGCTCCATCGACGACTCTCCCTTCCCTTTGGTTCGGGAGTTACGACAGTTTGATCGGGTGCAAGAACGGGAGCTGCCGGCTGTGAGAGTAACTTTCTCCCTTACCCGCGCTTCTTCGGCTCCAGTCGTTGCTGTTCGGCTTTGCCCCCTTCTCCGACCTCCCCTTCCTGTCACGATCGGAAGTTACAACATTTTGGTCTGGTGCAAGAACGGGAGCCGCTTGCTGAGAAGGTAACTTTCTACCTTCTGTGCGTTTCTTCGGCGCCCCCACTGCTGTTCGACTTCGCGCTTCCAACGACTTTCCCTACCTGTCGGGACGGAAGTTACGACATTTTAGATCGGAAACAAGAACAGGAGCACGCTGCCAGTGAAGGTAACTTTCTCCCTTTGCGTTCTTCTCCGGCCAAATCCCGTAATCTGCCGAATCAGAGAGAGTGAGAGGGAGAGATGTAATTTATTTTAATTAAATGCTTTTTAATTGTAATTATTTTAATTAATTTTAATTAATTACATTTATTATTTTTAATTAATTATAATAATTATAATTAATTATGTTTAATTTTAATTAAATTATTATAATTAATTTAATTAATTATAATCAATTTTAATTAGAATTAATTTTAATTAATTATAATTTATAAAATTAATTATCATTAATTAGTTTTTAATTAATTATTATTTATTAAAAGTTAATTAATATTAATTAATTATAATTAATTATAAATTAATTATAATTAATGATTTTAATTAATTTTAACAAATTTTAATTAATTATATTAATTAAGTATAATTAATTGTAATTAATTAAAAAATAATTTCTTAATTAATTATAATTAATTAATATTAATTATAGTTAATTAACAAGAAGGTCGCTTCTCTTGCCTCCTCCCGCCTCGATCAACGAGCCTACACTGCCAGTCCGCCGGGTCTTCAAGGTATAATTTCTGACTTAAATCCCGTCCTCGACGTTTGCAGCGGACCGGGGAACCACCTATACGCGCTCTTGTAGCACGGTAGGAGGGAGCCCGGTGCGAAGCATACGGCGAGGCGGGTAAGCCCTATACACGCTCTTGTAGCGTGGTGGGGACGACCTCGACCTCGACATCGACACCGACACCGCCGACGACTGTTACGTAAGGTATAATTTCTAACTCCAATCCCATTCTCGACGTTTGCAGCGGATCGGGGAACCACCTATACGCGCTCTTGTAGCACGGTAGGAGGGAGCCCGGTGCGAGGCATACGACGAGGAGGGAGAGCCCTATACACGCTCTTGTAGCGTGGTGGGGAGTCACTGCTGTTCTGGTACGTCACTGCTGTTCTGGTACGGGTACTGCTGAAGGCCCCATACACGCTCTTGTAGCGTGGTGGGATGAAATTTTGTACGGCCGCGGTGTCCAAGGACACCTACCATACACGCTCTAGTAGCGTGGTGGGAAGGCCCAGCTCCCCAATTTTCCCCCAAACGGGGGATATGCCGGGGTGCTGCCGAAATTTTCACTGAATGCACAAAGAACTTGAACAACATAAAGACCTTCTTGTGCAACAATGTAGAAGACATGTACTTGAACCGAAATGTACGGAACTTGAACCAAATGAGCAGAGGACCTGTACAAGAACAGAGGACTTGTGGACCTAATTCAGAACAAAATCTAAATGGTTTCTAAAGATCAAACTCAAATGAAATAAAATCAAGCTGAAGCCCAATTCAAATCATTTGAACAAGAAATTAAACTCAAAAGATTTCAGAGGATCCTTGACAATCAATTTGAACTCAAGCAAGAACTTGAGTTGGACTTCAAGAAGACCTGTACATTCTCGTTTGAATCGCTCTTTGTGGCTTTTCATTTACTGAGGTGTTCTTGCTGGTTGTTCTGTGGCATTGGGTTGTATCGATTGAATGTTTAAGATCGTTGAAGGTAAAGCTTGAAGCAGTTTTCACGGTCTTCTTAAAATGCAACCAATAAAGGAGGATCGGCCTCTTAATGTGATGCTAATCAAAGATAACAAGCCTATTTGCTTCATAAGATGCAACGACGATCTTCCGTTCGAAATGGGATTCAAATAAGGTTCATCAGGAGCCTGAACCATACTTCAATACAAACAAACAACGGGAGACTCGTGAAGAACAAGACCTCGATGCATGAATTCCTACAACAGTCCCTACGAAGTCAAATGCGCCATGCCTGTTGATTGAGATGGCGACACAGAAGACCAATGATGGAGGATCCGCCTCCCTACAAGCAAATACATCAAAACGCCCACCTGAGATTGGTGATAGGTGGGCATGATGTTGGCAACAATGGGTCTCTTATAAATACCTTCAGGAGGTCGTAGTGAGTACAACAATCCCCTGCAAATGGCTACAAACGACTTGTGGATAACAACAGTGAGTACCTCGTAGGCACAACGAATCACTGTGGACACAAGTACGGATATTACCTACAACAACAGTCCCCTGCAAAGGGATTCTTGTGGATAACAACAGTGTATTGAAAGAACAACGAATCACTGTGGACACGAGTACAGATATCACCTACGACAATGGTGATCAAGATCTTCAAGTATGCCGGGTACAAAGGCAACCCGATGTACGAAAAAAAAGACACCCCCTGGCAGAAGGGAGGACATGTTTGAATAAATTAGAACCAAACTTCCTGGTGTTCTAAACTCTCTTCTTAGTTCTATACTCAAGAAGAAAACAGCTCTGGTACCTACAAATACCGAAAATAACAAGTCTGCCACACTGAAGAGCCTGAAGGGAGTCCTCCCCAAATCAGCAGCCTTTGACTCCCGAATCCAGAAAATCCTTCCCCGGTGATTGAGAAAGGGGGAGGGGGTCAACATCAAGACCAAATCGCCACCGGATCTGCAACACTGATACAAGCAGACAGAAGGCGTCTACAATCTACAACGCCACGCCACCGGATCTGCAACATTCGTACAAGCGGACAGAAGGCGTCTATAATTATTTCAAAGTACCCCTGCACGTGCACCTTAGTTTGTATACACATAGGTACACAAGGGGTAAATACAATCTCAACCCGTATGGGCCCCGACGAGCGTGTTATTGGTACACACGTGACGCTTAGGGATGCTGCGCGGGTTGACAAGTGAATTCAAGTTCGAATCCGATCCTTCTATACGGATCAATAGAAGTCGACAAGATTCGAACTACCTAACAAAATACACGGTTGTAGCGACCGGTGTATTTGTCTAAGTACATTCTTTTTAGGCCTTCAAAGCCTAAAATCAAGAGAATTCACTAAACAAAAGGCACAAAGCCTACGAGAAACCCGATCCTCTATCGACCAGTAGATAGAGTCGACAAGGTTCAATCTAGAAAAAGGAAATGACCCCCGAACACCCCGATGATGGCCGTGTTGATTGCTTATCTCAACCGGAGGGGTTCACAAATACTTTCAAATGCCACCCAAATACTCCAGAAATCCAAATCAATCCCAAATTCCAAGATATTTAAATCTGAAATCAATCCATCAATCACTCAAAGCAAAATCCATCCACCCTCCGCAACAGTCTGTCGGGGTGGACAAATTCAAATAAACTCTAGCTCACAAAGAGCCAAATGCCTAGTCGAAAATATCACTAGGATCCATTCTCAAATAATCTTTTGCCAGTAAGGACGTGATACGTGTCCTCTAACCGGCAGTTTCGCCGCCAAATGGCACTGCAGGTAAACGGTTATGACCCGGGGCCCTCTGAACCGAGTGGTTTTGCCGCCAAATGGCACCACAGATAGCGGTTATGGCTAGAGCCAATACGCTCCTTAATGGCGTTAAATCCTTGAGATATGAATCAATAGGATATGATTGACAGGACACAAAGTCCTCTGTTAGCTAAGGTGGATTTAAATTTGTCCCCTTAGACAAACATCCAACCCCGGTCTACAAGGTCCCCTTGGACGAAGCAACCCATGGCTGCCGACAAGGATCCTTCTGTCAGGTTGGGTCGACTACCTCCTCTGACTAAGTGGACCAGGGACCGCGATGGCCCGGGACGACGGAACCATGGGATCTTGATCGGGTCTATCATCCATTCCCCCACCATCTGCTTTAAGTACACGATGGTGAAATTTCTATTTTAAATATCAAATCTTCCAAAATCTTCAAATTCCCAATTATTTCCAAACTTTCCAAACCTTTCCAAATACCCAAATCTAGACTCAAAATCCAATTTCCATATCCATGCTGCTACTATATGCCAGATATACGTATTTCTATACGTATCTGATTGACGACTAGCCTTAATCGAAAGTTCTCTCTCGTGATCGGGAGGGGTAATTAACTATAGGGGCTTGCGCCTATAGGAAACCAGAACTCAGATCATAAAGTCCTCACAAAATGAGGGCGAAATCTCTGGGTAGTGTCTTATCTACAAACCCATCTGCCTTCCAAAATTTACCTCGGAACTTAGTTCGTTAAAACTCCCTCGCCGAAAAAGAAAAGCGAGCGGAGGCCGAGGCCGAATTTTCGGAGCCCACAACCTCCAACGCCCATCCTTCTTTTTTGACTAGTAAAATAGGATTAGAGAAATAACTCACACTAGGCTTGATGATCCTCGCCTCCAACATCTCATGGATTAGCTTCTCAATTTTATCTTTTTGAATATGAGGATAGCGGTATGGATGAACAATGATTGGTGACACGCCTTCCTTCAAAGTAATGGCATGCTCTAGCTCTCTCTGGGGAGGTAGGCCTTGGGGAGGTTAAAAAACCTCACCGAACTGCTTTATGATTGGTTGTATTGTAGGAATGTCTCCCTCATCCTCTAGTCTGACCCCTTCAAAGCAATGCAACTCCTTCAAAAATCTTCCTCCCACCTCTTGTATGGTCCTGATTAGTGATTTGAGAGATACTCTAGCCTTGGATAGCCCGACGTCTCCCTGTATCACAATCCTCCCTCTACCACCAGTTCCATCCTCAGTGCTCCCCAATTGACCTTGGTATCTCCCAAGGTCTGTAGCCACTTCATTCCCAGGATGATATCAGTGTTCCCCAACCACTACAGGAAAACCTATTATTACCGGCGGACGGAATCCGCCGGAACAAATGTAAATTCCGACGGTACCGGTATTTTCCGGCGCATGTTCCGGCGCAAATATCTCCGCCGGTTTTGAGTGCGTCGATAAATTTGTTCCGACGCATATTTGGCGCCGGAACTAGTTCCGGCGTTGTTTCCGACGCATTACCGGCGCATTAAACGGTTTGTTTGCCGACGTGAAAAACGTGAAACTTCCGGCGCTTATTGCGCCGGTCTTTACCGTCGCAGTATACGACGTTAATTACCGGCGGATTAAGCGCCGGAAGTTCGCCAGCAAGATTCTACGATTATTTGCGACGCAATTGTTGCGCCGGTAATTAACGGCGGAATAGTCGCCGGTACTAACGATCGATACATTCGTTGTATCGTAGTTTCCGGCGCATAATCCGCCGGAAACCTGTAGCATTGACAAAAAAAAATTGCCTTCCCAGCCAACAATCCCATTTCCACACCTGCAAACCTATCAATTCTAACAGATACAAGTTTTCCCAAAAGCAAGCAGTTCCACAACTTCACAATAATTTAACGGTTTCACAACAGTTTAGTACTAAAAATCAACTGATAACATCATTTTAAAAGTAATACAACTAATAACACAAGTTAATAACACAAGTTCACATAAAAATAAAAGTTCATTTCAACTAAATTACACTACTCTGACTCCGTCGACTCCTCCTCAGGTGAAGCTACGTCTTTTCCACTCAGTTGCTCCCTCATCTTGCGCATTTCATCCAGCAACTGATTGTGTTGCGCCTGTGCTTGCAGCTGAGCTTGAACCTGTGCTTGCACCTGTGCTTCCAGCTGAGCTTGAACCTGTGCTTGCAGCTGAGCTTGCCAATCAACTTGTGATTTCCTTACTTGTTCAAGTTCAGCTTGAAGGGCAACTATTTGTTGAGCTTGTAAGGACTCATGCGAACTGGATGCGAAGCTGGATGCAGTAGAGGAGGTCATCCCCTCGTATGCCTGAGCTTGCGCACCTAAGCCATATACTCTACCATGCTGCATTCCTCCGACGGCCTGCGACCACATGCGATACTCAGAATATTCCATAGAGCCGCCAGAAGAGCCCTCACCTGCTGCGGCATGAGTCTCTCGAATCCGTGTATATTCCTCCTGTGAAAATCGAATATAAGTATATATATAATTAAACTAAAACTTTTAAAATATCAAATATTTAAAAAAATATACTTACATGGGCCTTCCTTTAAGTCCATCCTTGCTTTTATATTATTTTTTGATTTCTCTTTGATGTCCATAACTGTATAGAAAATATTATCAAAAATATTTTTCTCTATATGCATAACATCCAAGTTATGTCTAATCAAGTTTGTTCTCCAATATGGCAACGACCAAAAAATACTTTTCTTGGTCCAATTATGGTAGACACCATATTCCGGCAATCTGAACTCAGCTAATCTTGGAGATTCCATTATGGTGGGCAAGAACTCTACTCTTTCAAAAATTTCTTCACTACTGAATCTTGGTGGAGGAGGAATCATCACCATTTTATTTTTAGTAAAAGCTTCTTTATTTCGCCTGAAAGGATGACTTTGAGGCAAAAACATTCGATGACAATCGAACCAACTGTTCTTCCTACCATACTTTAAAGTGAATGATTTTGTATTTTCCAAACAATATGGACAAGCTAACTTGCCTGAAGTGTTCCAACCTGATAGCATACCATATGCAGGAAAGTCACCAATTGTCCAAAGTAATGCTGCTCTTAGTGTAAAATTCTGTTTGGTGGAGATATTATATGTACTTACTCCTTCTTCCCATAATAAACTTAAATCATCAATCAGAGGTTGTAAGAATACGTCAATCTTTAATTTTGGATTATGTGGCCCTGGAATTATAAGTGACAGAAACAGATAAGGAGTAGTCATACATAACTCTGGAGGAAGATTGTAAGGAGTGAGTATCACAGGCCAACATGAGTACGGTGTAGCCGACTGACTGAATGGAGTAAAACCATCTGCGCATAAACCTAATCTGACATTTCTTGGTTCTGCCGCAAATGTGGGATGTGTACGATCAAAGTGCTTCCAAGCCTCTGCTTCTGATGGATGTGTGATAACACCTTCTTGTGGAATGCGATCATTATGCCATCTCATATGTGCAGCAGATCTCATGGATGCATATAGCCGTTGTAGTCTTGGAATTATTGGAAAGTAGAACATCTTACTAACAGACACATCCTTCTGCTTTCTTCTATTTCTAGATTTGGGTTTAAATCTTGGTGCATTGCAATGACGGCATACAGTTTCTGCAATATCTTCTTTAAAGTATAGCATGCATCCATTGACACAACAATCTATCTTTGTGCATGTCAAACCAAGTTTCGAAACTAACTTCTTTGTCCGATATAGATCTGTAGGAATTAAATTATCTGTCGGATTGGTTTCCTTAAGCAGCCCAATGAATTGATTAAAACATTCACGAGCAACATTATATTCAGCCTTGATGCTTAACATCTTCACAGCAACAGATAGTTCTGAGTGAGTCGTGCACCCTTTCCAGATTGGTTGCTGTGCAGCATGCAATAAATCATAAAAATTCTGTGCCTCCGTATTCGGTAATTCTTTATAAATTCCAGTTGCATCATGAACTAATTCCTCAAGATTTGGACGGATGTTTTCAGCCTCAGCAACATTACTACTTGTAGAAGGACCGCATTGATAATCAAATTGTGGCTCATACTCACCATGACAAGTCCAATACCAATACCGTGGCATGAATCCTCTGCGATACAGATCAACAGTTACGTCATCTGGTTCTAGGATCACTAGATTTTTGTGTTTAGAACATGGACATCGAAACTTTCCTTCAGATATAAAGATCGGCAGCTGTTTCGCTTGCTGAATGAAAAAGTTCACCCCATTGATGAATTCATCTGTTTATGTCTTCCGACTTTAAGATAATCGGTTATACATCCAACTTCGTTGATTTCTAATATCCATAACCTATAAATAAGAGTAAAAATTTAATGGATTTATATATTTCTAATATCCATAACATAAAATTATGTTACACTTATTAATGAATTGTTCGCTCAAAGTCACAATACCCTCACTAGGTCTACTAACCACTAAAGCAAAAAGATATGGAGTAATGTTGATCTCCATAATCCAACTTTACCTTCAACTCCCTCTAGTCTTATCAACAAGAACAATACCATCAACAAAAAGCATGCACCAAGGTACATCCTCTAGCAAATATCTAGTGCTAACAACCATGACTAAAACATAAAAAAAAATAGACTAATGTTGATCTCCATAATCCAAGTTTACCTTCAACTCTCTCTCTAGTCTTATCAACAAGAACAATATCATCAACAAAAAGCATGCACCAAGGTACATCCTCTAGCTAATGTCTAGTGCTAACAATCATGACTAAAGCAAAAAGATATGGACTAATGTTGATTTCCATAATTCAAGTTTACCTTCAAATCCCTCTCTAGTCTTATCAACAAGAACAATATCATCAACAAAAAGCATGCACCAAGGTACATCCTCTAGCAAATGTCTAGTGCTAACAATCATGACTAAAGCAAAAAGATATGGACTAATGTTGATTTCAATAATTCAAGTTTACCTTCAAATCCCTCTCTAGTCTTATCAACAAGAACAATATCATCAACAAAAAGCATGCACCAAACTATCATCTAGCAAATGTCTAGTGATAACAATCATGACTATAGCAAAAAGATATGAACTTAAGGCTAATCCTATATGTAATCCAACCGAAATAGCAAAAAAAATTGAAAACAAAAACCAAACCTTCGGTTCTCCTCGGCGGCGCGCGACTAGGCAGGAGAGAGGATGCGTGCGATTAGGAAGGAGGCTCGGCGAAGTCCGGTGACCGTCGACGGCGAAGTCTGGTGACCGTCGGCGATGTCTAACCACGGCGAGCGACGAACGGCGACGGAGGGCGACGGGCGAAGCAGTCGAAGTGAGAGAATGTAAGGAAACAAATGACGGCCAGAGGGGTTCGGGTTCGCGAAATAGGGCTTTTACCGGCGGACATTCCGCCGGTAATGGCATTAGTGACGTCGGTATAATTTCCGACGTCGAATCCGTCGGGTATATTTCGTTGAGTTTAAATACGCCGACGCAATTTCCGCCGGTAACATACGCCGTAATAGTTCCGCCGTAACGTGCGACGGAAATGGTTCAGACATCCCAATAGCGTCGAACGTTCCGGCCGAAAATGCGTCGGTAACTTTACGGCGTATTTTGCGCCGGAAAGTTTGACGCAAACTTTACGTTGGACAAAGCCGCCGGAAACTGCGCCGCTTACTACCGTCCATAATTTTCCGCCGGAAAATCCGACGGTATTAGCGTGTTTTCCCGTAGTGAACTCCAAGTGATAAAAATCCTCCCTCACCTGGATCCTCTGAATGGGCAGTACCACTCCTCTATACCTATTTCCACCTTTCCCATGCCCATCATCACCTCATAGCCACCTATAGCCAGTAATTTCACCCCAACAGGTCGACAATCTGATTAGAGATGAAATTGTGGGTTGCCCCACTATCTATCAACATCACTACCTCTCTGTCAGCTATTTCTCCATTCACTTTTTTGGTATGATTCAGGGGTGCACAGAGTTTAGGGATACTTCTGCAGAATCAAGATGCAACTTCTCTTCCTCCACCACTAGTCTGCTCTCACCTCCTTCTTCACTATTCTCTTCATTATAGACGGTTAGAACCTAAAGAGTTCGGTCCTTACACCTATGTCCTAGCATGTACTTCTCATCACATTTGAAGCATAACCCCTTAGCCCTCTTCTACTGTGTCTCTTTCTTAGTAAGCTTCTTTAAATTTCCCCCCTCCAGCTTTCTCCCTTGGTGCTTCTCTCAAACTCCTTGGTGTAGGCCCCTTGGGAGCTAAGAAGATGGTGGTCATTCTATATGACCCCCTTGAGTTGCTCCCCCTAGCCCCCTCTTCAGATAATTCTGGTCCTCCACCAATTGTGCTAGCTCCATGGCTTCCCCTAAGTCTCAAGGGCTCATCACCCTAACCGTTGCTCGGATCTCCGGTTTAAGCACCTTCATAAAATTTCATTCTAGTATTGTCTTTAAGAGTCAATCTAGCCTACTAGCAAGGTACTTGAACCTGTCACGGTACCCTGCTGCATCAAGGCGAAAAACTGCTCATAGAAGTTTCCTCCCCAACTTATTTGAAAACGTTCTAGTAAACAACTCCGAATGGGTTGCCTCATGTCCTGCCATTGGTACCATGCTAGTGCCTTCCCTTCTAAGCATAGTCCTGCAGATGTTAATTTCTCCTCCTTTGTTAATCCGTTAACTGCAAAGTATCGCTCCACCTTGTATATCAAGCCATATGCGTTATGCGTCCTTGCCCTCAAAGATAGGCATTTTAGCTTCCTGGCCTTCGGGTCCCCCCCCCCCCCCCCCCCACCCCGTCAATCTAGCCTACTAGCAAGGTACTTGAACCTGTCACGGTACCCTGCTGCATCAAGGCGAAAAACTGCTCATAGAAGTTTCCTCCCCAACTTATTTGAAAACGTTCTAGTAAACAACTCCGAATGGGTTGCCTCATGTCCTGCCATTGGTACCATGCTAGTGCCTTCCCTTCTAAGCATAGTCCTGCAGATGTTAATTTCTCCTCTTTTGTTAATCCGTTAACTGCAAAGTATCGCTCCACCTTGTATATCAAGCCATATGCGTTATGCGTCCTTGCCCTCAAAGATAGGCATTTTAGCTTCCTGGCCTTCGGGTCCCCCCTTGAGTTGCTCCCCCTAGCCCCCTCTTCAGATAATTCTGGTCCTCCACCAATTGTGCTAGCTCCATGGCTTCCCCTAAGTCTCAAGGGCTCATCACCCTAACCGTTGCTCGGATCTCCGGTTTAAGCACCTTCATAAAATTTCATTCTAGTATTGTCTTTAAGAGTCAATCTAGCCTACTAGCAAGGTACTTGAACCTGTCACGGTACCCTGCTGCATCAAGGCGAAAAACTGCTCATAGAAGTTTCCTCCCCAACTTATTTGAAAACGTTCTAGTAAACAACTCCGAATGGGTTGCCTCATGTCCTACCATTGGTACCATGCTAGTGCCTTCCCTTCTAAGCATAGTCCTGCAGATGTTAATTTCTCCTCCTTTGTTAATCCGTTAACTGCAAAGTATCGCTCCACCTTGTATATCAAGCCATATGCGTTATGCGTCCTTGCCCTCAAAGATAGGCATTTTAGCTTCCTGGCCTTCGGGTCCCCCCCCGTCAATCTAGCCTACTAGCAAGGTACTTGAACCTGTCACCGTACCCTGCTGCATCAAGGCGAAAAACTGCTCATAGAAGTTTCCTCCCCAACTTATTTGAAAACGTTCTAGTAAACAACTCCGAATGGGTTGCCTCATGTCCTGCCATTGGTACCATGCTAGTGCCTTCCCTTCTAAGCATAGTCCTGCAGATGTTAATTTCTCCTCCTTTGTTAATCCGTTAACTGCAAAGTATCGCTCCACCTTGTATATCAAGCCATATGCGTTATGCGTCCTTGCCCTCAAAGATAGGCATTTTAGCTTCCTGGCCTTCGGGTCCCCCCCCCCCCTGAATCCTTCATAGCCTTCCATTCCTCGAAGAGGAGGTGTTCCCCATTTGTCACGTTCTTCCCTCCGACGATCATACCCAAACCCTTCATCAAAATCTCATATTCTTCTTTCAAAATTAGCACCCCAACAATCGAAATCCTCTCCCATCACAAAATCAGCACCTATTCTTTCGTAGCCAATGTTTATCTCCTGCCTAGAAAGTGGTTCTAGATGAGGCATTCCGTCTTCACCCTCCAAGATCTCCACTTATGGATTTTCCCTTCCCCTAAACGTATTAGGGTTCCCACCTCTTCCATGGCCGCCGGTAGTTTCCTTTGCTTCTGATGTCGCCAGATTGAGTTTGGTTTCTAGCAATTTCTTCAACATATCTTCCACCACTGCGAACTTTCCTTCTATCCTTTCATTAACGGATGTGATCTGATTTTAAAAATCAGAAATCATTTCCTCAAAATATGATTTGAGTTGCCCAAGTTCTCCCTCCAAGACTTCAACATTCCTTTCAGCCATTGATATCCCTTAGATCGACGTGTTTTAATACCAATTTGATAGAAAACAACCCAAAATAATGGAAAACAAAGCAGAAATCTGCAGTAAACAACAAATTTTCCCACAAAACTATAGGAAATCTGAGAGAGAACCTTTGAAATTCAATAATAGAAAAGAAAAACAGCACAAGATACATGGATCTTCAATTTGAGAGGAAGAAGCAACTCTCCAATTCTCTAGCCAAAGACTAGAGCCCGAGCACTACACAAGAGATCCAAAATTAATATTCAAATCCAAGATAACCCTAACCCTAGCAAAAAAAGACTAACTAAAGCAAAATGACAAAAGTTTAATCCCTAAACATCCCTTAATTTGAAATTTTCCTCCAATACAATGCTTAATTAAAGTGTGGGTCCCCTATGCTTAGCCGCCCCCCTCTTCCCCTTAATTCCTAATCCCCCTCCCCCCCCCCCCCCCCCCCCGTAAACCAAAACCGGTCCACTAGGGACCGGTTCAACAGGTTTAGCCAGCCCCCCTTGGGCCGACCTAACAAAGACTTGCATGGGGTAGGATGCGGATGAAAAACTGCGTCTGCCCCAAATCAGGAACACACCAGTGGGAATGCCTGTGTGAAGGGAGAAGTGGCTTGCTTGTTAGATTGAGGCGGACATTAACTTCCCGAGAAGTAAGCCTTGATGAACCAGATCAAATGTATGAACATGGGCACGATGGGCTGGTTAAGGATGGATGACTCTCAAATACTGGCGAGTTGTTTTCGATTTTGTAGTTAAAGTGGTTATTTTAGCATACCTATCTCAATTAAGTTTGATAAAGTTACAACTTTTTTTTTTCTCTAGTGTAAACACAGCTAATATTTAGTGGATTGATTCAGTTTAGTTCTACTAATATCAAGGGCTAAGATTGCGTTTTGAAAAATTAGAAGGCAAGCTATAAACTTAGAATTTTGCCACGGTACTATTGAGGAGACTGCTACGCAATGAAGTGCCTTAAAGCCCGTTGGATGTAAATCATAGAAAGTAACGAATATTGTTGTAGCTAATATTTTTTTTTTCAAGGTTTGGGTATTTTGTTAAATGGATGAAGCAAGCTTCTCATCAGTTTTTATTGGTAAATTTACCTTTTTGAATCTAAATGATTTTGGTTGAGTTGGTTGAACCCCTCTTAGATTTTTTAATCGAGAAATGAATTTCACCATTTTGCCATGATCCCCATTTGGACTTAACTATTGATAATGAAACAGGTGCAAGAAAAACTTTCTGGTGAAGAATATAAAGACTTCGTCAGTTTTATGAGGGCATTGAAATCCAAGACTATGAAGATAACATCTGTTTTGGAGTCCATTGCAAAGTTATTTTCTTCCCCTGGGAGGCTTTTCCTTCTTGAAGGGTATGCTTAAATTCCTTCACTTGAAACTGGCGTGGTAATATTAAATGATAATTATGAATTCCAAAATTATAAACCCTATATCTTCTAAAAAAATTCCTCTATTATAAATTATCACTTAAAAATTGTTTTAGTTGTGATTATCATGTTAACTATGTAGCATAAAGAAGATGATTTACTTTGAATGACTTTTATAAATGTGTCCATAAGCAAGCTAAAATATATGACCTTATTGTTAATTTTGAATGCAAATCCATTGCAATTAAAAATCCATCACTCCACAACAAATGCTATTTTGTAAGAATCTCAATTGATTTTTGTTGAATTCAGATTTGTCTAACTGATGATGCTCGACTAAACTAGCAAATTTGTTTGGTGAGCTGAGAGTCTGTTTGTGAGAACAGAAAGTAGAGACAGCAGAGAGGAGATTAAGTTGGCAGAATCTCTACCATCCCAGTCAAAAAATACAAAAAGTGAGACTCAAGAGGCCCAAATGATCCAAAAAAAATGTCCCCAAATGTTCCTCATCACCATCTATTTATAAGGTTTTGAGGTCAACATGAAAGACTATGAAGAGAAAAGTAAAAATATAAGCTACACAAAATACACGTACAATGCTACACGTTAATCTAGGACGTGTTGCTCCCTAATTGGTAGTAAGAGAACGAAGTCAATGCTCTAGTGAGTTGTATGTTGTCGGGTGAGCCAAGAGAGGCAATTCTCAAGAAAAGATGGACTTGTAGTTGGTGAATTTTCTTATCAGGTCGAGGACTACTGTAAGAGGCTCGAGGTTGTGGAAGGCGTGATGAGGTGTTTGCGGGGGTGAAGAGTCCTTGAGCCTGTTATTAATAGTCGAATGGAATGTGAAGTCCCTGGGGTAGTTGCTTTCCTATAATTGAGTTTGGCGAGCTAATAGGAGGTGGACTTAATTGAGATGAGTGGCAATTTATTGCTTAGCGAGGAACATCTTAGTAGCTCAGCGTAGGGAGAGATCCTTGGCGATTGTGCGCGAGTGACGCTCGTCATTTTCCTTGTGCAAGTTCCGGGTGACTCCTTTGAGGGATTTTCTCCTGAGAGAGAATACCCTTGTCACAACCTTGTTGTTACCTTTTAAAACACCTGAGAAGGCGATTATAATTGTCATTTTAGTTTCTTGATTTACTTGGCCCTTTGTCAGGCAAGTGGTGAAAAGGGCTAGTGAATGAAATTAAAGATGACTATCTAATGTAAGATAGAGAAATTAATAAAAATTTATTGCCCTATTTCTACTGTAATCTCGAGGACTGCGTTGACCTTGTAATGATGACGTCAACGATGCATCATTCTGCATTGGGCTTCTTTATAAATTGTGGGCTTGCATTGGAGACGATTTATTTTCTTTCTTATTGTGATAAGAGAAGTGGCAAGTGCTTTGAGAAATGGACTTCCTTGTAATAGCTCGCTTTCGTTGCCAAACATCCAAGAAGACGACCTTCCATCAAGGGTGAGTTGGCCCATCCTAGAAGAAGGCTGCTTATATTGTGACAGCCTCACCGAACAAAAGGTCAATAAAGAAGTGACCCAGCAACTGGTTGGGTTTGTGCAAAGAAAGTGAGAACGAAAGTTGGGAGGCGACCATTATTGCGCCATATATCGCAATTAGCGGCTAGTTGTGTGTTACTGGTGCCCCATCGTTCCCGTGGAGACGATAACTATCAGGGATGAAAACGAGGAGCACTAGCTATTTAGGAAGAGGAGGCTAGTCCTCCTTCGGGAACCGGTGTCGAAGGGAGTAGGATAGATTGCCCTAGCAGTGGTGAGTTTGCAGGAAGCTCTTCATGTAGAAGGTAAGACCAAAAAGAGCAAGTATGGTTATTTAAGGATTGTAATGCTATGAAAGAAGGTACTAGTTGTGAGGGATCCTATAATCTGTGTATCCTCGAGTGAGTTGTTGTAGTATCTGCTGAGTGAGCAGAAGATGAAGGCTTTTGAGTAGTGGGTGAACTTCAAGTATCGCAGGAGAAATATACCGCGAGATCAACTCTTATCTATTCCATTTATGCTATTTAATTGCTCTATTATTCTATGTTAGTCTTATACTTCTGATAATTTTTGAGAAATCATTAATCCTTAAGGATACTAACAATTATCTAATAGTATATCTTTGCCTTCTCAAAAATCGATGAACTTTTCTTTAAGGGCATTGATGAAATGAAGAGCTTATTATGTTTGCATTGTAAATCTTGACAACAACAACATCAAGCCTTAATCCCACTATGTGAGGTTAGCTACGTGAATCTTTTTTCTCAATTAGGTCATGTTAAAGTTAAATTCTCATTTAAATTTAATAAAAAAGGTCATTTCTAATATTTTCTAACCAAGTCCTTTTGGTCTACCTCTACCTCTCTTAATATAGGTCAAATCTAATACATCTACTATCTAATCTTATCTGCTATTGGAGATACTCCAACCTTTTCATGTATATGCTCGTTTTGCATTGTCTCTAAGAGTAAAGTCACTCATCCACCTGAGCATCCTCATCTCTGCAACACTTAACTTAATATTATGCTTCTCTTTTAATGGCCAACATTCTGCACCATAAAGCATTGCGGGTCTAACCACCATCTTATAGAATTTTCCCTTAAGTTTGAGGATAACTTTTCTATCATATAATAGGCCCGATGCATTCCTCCATTTCAACCATCCAACTTGAATTCTACTAATAATATCCCTATCTATATTTTACCATCACTCTGGACAATAGACACAAGATATCTAAAACATGTACTCTTATTAATGAGTTGATCGCCCAAAGTCACAACTCTGCCACTAGATCTATTACTACTAAAATTATACTCCATGTATTTTGTTTTAGATTTACTCAAACAAAAACCTTTAGACTCTAAGGTTGACCTCCATAATTCAAGTTTACCTTCAACTCCCTCTCTAGTCTTATCAAAAAGAAAAATATCATCAGCAAAAAGCATACACTAGGGTGCATCCTCTTGCAAATGTGTAGTAAGAACATCCATGACTGAAGCAAAAAGATATAGGCTTAAAGTTGATCTTTTATGTAATCCAAATGAAATAGGAAAATACTTGATCAAACCACTTTGTGTTTGAACAGAAGTAACAACTCCTACATATATATCCTTGATGACTTGAGTATAAGCATTATTAACTCTTTTATTTTCTAAATCTCTTCATAGCACTTCTCTTGGTACTTTATCACGTGCTTTCTCTAAATTAATAAATATCATATGTTGATCCTCTTTATTCTCTATTTACTTCTCCATCAAACCTCTCAATAAATGTATAGCTTCCATAGGAGACCTACCCGACATGAATTCAAATTTGATTTTAAAAACATTAGTATCACATCATAACCTATGCTTAATAACTCTACAATAATTTTGAAGTATGACACATTTATTTAATTCCTCATAATTCTCACACTCTTGTGCATCACCTGTATTTTTAAAAATAGGAATCAACACACGCTTTCTTCACTTATCTAGTATTTTGTCTTCAAAATAATATTGAAAAGTGTTAGAAGACAAGAGGTTTGAGAAGAAAATGCGCTTGCTTTATTCCATGATTTTTTTCATATTTATAAATCTATATAAGAAATCTTAATACATAAATAAATAATTACATAATAACTCTAATAGAATTCTTCCTAAATCAGCTACCCGAATATGGAAAGAATTCTAGTGTAAGTCATGCGTCCCACAGATCATGCACTAGAGCCATTGGATCTTATCTACATTGAACGGCTGGATTTTAACAAAAAGTTTCATAAGTCAAGAAATTCCTTCTTCTCCTAAGCATTTCCACATCTCTATTTGCATCATAAATTTTGACTTATATAGGATTATTTCAGTCTTCTTGAATTAGAGAGAAGAGGTTCCAGGTAGTGAGAGGGGATAGCCGACCTATATTAGTGGACAAATTGAGGGAGCGATTGTTCTTAGAAAGAATGAGGGAGATTTTCTGGGCTAATTGATCATGAATTCATTGATTATAAACTCTTTAGGACATTGTTTATATATAAAAGCATGATAATATTTAAGCTAAACAAACGAAATCGTAATATAGATTTTTTATGTAGCTCTCACTAGTTTGTGCGTCTCTATATGTTCATATTTTTTTTTATTTATTCTCAAATTAATTAAACTTTATAATTTTTTATTATTTATTTATATAATTCTCTGACCTTTGTTTTCATTCTGTTCTACAGGTTCAAGCATTTTGTTCCAGAAAAATATCGACCCTTGTATGAGCAGCATCTCAGGGCCCATGTTGCAGCAGCTGGTAATTGATGCAAATTTTTTTTTTTTTTAAATTTGCATTTCTTTTTGTTCCTTATCATTATCAATTTAATTTGAGTCATCATTTCCATTATTCTGTAAGCTATCATCAAAACATTTTTTTAATATTTATTTTTTATGAAAAACATATTTTGATAATGAATGGATCTTGAGTCACCTTTGGCTTGAGTATAAACTTAAATTTGATTAATTAATTAAGGTTAAACTCGAGTTTTTTTGTTACGAGTTTGAGTTTGACTCATGGTTGGCTTGTTCATTTTAAAAGAAAGAAAATGATTATGATTTCAATGAGTAATAATAATGAGTTAAAAATAATGAAAAATTAGAAGAAAAATAATAATGAATTATTTAATAAAGTAAGATATAATTTTTTAACATTTTAAATAATTTTATATTTATATTCCTAAATGTTAATATATTTTAAGTATATTTTATATTAATATTTTTTAAAACCAATAACTGAAACAATATAAGGAATAAAGCAAAGAATTGACCGGGCGAATAAAGAGCATATCACTTACACAAACTTCAAATTAAGGCAAATATATACATATCACTTACACAAACTTCAAATTTAAAGCCTTATTAATAGCCAAAGCTTTTAACTAACAAATCAAGATGATCTATGTAAGCCTTCCATCCTTATTTCTACATAATTACAAAGCTAAAAGCAGTACTGCAAACATTTATAGTCATTCCTGATTTGTGGCCCTCCACCCAAAAATTATCAAAGTTCAAAAGATAATCTGCAAATAATAAAAAAAGTTGGCCAATGTAGAAACTTAAAATAATCAAAATTTTGAGTTCAGAATGATGGAAACATAATCCCAACATTATAAGTATTTTTCAATATAGTTCAGGTTGTTCCATTAGATCCCATTGATGTTGCTGCAAGCCTTTTGAGTTTCTATATAGTTCTTCCAACATGATACATTGGTAGATAGGCTTTGTATAGATAGTATTTTTCAAATTTTTAGTTGTTTCTTTGTTTCCAAATAAATTAAATCACATAGCAAAATAGAGAGAGAATTTATTTTATTTTATTTTTTCTTACTTGATCGAAGAAGTGAGTGCATCTATGGGCTCAAACATCTGATGAAGATTTGCTCTTAAAAAATTTTAAAGACATCCATTGCTAGCATAAGGTTTTTCCAAAAGATAAAGCATGATGTTCAGCTTTCCACAAACATTTATATTTATGATTTCATCATATTCAAACGATGATTATAATTACGACTCTATCTACATGAACGTGTTGCAGGGTGTATTCTTTAGAAGAATAGACAATTTGTCGATCTCAAAAAGCATACTCGTAGTCAGGCGTATTCCCTTGCAACACTTCAAAGAAATCATTCCGCATGAGGTGCATAAGGTTGAAGAACTCACAATCCGTTATTTGCCTCCTCTTAAAAAGGGGACTGTGCTAGGGAACATACTATATTCTATTGGAAAGCGCAAAGAAGAGAATAATAACTTGTGTTGTATGCTTCTCGATTCTTAAGAGTTACTACCTATGAGGATACCTAGGTTTAATATCAAAGGTATTCAAAGAATACTATGAAAGCAAATCAATATTTCTGCCACCAAACGACAACTTCGTACATGTTTGGGCCTCTGGTATGGAAGGAATCCGTGTGCATTACAACAAAAGAATATAGCTATGAATAAAGATATCAGATTCATCAAGCAAAAATACCTTCGGAAGAAGACTTGCCGAGCAATCACATGTGGGGGGTTCATATCCGAGAATAATAGTGACTATGAGATGTACGAAGTTGACACATATGATGATCAACCTATAGAAGTCAAGCCTGCGCCTGAATAATTAGGAGATGGTGGACAGGTAGCCATTATGGACGAGCTAAAATAAGTCAACTTGGGAACTGAGAAGGTGTCTCACCCAACCTTTATTAGTTCTCTCCTACCCAAAGAACAAATCGAAGAAATAAAATAACTTTTCTATGAATTCAAGGATTTCTTTGCCTGGACATATACTGAAATGTCTGGTTTATCCCCTAATATAGTAGTTTAAAGATTGGTCATCAAACCAGATGCATCACCCATTAAACAAGCTCCAAGCATAATGTTATTAGAGATTGAAGAACATGTGATTGCATAAACAAAGAAACTCATAGAGGTGGGCTTCATTCATGAAGAAAATATGCTGACTGGATCGTTAATATTATCACTGTTAAAAAGAAGAATGGTCAGATTCGTATATGTATTAACTTTCAGGACCTTAATAAGGTGTGTCCAAAAGAAGACTTCCTTCTCCTAGCGTCAGAACTATTGATGGATAACACTTCCAATTATAACATGTTCTCATTTATGGACGAATCATTGTGCTACAACTAAATCAAGATGCACCTAAAGATGAGAAAGAGACGTTGTTCAGAACGCTCATCGACATTTTCTACTATACGGTCATATCTTTGGCCTGAAGAACGCTGGAGCCACATATCAATCAATAATAATGCGTATATTTGATGAGTTGATTCATCAAAAGATTAAGTGCTACATAGATGATCTCATCTTCAAAAGCATGAACCGAAATAATGATTTAAATGACCAAAGGATCATATTTGAGAGGATTAGAAAGTTTGATTTGAAGATGAACCCTCTCAAAATGTCTTCAGGGTCTCCTTCAGTAAATTCCTTAGATACATTGTTCAACGTTGAGGCATAGAAACTGACCCCGATTAGATCATGGTAATTATGAAGATGCCACCATCAAGGAACCTTTGTCAACTTCGCTCATTATAAGGGAAACTGGCCTTCATCCAGTGATTCATATCGATCTGTCGGGTAGGTGCCAACAATTTTCAAAATTGATAGAAAAAGATGTTCGCTTCAAATTGGACGCAATGTTAGGAAACGTTCGATAGCATTAAAAGATATCTATTAAACCCATCCATTCTTGTGGCACCAATTTCGGGGAAACCTCTTATATTATATACAGTGGCACTAGAATAGTCCCTCGGAGCACTGTTGGTCCAGCATAATGAAGAAGACAAGGAAAATGTGTTATACTACATTAATTGGAGGTTGATTAGAGAAGAAATATACTCCCCAATCGAGAAGCATTATATGGCATTAATTTTTGAGATTCAGAAACTCTGCCACTATATGCTCTCTCACAAAGTTATATTAATATCAAAGATTGATCCACTGAAGTTCTTGATAACAAGACAAGTGTTGACAGGTCATTTAGCCAGATGGGTAATGATACTATTATAATTTTATATCTCGTATATGACATAAAAGATGGTTAAGGGACAAGTTGGTAGATTTTCTCGTCGCACATCCAATCCCAATAGACTCTCAACTCAATGATGATTTGCCCGATGAGTAAATCATGTAGGTCGACGAGGAAAAACTACCATTCTAGGAGATGTACTTTGACGGTGCATCGTCGATCAAATCTACCTAACCTCCAAATTTGTCAAGAGCCCGAGCTGGTATTTATCTCATTTTTATAGCGTCTGATGAAGGTATAATGAGATTTTCATTCAGTTTAACTGAACCCCGGACTAATAATGAGGCTAAGTATGAACCTCTAATAGTAGGATTAGAGATTGCAATCGACTTCAGAATTCAAAATCTCTGCATCTTTAGTGACTATCAATTTGTGATAAATCAAGTCTTGAGTATTTACAAGATTTGCAAGCTTGAGTTGTCCTATTACCACCGGCGAGCCCTTAAGCTCCTGAAGTAGGTGCCAAATATCAAAATAGCTTGAGTTCCTTAAGAAAAGAATGTCAAAGCAGATTGCTTGGCTAAATTGGCCAAGGAAATGACAAATACCAATAAGGAGAGACCAATATTCATCAGAGTTTACAATCGTCAGGTCTTAGAGCCCGCTCTATTACAATTTATGAAGGTGGAAGAAGTGTCGAACTCAAGCCAGCTGGATACAATTCCGGTCAACCCTCAACCTCTCCATTAGATTATTATAGAAAATTATCCAAAAGGATATCATATAGCCAAGAAATATAAATCTAATCAAGCTTCAGAATCATGATTGCATTGATTAGATATTGAAGTAGAGAATGATTGGAGGCAGTCATTTATTGACTACTTCAAAGAAAATAAACTCTTAACCGAAAAATCTATAGTTGTATAAATCCAAAACGGAGCATTATGGTATGCATTTTTCAATGACATGTTGTATCGACGGGCGTTTGACCAGATGTGGCTAAGGTGCCTAGGGACCAAGGAAGCTGATAGAGTGGTAGCAGAAGTCCATAAAATACTTTATGGTGCACATCAGTTAAGTCCCAAGGTCGCTAAAATTAAGAGGATGGTTAATATTGGCAAATAATGGTGAAGGATTATATTGACCACACTAGAAGGTGCCACGAGTGTCAGATTCATGGTGATGTTATATATCAACCTCCAAATTCACTACAGCCCACAATAGTGTCTTGGTCATTTTAATGCTGGGGTACATATATAATTGGGCCAATAGGTCCACCATCATCCGTGGGACATCGCTTTTATACTAGTAGTGAGATATTACTTTTCTAAGTAGGTAGAAGAAGCTTCATTCAAAGAAGTCATGTTCGAACATGTGAATAAGTTCTTTACCCACAATGTTGTCTACATATTTGATGTACGTTGCCATATAATTTCAGACAATGGCACAACATTCAAAAGCACCAAAATTTATAAATTCAGTAATCGATACAAAATTGATTGGCGGTATTTGTCTATATATAATCCAAGAACAAATGGTTTAGTGAAAGCCTTCAATAAGATGTTGGTGAAGTTGTTGAAGAATATCCTCACTAAAAAAAAAAGAGTGTGACATACGAAGATGGCAGAAGCGCTATGAGCATACCGTACAACCTACAAGATGCCAACCAAAGCTACTTCTTACTCACTAGTGTTCGAAGTTGAGGTAGTATTGCCACTAGAGGTTGAACAGCCGTCACTTCGTTTAGCTATCTAAAATGAGCTTACTCAAAAGCAAAATGCTCAAATAAGAATAGAAGAGCTTGATGCACTTGATGAGATCAGGTTACAAGCTTAACAAGACCTAGAAATCTACTGAGGAAGAATGACGAAATCATTTGATTTAATGGTGTGTACTCGAGCATTTCAACAAGGTGAATTAGTCCTGGTGTTGAGAAGGTCAATCATCTCACATACAAAAATTGGTGGCAAATTCATATATAACTGGGAGAGCCTCTTTGTAATCGAGAATGTATATCAGGGAGGACCCTATCAACTTATCGACCTGGAAGGCAGAGACCTGTGCCGACAATCAACTGTTGATATCTAAAGAAGTACCATGCATAAAATTACCCAATAAAATGTTATGTTCAATATTTTATGTATTTTATATATGTTTGTTGTCACATATACATTTTACATTTTAAAATTCTCTTATAATACAAGAATGTATTTCAACAATCCCATAAAATCTCCCTTAAGATTGGGGGTATTTTAAATATTTATTTGAGTCGACATCGCATCGCGTGTCAAAATTCTCGAATAAATATTTAAAATATAAAAATAATAAAGCCTATCCAAAAATCTCTCTGCAAGATATGAGGCATTTTAAATATTTATTTGGGTCGACATCATGTAGTGTTGAGATACCAAAATAAATATTTAAAATCTCAAACTTACATTTTTATTCTACTCTAAAATGTCCCTGCATGATAGGGGCATTTGAAATATTTATTCAGGTCGACATCGCGCTGCATTCCGAGATTCCCAAATAAATATTTAAAATTATCAATATAAATATTATTTTATTATAAAAAATATAATGAATTTTTTTTAAAGTATATGCAAGTGATCTTTTGAATGTTCGGGACATCGCCTTCTCCAACATACAAAGATTCAAAAGTTGAAAAAGAGACTTTGAAAGTTTGTTAAGATTGTTAAACCCTTATGAACTAGCCCGAGGCTAACCAAGAGGGGGATGATTTAGTAGTTCCAAAAATTCTTAAGTAAACAGAATTTTTTTTTGAAACCTTTTTGAATATTTTAAAATAAATAAGATCAACCCTTGATGTGGAAGCGATTAACAAAATAAATCAGATATTTTAACCATATAATCAACCACATAAATTTAAAGTGCTGAAAAATAAAGTGTAGGGATAAAAATAGAAAGAATACACTAGATTTTTATAGTGGTTCGATTAACCTGACATACATCCACTCCTTGGAGCCTCTCCTCCAAGTATTGCACTAAAATTACAGTGTCTCTCCTTTTGCTCTCACAGTAAGGCAAATAAGCCTTTACAAACTCTTTTCACTGACACCGGTGAGGTAGAAAACCTAGACTCTGTTTGCTTCATCCTGAAGCAGGCAAAGAACTCCAACTCTTTTTGTTTCCTCCTGAAGTAGGCAGAGAACCTTTATCTAGTACTAACAAAGACCTTCTTAGAGCCACTAAGGAGCCAAGGATAATAATTGAAGAAGACGACTTGAATCCTTGCTTAGAGCAACCTTTGTGAACATATCACAAACTCCCTATCATAAAATTCTCTCTCTTTCTCTCAAGCTCTCCTTCTCCTTCTCTAAGCTCTCTTAGGTTAGGACAATAGCAAAAGAATTTATCATTAGCAATTGAGATAACTTAAATAGAAATCCTTAAAAATGCCCTAATTTTTAACTTTCCATCAAGATCGTCCTGTATAATTAGTTTAAATGATCAATCCTTTCAGTTAGAACGATCTGGGTGTGATGTACGATTAGAACACAATATTTATTTTGAACGTCTAGGATGATTTAGACATCATCCCGGACTATTATTTCAAAATCATACATTATCATCTAGTAGATAGTTCTATACATCCAAGAGATAAATCAAGATGATATGGAAATATAACTGATCAACCAGGTCGATGTAGAGATCGTCTTGTACGATTAGTTCAAAATCATACATTACCATCCAGTATATAGTTCGAGATGTCCAAGAGATTTAGGAGAGAACTATGATTTTTATTACAGATTATCCAGTACGATTTTAAGATAATCTCGGATGATATGATCGATCAATCTGACCTTAATTACTTTTCTTAATCACCTGATCAATTTAGGCATGATTGATACAAATCATCCAGACCATCCTGTACGATTAGTATAATTTTGAGAGATTTAAAATCTTTCCTAAATGAGTTTGGCAGCTAGTTTTTATGATTTGAGTATATCATTCAGGATGATGGGAATATTGTTTAGGATGATTTTGTTAATCAGGTTTACATGACTCAGATACCTTAATTATGATTTCTATTTTTATCTTATCATTTAGGATGATTTGAAATCATCATGTTTGATATGATAAAAAAAAACTTTAACTCACTAAATTTCTCTCCCTAAGTGTGTGTGTGCAAAGTTACATAGGTTCGGGATCAATCATAGTACATATGACTCAAGCAAAGGCGAAAGATACTTTATAATAGAAATTACATACTGACTCAATCTTAGTCTACCTGATCTTATGCTGATTAACGTTCTAAGTGAACTTATGGACCTAAAAAGTTAGTGAGGACAAATAAAATAGATATTTAAGAATAGCAGTAGTCAAGAAATAATAATGTTTGTTATCATCAAAATTATAGTACTTGGGTCCAAATTTATAATAATCTCCTCCTTTTTTATGATAGCAAACATTGTGGTTAGAAAGTTTAAAATCATAATTTTTTAAAAAAATTTAAAAATAAAGACATAACAAAAAAATAGGAATAGAAATAAAGCACGATAAATTTCACTAAAATAAATCAAATATACATTAACTAAAACATAAGCCACCAACAACACACTACTCCCCCTTTTGACATCATAAAAATGAGAAAAAATATAAGACATAATAACATACTTAAACATCAGCACAAGCATCCCATAAAAAACACAAAGCAATCTAAAGGTAAGAAGGACCCTGATCAGATGAAGGAGGTGGTGGTGGTGGCTGAAAGAGACCGTGAATAGAAGCAAACTACTCCCCAAATCATGTCATATCTTAGTTGTGTTGCTGTTGTTGTTGGGCTACATAGACATTTAAATGATCAACATTTGCTATATGATGTTGCTCCTATGCAACTTCGTAGGAGTCAAACCTAGCTTCCCACTAGTCAAACCTCTACACTAGCTAATCCAGCTATGACTACTGGAAGATTATAATATATTTAGAAATAGGTTCTTCCTCTTCTCCCTTAGTCTCCTGGTGCTCTGGATGCAGATGAGTGTTGTGAATGATATGGAATGAGCTATTAGTGTAGAAGGCAGGTTGATAGTTTGATGGGTTATAAAACTGAAGGTTGTATTTAGTTTTAAGAATATAGACAATGATGTATCATAGGCCAGATTTGGTTTCCTCTTATGACCAGGATCCTTAATACTAGTCAAGTGTTCAATGTATCATAATAGAAGATCAATAGCATTGAAATCCCTATGAGCCATTACAAAATAAGTTGTGATGGAGAGTAGAGGAGTAATGTGAATATAATCACTAGCTTTTAGAATTACAGAAGTTCTAAGGATATGTTGGATTGTCTTACATCTTTGACTAATGAACTAGAGGCACTGTCATGGAAAGTGGCATTTATGTGTCTTAAATACTAATTAACAGGGCTCCGATTGAAATCAGGATCTAAAGCCAAGACATGAAGCTTGTTGCTAGAGGTGGAAAGTTTAAGAATTTTATGGCAGTTCTGATAAGTGATTTCTATAGGTCGTTTGTTGACATATGATTGAAGTGTAGTGTAGGCAGTGTTAAGTCTAAGGTTGGAAAAAAAACTCATACAGAATTTCAAATGAAAGGGAATGCGAGGGTCAGAATGAAGGTAAGGGTAGTATGGGTGAACAGATCTAACACCGAATAGCTCAGTGTGTGGGGATTGACTACCTTGGAGGATGTAATCCATGTATTTTGTACTGAAGGTAAGCAGCTTGATCAACTACCTTAGTGAAGCGAGGGTCTATAGTTCCCATCGAGGAACTTCCAGTTAGCATCCTAGAACATTTTCCACCAGCCATTAGCAAGACTTAAGAGTTTGAGTGAGAGGAAGGAAGAATTAGAGGATTTTGTAGTGAAGAAAATGGTTCAAATTAGCTGTTCATAAAGGGTTGGGCAAATCCTTCAAGATGATCAAGGAATCGTCTAGGAAGATCAGGTGCAATAATGACATCTAGGGCGATTGGTCAAAAAGGCAGTCATATCATCTAGGATGATCTAAGATTGTTTAGGATGATTTGATACAGGTAATTATACCAAGGAGTCAACCAGTACGATCTTTGACTAAAAAGATCGTCTATGTTTGACAAGTGGATCGTCTAGGATGATTGGCAATAATGGATCATACAAGCCAAATTTAAAAATTCTAAACATTTTTTCCATGTGGATCATCTAAGATGAAGATGGAATCGTCCAGGATGACCACTAATAATTGAGTCAGAATTTGATCATATCGCCCAGGATAATATAGATCGTCTAAGACGATCTCAAATAATAGAGTCAAATTAGTCGTTAGATGAATGATGAACAGTGAATTAAATATATCATCCAAGACGACAGTATATCATCTAGGATGATATGAATAAAAAATTAAAAAAATTTAAAATGGATAGAGTTGGCCAGAAGAGGTCCCAAAAATAACAAAAAAGTAAAATTTAATAAAAACAAGAATTAAAAAACAAACAAAAGATGATACTAAAAACAGTAGAAAAAATAAGATTATTTTAATCAATACTAGAAAATAATAAATTTTTCTTATGATTGGATTAAAAATTTAGTAAGACATGAATGAACATCGCCGAAATCAAGAAATGATAGAACAACCTATCCTGTTAACCACAGCTCGGACTTCTTACAGGGTAAAAATCTTTTGCAAAAAAAATCTAATTCAGAAAAGAAATCATATAAGAAAAGTGATATGTTCAAAACTCCATTTCAGAAAAATATCTTATAGAATAATATAGCAAAGTAATTAGTCATGACCATGAGTTTAAAAAATTAAGTTTTTAAAGATATCAAGTGACACATGAATTCTTCTAAGATTTAAAGATTTGAAAGAGAAGGAAGCTTAATTTCTTGTAGGCTCATTTTGTGCATCTTTTCAGTTGTTTGACACTTTTAGTGCATCTTTTAATTTTTAATACACTTTGTGTATCTTTCAAATTTTTAGCAATCATTACGCATATTTTCAGTTTTTCTTTTTGGACTCATTTTATGCCTCTTATCATTTTTGCGAGTTCGCTCCATTTTAAAATCTTTAAAGACTCTCAGTTATGAAAATATCATCCAAATATAAGAAAAGAAAAATTCACTCTCTAATATAAATAGGAGTAAACCACAAAGCATAATCATATTCATATTTTAATTACAAAAACTTGATCAAGAAAGCTTGAAAGTGATTTACGAACTTTAAAAATTATTTATATGAGATAGATTACTGTAAGAAGATAAAAAAGATGTCAATTTCAAAATCCAATTATTAATTTAAAATATATTTTTGATTCAAAAAGAAAATTACACTGCTAAAGAAGTTAGCGAAAGAGAAATAATCAATGATGTTTTTTTCTTTAACTGATTTAGGAATGATAATCATTATTTACAAATTTTCAAAAACAAAAATAAGGCAAAAATATCATTCCAATTGTGACCAATAAAAAAAGAGAGAAAAATAACATAAAAATTAAACATGGAAAATAATAACACATAAACAAAAGCAAGCATATATACAAAAAATAATAAATAAAAAGATCAGAAAATAGAAGATTCATAGTTCAGTAAACTTTAATTTCATGTATTTATGTCTATTACATCTAAAATGGTCCTTAAGATACTAAAAATTTCAAAGGCTAGTGATTTAATAAAGATGTCAGCCAGTTGGTTTTCATTTGCTACATGATGTAGCTCAATATCTCCTTTAGTAATATGGTCCCTAATAAAGTGATACCTTATATCAATGTGTTTGGTTCTAAATGTTAGATAGGATTTGTAGAAATGTAGATGGCGTAAGTGTTATCACATAGAATTAACATTGTGCCTACACGTAATCTTAAATCAATAATTTGTTGCTTTAATCAAAGGATTTGGGCCACACAACTTCCTAAAAAGACATATTCAGCTTCAGTAATATAAAGTACAACTGAGTTTTTTTTTATTGGACCATGAGACTAATAATTATCCTATGAATTGACACATTTTAGAGGTGCTCTTTCTATCCACCCAACACCCTACAAAGTCTGAATTAAAATATCCTATAATCTCGAAAGAAGTATTATGCCTTGGATACCAAATTCTTAAGTTTAGGTTCCTAAGAGATATTTAAGGATTGTCTTAACTACAGTCATGAGGGACTCCTTTGGATTAGGTCTGCTAGATGTCAAGTAAATGAGCGATCTAATTATTCCTCTTAATTTCTTTTGAACATTGGAGCTTATAGGAGTATTTATTGGCTTCACTTTATCCATTTCATATTTCTTCAAGATATCTTTAATGTATTTTAATTAATTAATAAAAGTTTCATTATCCATTTATTTTATTGTAAATCCCAAAAAGTAAGATAATTCTCCTATCATATTTATTTCAAATTCATTACTCATTATTTTAGAAAATCATCACAATTTTTTATCAGAAGATCCAAAAAGTATATTATTAATATAGATATGGATAATGAGTAATTCATCTCCTACTCTCCTCATAAAAAGGGTAGTGTCTAGGCTTCCCTTAATAAACTTTCTTTTCAGTAGTAATGTGTTAAGCCTCTCATATCATGCCTTGGGGACCTATTTTAATCCATACAAAGCATTTTTTAATTTGAAAATATGATTTAGAAATTGAGAATTCTCAAAGCTTGAGGGTTGCTCTACAAACACATCTTCTTTTATTATTCTATTTAAAAGGACACTCTTGACATCTATTAGGAAAAGCTTAAATCCCTTATAACAGGCAAAGGCTAGTAGCACTAATCGCTTCTAATCTAACTATAGGGATAAAAGTCTCCTCAAAATCAATCTCTTATATTTAATTATACCCCTTAACCACCAATGTTTCCTTATTCCTAACCACCACACCAGAATCATTCATTTTATTCTTAAAAACCCATTTGGTTCCTACTACACTTTGGTCATTAGGTCTTTCTACTAGCTCCTAAACATCATTCTTTATGAATTGGTTTAGTTCCTCTTGCATGGCTAGAATCTAAAATTCATCCTAAAGGGCATGATTGATGTTAGTGGGTTCAGTCATTGAGATGAAAGCAGAGTGGTTAACTTCTTTTCTAAGTACATGCCTAGTTCTAACACCTTTAAAAGGGTCTCCTAAGATCAATTCTTTAGGATGACTCGAATATCTTCATTCTCTAGGCAAAGTATTTTGAGATTATACCCTTTCCTCGAGATTTCTAATTTCTACTCCTTGGGTAATCTCACCTACTTCATCTTCTTCCTCAACCTTAGACTTCTCAGAATCAAATTCATCTAACACTATATGAGTAGTCTCCTCCACCACCAATATCCTCTTATGAAACACTATATATGATTTCCCTACACTTGAATAGCCTAAGAACACTATCAGATTTTGGGTTAAATTTTCCTAAGAGTGATTTCCCATTGTTGATAATAAAAATCTTAAATCCAAAGACATGGAGGTGAGAAAGGTTGCATGTCCTACCTTTAATGATATAATAGGGTGTCTTATTCAGTTTGGATCTAATATTTACCCTATTTAACATATAACAGACTATGTTCACCACTTCTGTCCAAAAATATTTTGGAAGTGAATACTCAGCAAGCATTGCTCTAGCGGCTTCCACTAAGGTCTTATTCTTCCTTTCAGTTATCCGGTTCTGTTGAGCGGTTCTAAGAGTTGAGAAGTTGTGACTAATCCCTTGCTCCACATAATAAGTTTCAAATCTCTCATTTTCTAATTCTCCCCCATGATCACTATGGCTGGTCAAGATATCACAACCTAGCTTATTTTTAATACAATTGGAGAATGATTTAAATTCATTGAATGACTCATTTTTATGTGACAAAAATCTAGTCCAAGTGAAACTTAGAGCAGTTATCGACTATTACAAATACAAAGACCTTTCCCCCTAAGCTTGTAGTGCTAATGGGTCCAAATAAATCTATGTAAAAGACTTCTAAAGGTTTAGAGGTGCTAATATTCTTAATGAAATGAAAAGAGGATTTGACTTGTTTCCGTAATTGACAGGCATCACACAAGTGGTCCTTAGTGAATTCAAGCTTGGGGATACCTCTTACTAAGTCTTTTTGGATTAATTTTCTATGTATTTTCATGCTAGCATGACACAACCTCTTATGTCACAACCAAGTCTCATCAACAATAGTTTTCAGGCAAATGGTGTTATAAAAAATAATAGAATTTAAATCTAGCATGTAAACATTATTTAATCTTTTTCCATGCAGCAAATTTTTTCCATTCAGGCTTATGATGCAACTAGTAGTTAGAGGTTTAATTATGTATCCCTTGTCACACAGCTGGTTTATGCTTAGCAAAATATGTTTTAAGCCAGCAACAAGTAAAACATCTTCAATCAAAAGGTCTTGGAGATTCTTCTCACCCTTCTCTTTACTTGGACGAGCCTTAAGCATAGGGCAATCATCTTTTAAATGTTTCGGATTCCTACATTCAAAGTAAATCACACCAGTAGAACCTTTAAAATTCTTTCTATGTTTTTTATTTTTGTTCCATTTCTGGTGATACTTTTGCTTCTTTCTCTAAAAGCTTTTGAATTTTCTTATAATTAAGGCAATATCATCATTCTCAGAACATGAAGTATCAATTTAGAAATCATCAGTCTTTAATGCTACAATTTTGTCATTCTTTTTCTCCCCTGCATCAAGTTATCTTTGGTTCACTTGTTACTCGTAAGTAATGAGTGATCCAAATATAAGTTATATATAGAATAAATATTTAGATCCTTATATTCAATTATAGCAGTAATCTTAGCATTAAACGAAGAAGTTAAACATCTCAAAATTTTGTTAATATTTTCGAAGTTTGTTAGCTCTCTTCCTAAGGCATGTAGGGAGGTGACTATTTGTGTAAACTTGGTATACATTTCAGATATTGATTCACTAGGTTTCATGTTAAAAGTTAGTAGTCATGAAGTAAAATATTTAACCTAGATTGCTTAACTTCACTTGTGCCTTCATAAGTAATGCATAATTTATCTCAAATTTTACCAGTTGCACATATTGAAACACGCATGTAATCTTCAGATTTTAGTACACAAAAAAATAGTTTAAATATTTTGCATTAAGTTATCCTAGATCTCTATCATCAAAAGTTCATTCAGTAAAAAAAAAGTTCAGTTTTCATGCCATTAACTAGTTTAAATGGTGTAGAATAACAATCCTTAACAAGCATCCGCATGCGATAATTTATAGATTGCGAAAAAGTGGACATTCGAATTTTCCAAAAATCACATGGTATAATATCAAATAAGGAAGGTAGAGTAATAGAATACCCTTCCACTGTATTGCAGTTACCAAAGTTAGCCATGAATCTTTAATTTAAAGTTTTCTAAAACTTGATATTTTTAATCCCACTCGGATTCCACTTGAAAGTTCATTAGGGTTGTTAAGCCCTTATGAACTAGTCCGAGGCTAACCAAGCTGAGGGATAAATTGGTAGTTATAAAAATTCTTAAGCAAATAAAAAAAAATTAATACCTTTTTGAATATTTTAAAACAAACAAGATCAACTCTTGATGCAAAAGCGATTAACAAAACAAATTAGAGATTTTAACCATACAATCTATCACCAAAACTTAATGTGCTGAAAAAAAAGTACATGAATAAAAATAAAAAGAATACACATGATTTTTATAGTGGTTCGGTCAACCTAATCTACATCCACTACCCGGAGCTTCTCCTCTAAGTATTGCACTAAAACTACAGTGTCTCTTTTTTTGCTCCCATAATAAGGCGGAGAAACCTTTATAAACTCTTTTCATCGACACCGATGAGACAAAGAACCTATACTCCTTTTTCTTCCTCCTGAAGTAGGAAAAGAACCCCAATTCCTTTTGCTTCCTCTTTAAGCAAGCAAAGAACCTTGATTTAGTGCTAGCAAAGACCTCCCTCGAGCCACCAAGGAGCCAAGGATGATGATTGGAGAAGCGGATCAACTTGAATCCTTGCTTGGAGCAACCTTTATGAACACCTCAGAAACTCCCCTACACATGATTCTCTCTCTCTCTCTCTCTCTCTCTCTCTCTCTCTCTCTCTGTCTCCCCCCCCCCCCCCCCCCCCCCCTAAGCTCTCCTTCTCCTTCTCTAAGCTCTCTCAGGTCAGGACAATAGTAAAAGATTTTTTCATTAACAATTGAGAATGCTTAAATAGAATGTATTAAAAAATGCCCTAATTTTTAACTTGTCGTCAAAGATTGTCCAGCACAATCAACAGATCATCCTGTATAATTAATTTAAATTAGCCCTTTCAATCAGGATGATATGGGTTAGACCACAATGTTTTATCTGGTCATCCAAGATAATTTGGACATCGTCTCATATGATTAGTACAAAATCATACATTATCATCCAGCTAATAGTTCATGATGTCCAAGAGATAAATCGGGACGATATTGAAATATAAATTATTGTCCATGAAGATGTGGAGATTGTCTTGTATGATTAGTTAAAAATCATACATTATCGTCCAGCAGCTAGTTCGAGACGTCCAGGAGATTTAGGAGAGAACTAAGGTTTTTCTTACAGATCATCCTGGATAATATGATCGATCAATCTGATCTTAATTACTTTTCTTAATCACTTGATCAATTTATGTATGATTGGTACAAATAGTCCAATATGATTAGTACAATTTTGAGAGATTTAAAATCTTGCCTAAATGAGTTTGGTGGCTAATTTTATTTATTTAAGTATATCATGTATGATGATAAGAGTATCATCCAGGATGATTTCATTAATCAAGTTTACATGACTTAGATGCCCTAATTAGGATTTCTATTTTTATATGATCGTCCAGGATGATTTAATATCATCATGTATGATATGATCAAAAATAAAAAAACTCTAACTCACTAAATTTCTCCCCTTAACTGTGTGTGTGTACAAGATTACTTAGCTTTAGGATCCATCATAATACATATGACTCAAGAAAAGATAAAAGATACATTTGAATGAAAATTACATAATGACTCAATCCTAGTTTACCATAACTCAAGCTGATTGATGTTCCAAGTGACTGTGGACCTGAAAGATTAGTGACTAGGGCTAATAAAATAGATATTTAGGAATAGCAGTAGTTAAGAAATAATAATGTTTGTTATCATCAAAATCATAGTACTTGGGTCCAAATGTGCAACAGACTTTTATAACTACACACTCAAATAAGTCGAGCAGTAACAGCTTGAAGTCTTTTAACATCCCAAAGCTTAAGGTTTGAATGGGCATAAGAAGTCGAATCCAATAAGCTCAAATATAGCCGCTGGTTGCTCCGTCTACTCAACCCCCACTTTGTCAACCCGTTAGTAGGGATTATAGGAAGTACGAAGGCTAAATTTACTTAACAAATTCAAGTGATCATCATCTACTAAATTCTCCTAATTGACCGGAGAATTAAAGTTTCGATGAAAAGGAAGAATCGTTAGTAACTATCAAATGTGCGTAGGCTCCAAATCTTCAACCATAAAGGATGACTCCAAATCTATTAACTTCAATAAAATTAGTATTGGGAAGCACATTTTCTATAGCTCAAGTCTGAAACTTGAATGTGTGTAAAAGGTCTGATCCAACAATCCTAAATATAGCCAGATCACTGGCAGCTCCATCTACTCAACATGCCATAAGAAATGTCATAGTAGAGGAACCCCTATTTTAGTAACCAGATGATGAAGAACTATTAAATCCTAACTCTCCTAATCTGATGAACTCAAGTAACTTAGATTAAAGTCTTCTCAAGTGGTTAAGGATCAAGATACTACCAATATTTGATATTATCAACTAAATATGAAACCTGCAAATCCTTTAACAAATCCATATAGCACAAAGCGAGGATTGAAGGAATCTTTTTTTAGTAAGTCCACTAAAAGCACAAAGAAAAGGACCAAATAAATTATTCTAAAGTTCATGAAAATCCTAAAGCTGAACTAAGAGAATCTCATCATCAACAAGTCTGTTATACACAAATCAGTGGATCGATGACTTCCCGCCACTAACCTAATATAATTTTAAAAGGTTTAGGTCTTCGGCATCCATTCCATTAAGCCCGCCAAAATAAGAAGCATGGGGCATAAGGTAAAAAAATCATCTAACAAACTAATAAAGATAAATAAGATAATTCTTCATTAATGTTCACAGCATAAAGCATAGGGCAAAAATAACTAAAATCTCAGGACCCAAGCTAAAGCTGCAAAAAGAAGCACCCTAAATAATACCTTCCATCATCAATCTACAGGGTAATACTCTAAGGATCGAAGTATGAATTACTCTATCACCATCCTATGTATCCCTACTTGACTAAAGCCCACATGTATTTTATAAGGATGATTATAAGTGCATCTAAAAGATCTACAAAGACATAAAGATAAACCATTGGAGATCTAAAAAATGGATCCCTCAGTGTGACGTTTAATCAAGCTCTTAGAGATCCACTAAATAGAACCACTATGTTACATTAAGATCAATATCTAGAGATCTACAGGGTCAGTTAGCATACATCAAATATGGTTCGCTCTAGACGTGTATCACATTATTGGGGGTATTTGTTGACCTCTGTAATATAACTAAAAGAAAAAAAATTCAAATCATTACCTTAGCTCATAGCTTATCAATGCCCATACTAAAATCCTATGTTGAATCCAGCTACTAGAGTCACGCCCCTAGTCTGCAAATGGTGTCGAATGTCAGCGGCCCCAATTCTGCCTTGATTCACACCCTGCTAGCATTAATAAAGGAGAAGCGGAGAAAAGCCCTTGGTTCCTACCTCCCTTCCCATGCTCGTACCACAAACCTCCCTACTCGATTTCTTGATTCTTCAATGTCCTCCTCCCGTTGACCTCACTTGTCAAATCCAAAACTCGATCGAACTCTGCCTCCTCTCTGATTGAAGCTTCAATTTGACTAAATCTACCCAACTGCTACCAACTACCCTAGCTCCTGTCGACTCCAAGCCCTAACTAACCTCCACTCTTCGGCTCCTCCATTGTTGGCTGACGTTACCTCCTCCAAAGTCGTTCCTTCCAATCAAATCAGAAGCAACAATGGGATTTCTCTTGCTGCGATGGTAACTTTCTCCTTTCCGTGCGCTACTTAAGCTAAATCCCTTAAATCCACTAAAGGGCTCTTTGGTATGCAGAATTAGGAGGGTAAAGTAATTAAATTACATGCATTTCATAAATTAGGTCATTTGGTTAATTTTGAGCGGAACTTAGTAATTCATCTGAAGCTTTAGGGGTGTATTACCACGGGCTGTTCGCGTGACTTCAAAACCCGCTCAAATTGAGCGGGTTACAAAATCTCTCCCTGTTCGCGTGGGGCAAAGCTTCCAACCAGTCGCTTTGGCATTTGCTTTTGCTTTTGCTGGCTTCTCTTTCGTTCTCGTCACAGCCGCATCGACAGCAGAGAACCCTAGCCTTATCAGCTTCACAGCTTTCGGGATCTCCAACTCGCCTTTGTCCTCCTCGTCTCGTGCCTCTCATACTCGAAGCGCCGGATTCCCACCACTCTTGACAGCCCGTTCTTGCCGGGAACCCGCCTGTTTAATCCGTCCCTCTGCCGTTGTAGTGAATATGTGCCCATGGAAGATCCCAGGCTTTCCAAGAAGGTCCGGTCAAATTTCCCCTAGCAAATCGCTCTGGCGGCTTCCTTTTCATCGACTTCGATGTGGATTTCGTGGGTCACTGGTGCGATTGCTCTTGTTAGATTTGGACAATGTTCTGTTTTCCAATGTTTTTAGGATTTTCTTTTATTGTGGAGGTATTATGAGTGCAGGGGATGCGATGATAGTGAAGAATGTGAATCCGCTGGACCCGTCGTCGGTGGGAAGTGAGGTTTGGTACGGGGAGGAGAGCGGGAAGTATACATATGTGCGGAATGGAAAGGCCGTGGTGTACAGCCAGTTGTATCTGTTTCAAGGGACGGGCATTATTCATCACGTCAGGCTTGATGGTCAGATGTTTGAAATATGTATTTTATTCCTTTAGTGTCAGAGATTTTGTTAGTTTATATGGCAGATAAATCAAACTATAGAATTCTAGAGTTGGGAATTATGGAATAGTTAAAGGAATCACTTGTTTTTGACTTGTAGTGTTTTCTAGGATGATCTAACTTCTAGGCTTCCTTGAAAAGAAAATTTAAGACTCATTTTTGTTTGAATTGGTGGTGGAACTTCACCAACAGCAGTGTTTTGAGCTCTTCTTTTTTTAGAGCTCTTATCATCAACTGCCTTAGCATTTTTATGAGAATCTGACCTTCTAGAGGCTATTTTATGGAGTATACCATCATTTCCTTCTTCTCTAGTTTTTTGAAGAGAATTTTTTAGATCCTCGGCTATCCACATGCAGTGCCATTTTTGTATACCCAGCTATCCACATTGTCTTCTTCTTCATATTCTTTTTTTCTTGTTTGTTTGTTTACGCCATTTTGACTTTTAAGTTTAGGGTCTTTACTGAAATTTTATTAAACTTATGTCGTTGACTCATGCTACTCTCATCTAAGATTAAAAAGAAAATCATTGCTCTACAAGTCTATATATTCTTGCTGTAATCTATCCTCCTCTTACCGATTACATGGGAGGAAAATAAAAAAAGTTTTGATAAATCATTTAAGAAAAAGTTCATTGAATAATATTTATTTTTTATGCTTTATATTATAATTATGTTTTTCTTATTTACTTTATATAATATTTACTTTTTATGCTTTATATTATAATTATGTTTAATTTGTATTATATATTTATAAATAATTATATCATTATTATAATATTTAAATATAATAAATATTTATTACGTCATCCGGTTCGACCCCGGTCAAATTATCGAACCGCTAACCTGTTCTTCTTTCGGTTCATTGACCGGTTCGATTTTCAAAGCCTTGATTACCCCTTTCCCCAGCTAAATGTTATTTGAGGCGAGAAATTCCACCTCTCAAAATTATTTTCTGACAGTACCTACACATTATAAAAAAAAAAAAAAAACACTTTTACTTTACTCTAGATCTACCTAACCAAACAAGGGAATCAATTCTCTTGCGTTTATTTTGCATACAACCAAACAATCTCAAAGTATTCGGCATACACTACATTTATTTTACACTACATTTACTTTACACTGCATTTACTTTTCAGGCAACCAAACAGCCCCTAAATCAATTAAAAGAAAAGGGGGACTTCACTAGCAGTGAGATTTAACGATTCCTTATTGCATGTTTATTTGGATTTAGTTTAAATCTCGTATAAATTTCTAAATCTTGATGGGTTCTAATTCAAATCTTGCATAAATTCAACTCTAATCCGGCTTTAATCCTACTTAAGTCAGTATAAATCTTGTGCTTAAATCCTATTACTAATTAATTAAAATTAATTATTTTAATTATATTTAATTATTATTATTATTAGTTAATTATGATTAATTAATATTAATTTTAAGTAATTATTTTTAATTATATTTAACTAATATTAATAATAATCAATTATAATTAAATAAAATTAATTGTAATTAATCCTTTTTATTATAGTAAATTATTATTTTATTAATTAATTATGATTAATTAAAGTTAATTATAATTAATTATTTTAATTATTAATTTTTATTATTAATTATAATTAGTTCTTACTAATTACTATTAATTATAATTAATTATTAATTTTAATCATAACAAATTATTATTAATTATAGTTAGTTATAATTAATATAAGAGGAAGAAAATGCTTCCCTTGCCTCGACCTACATACCGACTTCGTTGATGTCCCACTACTGAGGTATAATATCCTAAACTTTGAAAATCCATTTACGGTGCTTGTAGTACGACAAATAATCACTCATGCATGCTTTTCTTAGCACGGTGGGAGAAAGTTCATTTGCGGTGCTTGTGGCAAGGTGAATAATCCCCCCTAAAAGTCTTATTATTTTATATTTGTGGCGCACCAAGGACCCCCTATGCACTGGCGGAACCATTCACTGTCAACGGGGGGCAATTGCCCCCCCTAAAAAAAAATTTAATTAGAAGAGGGCCTTTTTGGTAATTTTGCCCCCCTAAAATTTTTATTTTGCCCTAATCGAACCGGTTCCGTGTCTCTCGCATTCATTTTTCCCGCACAGCCGCTCCTCTAACCCTCTCTTCTCTGGCGAGCCGCGAGCGAGAGGTCGCATTCGTTCTTCTCTGCACAGCTGCGAGCGAGAGATCTCCAACGAGCGACGGCCTATGGACGGTGGACACCGGACGCACAATCAGCATTCAACAAGATATTCGGTATTCCACTTTTTTGTCTTCTTGCTCTGAACTCATTAATCATTATAAAATATAAACTATAGAAAAACGTTAGAGCGATATGATCATTCTATCTGTAGAAAAACGCACAATCTGTAGAAAAACGTTAGAGCGAACTCAGCGAAGAAGAGAAAAGTAGAGAGATATTTTCGTATGTTTTTTCCTTTAAAAAACTGGTTTGGCCAGCAGTTGCAGTTCCGTGAGAACTTTTTTAAATTATATTATTTTCTTCTTTGATTTGACAATTTATAAATCAGCTGAGATATGATCATTCTATCTCCATTCATCTTTCTCACAAAATATTAAACAAAGGTTTCGTTTGGAGACCTTGAGAATGGACTTGAGAAGTTATTTTTTTAAAGGTTGCTTTATCCATGTAAGTTTGTTGATGTAGAATCTGTAGATTGAAACCTATAGAAAAACAATAGAGCAAAGAACAGAAAAGCAGAGAGAATTTGATTATTATTGCATATATGTTGTTATGGATTGATTTATTATTGTTGGATTGATTCCTTATATGTTATTTAACTCTTTATATTGAACTTTTTTTTGTTTGATCTTACTAAAAGAGAGTAGACCATGTTAATATAATTTTTCACAGGATATATCAAATCATTTTTTGATTCGAATGGAACGTTATCTAAAGAGGAAAGAACCTTTGGAGACTGATATTAACAGTCTCCCAGCTGATCCAGGAATTCGACCTTCAATTTGGTGTTACGATGTAAATGAAAGAGATAAAATTCGGAGAGCATATCTGTTAAAGGGAGCCCATCAACCAAAAAATCATCAATTCCCCCAAACAATATTTGGCAATCTTGCACGTAGATTTAATCCAAAATGGTTTGAGGAATATCCTGATTGGTTAGAATACACCGTGCATAAAGATGCTGCTTTTTGTTTGTATTGCTACTTGTTCAAACCTCAAGATAAAACTATTACATGACAAGGTGGGGGAGACTCATTTATTGGAGAAGGGTTCATAAATTTGAAGAAGAAAGAAAAATTTTAAGTCACGTTGGAGATCATAATAGTGCACATAATAAGGCTAGACACAAATGTGAAGATCTGATGAGGACAAAAGAACGAAGTCTTCCTATTATATGGTTGAGCAAAGAAGAGAGAAATAGAAAAGATTATAGGGTTATGTTGACTGGATTGTGTACAATTTCTGTTGCGCCAAGGGTTATCATTCTGTGGTCATGATGAGTCTTCCGGATCAGAGAATCGAGGAAATAATTTGGAGCTGTTTGATTTTCTTAGTAATCAAAATGATGAAATAAATAAAGTTTCTACAGCATAATCAAGCTCAAATTTGAAGTTAACTTCGCCAAAAGTCCAGAAAGAAATTTGTTTTGCTGCAGCTGCTGAAACTTTGATATCAATCATAAAAGATATTGGTGACTCCTACTTTGCCATTTTGGTAGATGAATATCGTGATGTTTCTACGAAGGAACAGCTGGCTGTTGCAGTGAGATATGTGGATAGTCTTGGGCAATTTGTTGAAAGGTTTATAGGCATTAAACATGTGGCATCGACTAATGCTATTGCCTTAAAAGAAGCCATGGAAGATATACTTGCTAAACACTCATTGAGCATACATAGGATTCGAGGTCAAGGATATGACGGAGCATCTAATATGCATGGGGAGTTTCATGGTTTGAAGGCCTTAATACTTAATGATAATCCTCATGCATTCTATATTCACTGCTTTGCTCATCAGCTTCAACTATGTTTAGTGGCTGTATCTAAAAATCATTGGCATGCGAAGCATCTTTTTGAGATTACTTCAAGAATTGTTAATACAGTTGGAGCTTCATGTAAGAGGAGTGATTCTCTTAGAGCAATTCAACATGATAAAATAATGTTTTATTTGTCTAAAGGAGAGTTAAACAGTGGTAGAGGTTTGAACCAAGAGACAAGCTTACAACGAGCTGGTGACACCCGTTGGGGTTTACATTTTCATACATTAATTAGCTTGAAGAAAATGTATGCTTCAGTAATTGAAGTTCTTGAAATTATCAAAGAAGATGGGGTACATGATCAACAAGCTGTTGAAGCTGGTGTTCTGATAAATGCTATGGAATCTTTTGATTTTATCCTTGCTATGCACTTATTGATTGATATTTTAGGTGTCACAAATGAATTATCACAGACCTTGCAAAGAAAAGATCAGGATATATTGAATGCAATGAAGTTAGTGCAAATCTCTAAACAACAATTACAGATGATGAGGGATAATGGATGGAATTCCTTATTAGAAGAAGTATCGCATTTTTGTAATGTTTTTGAAGTTAATGTTCCTGTTATGAGTTCTACATTCAAAGCCCGTCGACGATCTGCACGCAGAAATGATGATGCAACAAATTTACATCATTATCAAGTGGAATTCTTTTATACTATCATTGATATGCAACTTCAGGAGCTGAATAATAGATTCTCTGAAGCCAGTACTGAATTGCTTCTTTGTATGTCATGTCTAAATCCAAGTAACTCTTTCTCTGCTTATAATAAGGAGAAATTAATTCGGCTTGCAGAACTATATTCAGTCGATTTTTCTATTGTTGAACTTGTGGCTTTAGAGCACCAGCTATCGACATACATTCTTGATATGCGTTCAAGTGAGGAGTTCTCATCTTTGGACAACATTACTGATCTAGCAAAACAATTTGTTAAGGCTAAAAAAGATATCGTGTACCCCTTAGTTCACCGGCTTCTTGTTTTAGCATTAATTTTGCTCGTTGCCACCGCTACAGTGGAGAGAGCATTTTCAGCAATGAAAATTGTTAAACATAGATTGCGCAGTAAAATGGGAGATGATTGGCTCAACGACTGTCTAGTTCCATATATTGAGAAAGAAGTTTTTGATTTAGTTCCAAATGAAGTTGTAATGCAACATTATCAGAAGATGCAAAATAGAATGCAAAGCTTGTAATTTTTATTGTAATATAATATCTTGTTTGAATTTTGTTATAAATATATATTTTTTATCTTTTTATAATTTTGCCCCCCCTAAGAATTAAGGTTGGTTCCGCCCCTGCCCCTATGAACACTTTTTTTAGCGTCGTGGGAGGGAACTTGGTGTGGCGCTTATGGCGAAGCAAGCGAGGCTTATGCGCTCTTTTCTTAGCATGATGGGGCAAAATATAAGTACTCGTATGCCTGGGAAAATTGCTTTTTCAAATATGTGTTTTTGAATACTCATGCACGTCTTTCTTGATGTGACAAGCATATTATGACTCTTAGTTTTTTTTCCTAAACGGGAAAGACGTCGGGAGGATGCCAAAATTCATATCAAAGTGCACAAGAACTTGAACAAAAAATGAGACTTGGACTTGAGCTGAAAGCTGAAGAGAACTCAAATGACTAATAACAAAGGCTTGAACTTAAATAAATAAAATTGAAATAAGAACTTGAGCTTAAACAGAAGCACAAAGGACTTGTATCAAACTCAACCATGAAGAACATGATTTGAACTTAGACATGAATAATATCAATACAGTAAATCAGCAATATTAGTATCTAAATTGATAATAATAACAATCACTAAAATAATGCGATGAAGTAAATTCGTGCAGTAATAATAATAAGAATAATGCCTCAACAACATGCATTTTAGTAGTCACACTAAACTAGTAAAAAGTTCTGGTTATCATAGTATTTTTTGGTATTAGTATTAGTGTTAGTAAACCATTGGCTCAATAAATAGAGTCGTCACTATTTGCTCATCGGCATAGTAATAATCTCATTATAACTCACAACTAGTGTATCACATAAGTTAGTATAGGATAACACTAAATCATAATATTTAAAGAAAAGAATGTTAACCCACCATTCTATATAGGTCAATCAGTCTCCATACAATGGATCAACTAGTCCTTCATTGTTTATTTCATACACGCATATTATTATCATAATATTACAACTATAATAGCAACAAACTATTACTCAAGCATAAATCCATATCTATTTTCAATATATTCAATAAATAATGTATAATTGAGCTTAATTAAAAAATGCAAAAATATCATAACGATAGATAACAAAAATCATATTGAGCAAAAATTCATATTTTCAAAATTTAACCAAAATATTGGAAATTAAATAAAATGATGTTTTAAGACTTTTATTATACTACATTACTATTTTTAGAGGTCAAAATAATTTTTTGGGTAGACAAATATCATTGTATTTTCGAACTCACATAATAAAAAATCTCAAATAAATATTCAAAATACTCATAATCATGATCTCTATAACATACAAAAAGTTAAATGGTGAAAATTTTGTTAATACAAAGTTATTCACATTTTTTTATAATAAAAATACAAATTTGATAACAAAAAGTACAATATATTTGAAATCAGAAATAACATAAAGGTTCCTTTAGTGAGATGAGCAATTATCCCAACTGGTTCAATTGACCAAAATTGCTCCACGGCCTTCAAATCTCAATTTTATTTTTCTCTCACCTAACTTTTTCTCAAAATTCCTTAAATCACCTTTATATTTGGCCAAACTAAATGGGTAATTGGATTTGAAATGGTTTTTTTATAATGCTTTAAGATATTTTAATATAATATAATATTTAATTTAATAAATTATTTAATATAAAATTTAAATAAATTATTTTAAGACTAAAAAATTACAAAAAATATCCATAAAATATGTCATAATATTTAAAAAATATTGGTAAAATTGATTTACAAAATAGACACATAACGGTCTTAAAATCCTCACTTGTACTAATAGGTTCCAATTCCTTAAGGATTTTCACATATATCCAAAAATTACAAAAAAAGAATATTTTAACTAAAAGACTTCAATCAAAATACGGGCTATTATAATCTACCCACCTTAAGAAAATATCATCCCTAATATTTCCCTTAAGGATTAGGGCAGAAAATCGAGATAAATCAAATCTGTATAATCAAACTCATAAAAAATCATACAGTCATGCAGATCATTATTCACATGTCATTAAACTAAGTATATAAACTAATGCATATTAAATTGTCCATCTTACCTAACTCTCAATCAAATCCTACAGCTCTAGTAACAAATAATTCTTCTAATAACTACACTTTAATACCAATTATGATGCCCTCAAATCTAATTTGGAAGAATTATTCTTATCTTTTAATAAATAATAACTAGAGCTATCTAATATCATCTATTAATAATAAATAATAAAACAAATTCTATTATTCAAAACATCAATGAATATATCTATATTCATTTCCAAAATTATATACAATACTCAGGATCTATATAATCATATCATAACTATTCTATTATGAGTATAAAGGAATAACTAAAATAAAAAGAAACATAATCTAAAGAATCTTGATCTTCCTTACACTCCGACTCGGCTACTCCCCTTTCTTGACATGAAATTATTTAATCACATATAATGAGCTAAAAGCCTAACAGGCCACCAAAACCTATAATTGAATTAAGTACTATAGGGTAGTAATATGTATGTCAATAGTCAAATTATAATAGCTACATTCATATGATCATTGAATCAGTGTATAAATTGTAAATCTCAAATGTAGTAGTAGCATAATTTGTAAATAATAAAATAGTACAGTACAGAGGCTAGTGAAGTTATAAACCAGTATGAGTTTTAAATATATAAATCAATCATTGTATTAATAATACAAATCAGCATAGAAGTCATATAAAATATCAAATCAAAATATTAGTAAAGACTATCAAAATCAAATCAATGTAATAAAATCATAAAGGAATGTACAGATGATGTAATAAACCATATTTTGACTTTGCCAATTTTTTTTCTAGAGTCATTATAACTCCAAATCATAAATTATCTTAGATATAGTAATTTGATTATAATATTTTACTTACACAATTTTTTTTTTGTAATTTTTGGGCACCGGTGAAAATCCTTAAGAAATTGGTATAAGTGAGAATTTCAAGAACGTTATGTGTCAATTTTGTAAACCGATTTTATAGATATTTTTTAAATAATATGTTTTATTTTATGAATATTTTTTTTTATAATTTTTGAAGTCCTAAAATAATTTATTTGAATTTTAAAGGTATTTTACTTGGTTTACGGCCCTAAGAGAAGGTTCATGTTGACGTCCAAGGAGCGATTGTATCTCAAAATTATCCAAAAATTATAATTTTGCATTGGATTAAAATTTGAAGAGCTATAACATATATTTTTAAACTTTGTAGGCTTTGACATCTGAAAAAAGGGGGCAATTGAAATATCATCAAATTATTTTTATGATTGGACATGAATCTCATGGAAAATTTGAATTACAAATTTTCAAGATTAAATCTGGGACCATCTAAACTTTGATTTCAGCAAACTTAGTCAAACTAAATGCCTTGAAAAGACGAACCCAACAACACCAAATTCAACACAATCCAAGTTGAATTAGGTCAAAACCAAGGGCCCAAAATACATTTAGAAGGTTCAAAGCATAAATTGGATGACTAAATGATATCATGTGACATTCTTATAGACAAATCAAGCGACTCAACGAGATAAATCCAATGAGCCCAAGATTGTTGAATTATGGTATCATTAAGGCACTTAAATACTCAATAAATGGTCAATTATCAAAGAAGTCAATTTCGACCGTCCATTCAAAACATTCCCAACATGCTCTTGATCTTCTCTATATTCTGTATTCATGCACTCCCAAAAGACTATAAATCGACCCCGCATTTTTCATTGAAGAGGGGACTAAGCATGGAGGAAAGAAGAGAGGAAATGAAAAGAAACCTAAGATCCATCTTGCCACCAAGCAACTCCTCGATCACTACCTGACTACCTAGTTTCGTCGGACTTCTTCCCGGCCATCGACTATCATTGGACTTTCACCCAACCACCGGCCATTGCCTACCTATTATGGTCTTTCCAAACTCCGTAGCCCGATAATTGTCCTCCGACTACCCTCGCCTGACTACTATCTTTCTGACCTCTGTTATCTGCCGACTATAATTCTACCGACCACCATCATCCAACTATGATCTTTTTGACCTTCGTCATGCTCTGACTTCAAGCTTTTTGACCATCATCACCAACTATGGTCTTTCCGTCCTTTGTCACCCGTCGACTATGAGCCTTTGGACCATCATCATCCGACTACGGTCCTTCCGACCACTATCACCTGACTACAAGCTTTCCTACTTCAGTTGCCCGACTACAGTTTTTTCGACCATTGTTGCCCGACTATGATCCATCAAATCTACATAGGTAGTCTATTATGATCCTACCAACCAAGCGAGCATGTTAACATTGATCTTTCCAACTCCTACCATGTAATGCACTATATGATGTACATTTGTTACATCTCTCTTTGAATATTAATTACATTTGAAATTATCCTAATATTAATATCAAAGCCATGAAATCAGTTTTTTTTTTTTTAATAAAATACTTTTTTATATGAAAGAGCTGATTCTTCGATGTAAGATATAATTAATATAATACTTCGGATCTCAATAAAAAATTGAGCACTTCAATAATGAAATCCTTAAACTTAAAGCAACGTATCGCATTGATTTCGTATCGATCAAAGATCTTAAGATCCGCTTAGTGCGGCCTTAATTATACGTAAAATTAAGGCTTTGTTTGTGTTTGTTGTTTTCTAAAACCGTTTTTTTATACGTAAAAGTATATTATCTGTTGCCATTGACCCCCTTTTTTGCCTACTCGAAACCCTTGACAATAAAGAAAAATTGGAGAGCACCAACGGCATTTGAATGTTGAGAAGTAAAAAGATATGACTAAGGAGAAATGATTACGTGCAGAGTACCTAGCTCATGTTCGGGAGAGATTATTAGGTGCGGAGTGCGGACGGGGAGAACCGTCCGCACAAGCATTGGGTACCTAGCGGAACCCGCATTCGGTAGCGCTGGGTACCGCTGGGTGTGATTGTGCACACTTCGCACCTAATTTTTTCCATGTTCGGGCTCCACTTTGTGTAACTTGTATACATCTTATATACAATTTATAAGCCATGTTATTTGGTTTCATTCGAATCTGAAAGTTTTCGGACTCCGCACGTAATAATTTCTTAATGACTAAGTCTTAATTCTGGAAAAGAGGAATTGATAGGACCGATAACCTATAAATATGGAGGAAAAAAAAAAGATGTGTCATGAAGTTGTTTGTTAGGGCTTCGTTTGGAACATCTTTCTCATTAATTCAAAATGATTTTTTTTTACAAAAAATTCTAATATTTTAAAATAATTTTTTAGAAAGCACTAAGAAAGCTATCGCAAACAAATCCTTGATCTCATTAGGAAGTGCGTATTGATGAAACCGAAGAAATGTGCATTGGGAGAGGCTAGGGCTGGCAACATAACAAAGAGATTGAGGATTCTGTTATTTTTTATTTTAGGAAAAAGTGATTATAAATAAGCTGGTTTTAAGCATTATATATCTTCTTCAACTTCAAAAAAAAAAAAATAGTTATGCGCCACATATCCGAGGGAAATTAACTCAGTCTAGTGCTTCGGCGCCGGAAACAGCCTTCCTGCCACCGCAAGAGCCTCCGTCCTAACAATCCTCCGCCTTGTCGCCGGAACCTTCAGCTGCTTCTCCTCTTCCCTCCGGCGAAAACTGACCGTTAGGTCCGTAAATGCCCGCAGAATATGTTTATGTACGCCCCGTTCATTAAGTTCCAAATAACACAACAAAAGCTCCTCCATAAAATCCCAATCCAACGGCTTCAACGAATCCATGTGGCGAGCATCCATCATGTCCTCCATAGATCGACGGAAATCCTCGTAAGGGTCTTTAGAAAATGTCATCACCGCCACCCCTCCGCCGGGAACCTCCGCGGCCTCCCCGCTGCTGGAGGTCGGCGATGATGGCTCCGGTGCTGAGGAGTCGTCTCCGGCGTCCTCTGCAAGCGAGCTGGAGGTGGTCAGCCGCGGTGGGTAGAGGGATTGAAAGTTCTCGTGTAGGAATCGGTCGACATCGGAAAGGGTGGCGGCGGCGTCGGCGGCGGTGCGGTTAACAGCGAAAGAAGGAGTTTTGGGGTATTTACAGGCGGAGAAAATTCCACCGGAGGAGGAAGAAGGGGTGGAGGAAAGGTGGCTGAGAGATCTTGGCACCTTCTTCAGCATAGAGTAGTAGATTTTGATGGATTTCTGAAATCCTTTCTTCTTCTTCAACGGCATATTCGACCTCTCTGTATTTTTCTTGGCTTCAAAGAGAGAGGTAGGAGACAATGGATCCATGCTTGTTATTTATAGTATAATTTTTGCATGGGTGATATAAATGTGATAATTAATTTTACCGAACTGTTATGAAATTAATGAGATTAAATGGAGGAGTTATTAGTTTCATGTGGAATTTAAGCCGATTAATTTACTGCCTGTGACAATTTAGCCATTAAAAAAAATTGTATTTAGATAATAATAAAATGAATTGTTTAAAATTAGAAGATATTTAAACATGAATAAAAAGTGACTAGTTGCTTAGGGGCGTAAGTTAGCCGAGCCAGCTTGCAAGTATGATCAAACTCAACTCGTTAATGAACTCGCAAGTCGAACTTATTGAGCCACGAGTTCGCACTCGAGCTCAGTTTAACATTATATAATATATTTTAATATTTTTAAATAAAATATATTATTAAAAAAATAAAATTCACACAACTCTCTTTGGCCTATTGGTTGAGAGCTTAGATTTCCAACTAAGAGGTCCAGAGTTCGAGTCTATGTGTATGCGTTGTGTGTGTGAGTTTGCCTTAAATGGCCTAAATGTCCAAAAAAAAAAAAAAAAAAATCTAAAATAACTAAAATTTTAATTTAAAACTAGGACATCAAGCTAAAAAATTGAGTCAAACTTGAGTTTTTCAAACGAGCTTGATCTTAGTAAAAACAAAATAAGCTTAGCTCAATGAGGCATATCATTGACTCGGCTTGACTCATTTACACCCGCACATCTAGCCGGTCGGCCATTCAGCAGGCGACTAATTAATTTTTTGATGAAGATTATTTCATAATTATTAAACTTATTTTTAAATAAATGTAATATAAAATTTGATTGAATCCTCGTATATTATTAACTGTTTTAAGATCCATCCAAATCAAATTTTGATCAAAATATTTTCACCAAAAAAAATTTCCATTACAACCGGTAAACTTAGTTAAGAAGTTCATCAAGATTAGTGCGATGAATGTGTATGGTGATTAGGAAGTGCAATTAATTCCAGGTGCTAAGAAAGAAGCATTGTTTATTACAGGAGTTAAGAGCTTGAAAGCGGTTTCTTAAGGGCAAGGAAGAAACATTTTCCTTAAAGAAGAATGTACATTTCAGTTTAAGGTTTAGGGTTTAGAGTTCAGGAGAAATTATTATGTGCAGACAGGGGCGGAACCCCTCCATGGGTAGGGGAGGCAATTTCCCCCCTTCAAAAAAAAAATTTTTTTTTAATGCTTTTATTTAGATTATTTTTAGTATTTATTACAAGGGCTTTAAGCAAGTTGCCCCCCCCTAAAAATGTTAAATACTGTGGTCTTTATGCAATTGCCTCAAATATAATTAAATTCATTGTGTAGATGTATTATTGTTAGGGAATGATGAACCAAATACAAAGAGAAATAGTAAATCAAAATTTGTTCCGGGGGCGTTGCCCCCGGAAACCTCCACAGGGGCGCTGCCCCTTGACCCCGCGACCTGACCGGTCAGGTCGAACCCCGCCAGGGGGCGCTGCCCCCTTGGACCACCGACATATATGTGAACAATTACTTATATGTTTGCCCCCCTGAAAATTATGGCTGGTTTCGCCCCTGTGTGCAGACATCGAATCGTCTTGAGACAAATGAGCTAGAGCGCGTCACGTCATTCAGTACACGGTGGTACACAACACCGGTACACAACAAAAAAATGACATGTCGTGCTCTTATTCATCTCCGGACGCCGCCCGGTGTCCGAACAAAATAGTTAATCAAGGTTTAGGGTTTATGACAATTAAGGTAAATTCATATACATATTACATACGCAAAGCTTCAAACTCAAGACTAATTAATTGATAGGCAAAATAACCAACTAGCATATCAAAGTGAGTTGTGTTTCTATGGATTATTAATTGTTATGGCTTAAGAGCTAAGACTTAAGGGTTAATAAATGATCACCATATTTAGAATGTGATTAGAGTAATGCTTGAGGTAATTAAGGAAATTAACTCTTTAAGATGGAGAATTTATAGAACTAGGAGAGAAATTTTTCATATGAAAAGGTAAGAAGGAAAAAATATTGTGTAACTAAGCTGATAAGTTTTTACTAACAATAAAATTCATTTATAAAAATTTATCCACCTCTAATAATTTAAAAAATATTGATTTAATGTGCATGCTATATACACTAGAAAATTCACTATCAAGCACAAATCTCAATGTAATTTTTTAGTTAAAAATTTTAAGAATTAAATTTATGAGCATTTGAACTTTGATTTCGGAAAAATTTATAGTTGAATTTGACATCTCAATGAGACAAACCCATATTCTTTGAAAGTGAAATGATTTGACTCAAAATGAGATCAAATCAAGTATTTGAAGCACCATTAAAAGTTTCAAAAAATGAAATAAACTAAATAAAAAAAAATCATATCCATATGCTAGAGATGCACTAATCGCACACAAATCACACACACAAAATAGTTCATAAAATATAAAAAGCGCAAAACACTATTTATAAGTGTTGTCACTTACTAGGGGCATGCACCCCAAACTCATGTTAGCAAATGTCACACACAATATCGGTGAATGGCATCCCGGAACATCAACATACGTATGGGTTGAGTTTTGGACCCAAACATGCCTAATCAAATATTTTTGGAGTCCCCGATATCATGTATCAATATTTCGACTCAATTTGGTATTATTTTTAAGTCTAATAGGACTCTACAACCAACTTTCAATAATTTTAAAGAATTATGGGCAAGTATTTTTCAAAATTTTTGCTCCAATAAATACATTGACTTCATTGAAAACTATAAGTTTTTTTAATTATATTTTACATTATAAGTTTTTTTTTAACCTTTATTTTTGGATGGTATAAACTTCGATGTTAAATAATAAAGGGGTAATTGAAATATCACAAGAAAAACTACTTGATTAAGCATGAATCTCAATGCAATCTTCGAGTTAGAAACTTCTAGAATTAGATTTAGGACTATCTGAATTCAATTTTAACAAATATATATCCAAACTAAATGTCATGATGAGATGAACTCCTTGATACCAAAAGTGATCTAGTCCAACTCAAAATGAGCCTAAATCATGCACTTGAAGTATAATTGGAAACTTCGAGTTCTTTTTTGGATGACCAGATGATCTCCAAATATTACATGCTTACAAATAAATTAAGCACTTCAATAAATGAATCAAATGAGCCTATGATTGCTTAATTATGACATCATTGGCACCTAAATGTTACCAACAACCCATGTTGAGGCAAATTGGAGAAGACCACCTTTAACTTTAGCTAAAGATGGTGATGCTCTACCCCTTCTCTAATCGCTATTTCGCAGAAGAAATAGGCTTTTTATTTAGCGTTAAACATATGATTAATGATTAAGGGGATAAATACATGTCATATAATGGAATATTTTAGGGTTTTGATTAGATTTACAAAAATTTTGCTCTTTGAAAACTATAAATAAACCTTTATTCTCTACATGAAGAAGAGCTGGATTAAAGAGAAGAAGAAAGCTTAAAGGTTTCCTAGATCTCTACCTAAACACCATCATTCAACCCTTATTAACGAACCATTTCCATTCAACCACCTTTGTTAGACCATTGACATATGACTCACATTGTCCAACTACGATCTCCCTCCTAACATCACTCAATTATAATCCTCTCAACCCTATCATATGACTTAATCTCCTTATCACCATTAATAATTATAGTCTTTGTACCATCTTTGGTCTACTATCATCTCTCGATCATCATTTCCTGCCTAGGATCTCCTAACCATGATAATATCCTCTAACCATCATTAATTGAAAAGAATCCTCTAACCATTCTTATCTAACTACAATCATATGACCATTATTGCCCCATTATAATACTCTTACTGTCCTTGGCTGAAAATGATCATTTGACCAATATCGCCTAACTATAGTTCTCCATCTTCACCCAACACCATTCTTTTGATCACCATCGCTCAACTAACTTTGATATCCGAACCAATATCATTAGACCACCACTATTATACCACCATCATCAAACCACATTGATTAAACCTCTACACTCTAACCACCATCATTCAATTGCTACCATTTGATCCCACCATATAAACACCATTGTTTAACTACCTCCTCTAAACCATTGTCATTTGACCAACTTTATTAGACCCCCACTATCAAATCCCCCATCACTTGACTATAGTCTTTTTGACTAGGGGTGTTAGTGTGCCAAGTTAGCTCAAGTTTGACTCATTAATGAGCTCATGAGTTAAGCTTTTGAGCTTGAGTTTGAGCTCAAACCATAGTTCATTTGAAAAATGAGCTCGTGTTCAAGCTTGAAGGAATTCAACTTGTTAGCTCATGAGCTATATCTTATCTTTGCTTTTTTATATTAAATAAAGTTAAAACATTTGTGCTTCAAAATTTATTTGGTCAAAATCCTTTATAATTTTTAAAAAACAAAGTTAAATCTGCTACATACAATACTTTCTCTAGCAAGATAAATTATTATCACTGCACTATTACACCCATTAAAGCACTACTACATTATTTTTTTCTTGGAAAAATGTTATAGTAACATTATCCATTAAAATAAAAATGTAATAAAAGCCACTGCATGCTATCAACCTTCTCACCAAGCTCCCATCTCGACTCCCAAATCTGCTACATACAATACTTTCTCTAGCGAGCTACCTAAGCCTTCTCCAACAAGTTGTCTCTATAATATATTCTCTAGTGAGCTACAGAGCCTTCCCCAGCCACTACCATACCTTTTTGATGAGCCCCTATATCTTTCTCCATCAAGCTATGGAGTCAAGCTTGAGTTTTTAGGCATTTGATGGGTTGAGCTTAAACTTAATACATTAGCTCGCCTTGAGCTGATGCTTGAGTTTGAGCCTACTCATAATTGGATGAGCTGAGCTCATGTTAAGTGTGACTTGAGCTTGACTCGACTTGACTCATTTACACACTTACTTTTGACTATTATCCTCTAACTATGATTTCATGACCATTATCACCCAAGAATAGCCTCTTAAACACTACATGCAACTACAATCTCCTTAACACTATTGCTCGACTATGATCTATGGATCATCATGACCAAACTACACTAGTCTCCTGAACACCATCATCTTCCTATGATCTCCTGGCTACCATCAACTTATTTCTCCCGATCGTTATTCCTCAGCTATGATCTCCCATTCACCATTGCCTAACTAAAGTCATTCGACCACCATTGCTCAACTATAGTACTCCAACTATTATCACCAAAGTATAACTACCACCACCCCATTACTATATGTCGACCAATATCTCCTGATTACATTCATTTCTTGCTATCCATGAATAGCAATGAACACCATCTCAATAAGGCTAGTGCACATTATCAACACCAAGATTTAAATTGGATTTGTTGGTCTATAGGCTCCTCTCTTCAAAGGAGAATGACTAAAGAGAAATCAAACAGACTATTGAAGATAACTCTAATGTCTGAAACCTCTTATAACTTCTGCTATTTAATGAATCATATACAATTAGTATTTATTATATTGTACCAATCCCTTTCTGAATAATAAGAAAGGATATTATTTTTAACTGATAATATATACTAGTAGAATCATTTCAATAGTTATAAGTCCCCATGATTTTTTCTTTTTTAGGTTTTTTACTTAAAAGATATATTGTCACTTGCAACTCCTTTTTTATTGATATATGTATATTTTTATATAAATATAATATTGGTAAAAGATAAATAATAATTGTAACATCCAAAGACCTAATATAGAATAATTGTATCTTTTTATCTTCTTGATTATCGACCATAGTTCACTAGTTGCACCTAAAGAAAATAAGACAATGAAAATAAAAAATACATTACTATTCATCTAATATTTACACATTGATCAAAGCCCAAAATATCATATGCAATAGCCATAATGTCCATTTCAAAGAAATTTAGTCTGTCACTGCAAAGATAAAGATGTTAACATTCAATCTTTTATCCCACTATGTGGGGTTGACTATATGAATCATTTTTCTCCATTATGTCATGTTACGGGTCAAATTTTCATTTAAATCTAATAAAGAAATGTCATTTCTAATATTTTCTAACCAAGTCTTTTTAGGTCTACCTCTATGTTTCTTAACACAATCCAAATCTAACATATCTACTCTCCTAACTAGGTCATCGGAAGGCCTCTATTTTATGTGTCTAAACCATTTAGGGCGACCCTCTCTAATCTTATCTTTCAATGAAGCTACTACTACCTTTCCACATATATGCTCATTTTATATCCTATCTCTAAGAATAAATCCACTCATCTACCTGAGCATCCTTATCTCTATAACACTAAACTTAATTTTGTGCTTCTCGTTTAATGGCCAACATTCTACACCATAAAACATTGCAAGTCTCACTACCAACTTATTGAGTTTTCCCTAAAGTTTAAGGGGTACTTTTCTATTACACAACAAACCCAATGCATTCGTTCACTTCAACCATCCAGCTTGAATTCTTCTAATAATATCTCCATCTATTTCACCATCACTCTGAATAATAGACCCAAGATATCTAAAATTTGTACTCTTATTAATGACTTGATCACTCAAAGTCATAATCCCTCCACTAAATCTATTACTACTAAAATTATACTCTATATATTTGGTTATCTACTCAACCAAAAACCTTTAAACTCTAAGTTTAACCTCTATAATTCAAGTTTACCTGTAGCTCCCTCTCTAATATTAACAACAAGAAAAATATCATTCTCCAAAACCATATACCGGGCTACAGCCTCATACAAATATCTAATGACACATCATAACTACAAAATAAAATATAAAATATAAAAAATAACACATAACCTAGATATCCTAATTAGCCTCACTCCATTGATTCCTTATCCTTACTTGAAAAATATGTAAAAATTGCATAATGAGCACAAAGGCCCATCATGTTACCAAAATCTACAACTAAAAATCAATGCACAAAATAAAACTAATATGCATATAAGAAATCATATTTCAAATGAATAATGGTCTATCATATTAATTCATATCATTTCTATATTAATTGAGTATATCATATATCATGTATCTATATCGGTTTTACTATATATCAGTTTTATTTTTTATATCAGTATCATCAGTCATGCCTCATCAATCGTATCATTCTTATCTATCATTAGTCTTATCTCTCATTAGTCTTATCAGCCATCTATCTTATATATTATATATCTCATTTATTAATAATCTTATTTATTAGTGGTTGTATCTTTCATTCATCTTATCTATCATCGATCTTATCTTTCATTGATCTTATCTATCATTGGTCTTATCTATTATTAGTCACGTATTAATTTTTAGTATCTCATTAATTATATATCAGTAATAACCTTATCATTCATATCAACAATCTTAATCATAAATTATTAGTCTTCTCAATCATAATAGTATCAATCCCAACTATTTCATATATCATATCAATTAATTTGTTTTACTTATTCTTACATACATTTCATATTATGAATGCCAAAATAATATACCACTTGTACACATCATATGCAATTAACATGTTATTATAATCTTGTACACATCTATTCAACGTGCTCATAACTATGCATGCATTCAAAATGCATGCTATGCCAAATAAACAGTAACTATATGCGTACTATATATATAATGTCTAAATTTAGTACATTATCTCCCGATCATTTTGCATCAAATCTTATGCCATCCATTTTAAATAAAATGTAATATATAAAACAATAACTTGTGAAACTTCAATATAAATCAATCAAATTGTTTAGAATAATGATATTTATCACATGTCAAAAGTTACATGATAAAATTTGTTAAAATGAAAGATATTGCATTTTTATTAATTTCATAAGGAAAAAATAAATAGAATACAAAATAATTAAAAATAGATGTAGAATAGATGACACTTATAATGATCAGAATTGTTTTTATAATAGATGCAATGGATGAAAAGCCCTAGAAGGCTTTTTCTCTCTTCTTTCTCTCCTTTCCTTTCTCTCTTTTTTCTCTTATTTCACTCAATTCTTTTTCTTCCCCAATGGAACTGGATATGTTTAAATGATGAATCTACATACTTTGTTTGTGGTTTATCGCAAAATTGTTGTGTTTAGTTTAAGGTTTATGACATTTAGGCTTTTTGCACCTACTAAAAACTGTGAATGTTATTTGACTATGTATATTTATATTTGAATGTCCTAATATATACCGATGGGTTATAGTCTTTAATTATTTATATTTGAATGCCCAGAAGAGTCATGTTTTTTTGGTACAGAAACTGTGTAAAAATTTATATAAAGCCCTAAATGTGTACATTATAAATGTCTTTTTTTTTCTAATAAATAATGTGTAGAAGATATTTTATGTGTTACTTTTGTTCATTTGGAATCTTTTTGATCTTTTATTTTCTATATTGTTAAGTTCATAAACCCTAAAATAATTTTTTTCATAATACATAGCTGTGTATTACTATGTACAGGCTTTCTTATAATGATTTTAATACTTTATGTGTAGAATTTGTTAATTTAAAGCTTTTTGAGCTTGTATATAGTTGTGTACAAGGTATAACACTGCAAAATGCCTTTAAATTAATAAATACAACACTATGTATTATTATAAGCTTGTATCACAATAATATACAACAATACACAACTGTGTACAAGCACAAAAAGCTTTCAAATAAATAAACACAACACTGTATATTTTTATAAGCTTGTATCTAAGCTTATACATGGGAATACACAATTGTGTACAAGCTCAAAATACTTTAAAATACATAAACACAATATTGAGGATTGTTATAAGCTTGTAACTAAGCTTGTATACTGCAATACACAACAATACAAATTATGTATAAGCTCAAAAAGCTTTCAAATAAACAAACATAACACTGTGTATTATTATAAGATTGTAACTAAGCTTGTACATAGTAATACACAACAATATACTGTTGTGTACAAGCTCATAAAGCTTTCAAATAAATAAATATAACATTGTGTATTGTTATAAGCTTCTAACTAAGCTTGTACACAATAATATACATCAATACATAGGTGTGTATATGCTAAATAAGCTTTCAAATAAAAAAAAACACAATATTGTGTACAGTTATAAGATTGAATCTAAGCTTATACGCAGCAATACACAACTGTGTATTAGGAGCATAAACACATTACTAACATAATTTCACTAATATATTGTTGTGTACTAATTAAAAAAGTTTTCAAATGAACAAATATAATATTATGCATTTTTATAAACTTGTATCCAAGCTTAAACATAACAATACACAACTATGTAGAAATAACAAATGCATAGTTGTGCACAAGGTTAAAAAGCTATAAAATTCACACATCAAACACATGAATAATTGAGATCATTGGATATAAGCTAGTACATGACAAAACACAGTATGTATTATGAAAAATAAATACATATTGAACACAATTTTCTAAGAAATTTTACATCAATTATTTTGCTAGATGTGTTAAACATTAATTATTACAATGAAATAAGTATACATCAACCATTTTTCTTGGAGGCAATGATATTCATCATTATCCTCTTATACTTAAGTGTTGGCTGGTTGGTTGCTTCCCCATATATAAATTCCTTTATGAAGCATACAGGCATGATTGAGATCTTGACCTGTATTGATGGTGAAAACTATTCTATTATAGTTACCTCTATGACAGGTTTCTTACTCTTATATTTTTTTTCTTCTTCTCTCAATATCTCTTCAATCTTGCATTAGATATGCCTTTAGACTACACTTTAGAGTGTCTTTTAAATTTTTTTAATTCCACCCTATGTATTGCCTACAAATTTATGGTTTCTCTTACCATCAAGGATCAACATATATATCTTTTTGAGCTCTTGCTAACCATCACAATAGTAAGAACTTTTCAGGGATATGCATAATATCTAGTTACCTTATAACTCTCATGCAATAAGAATATAATAAACACTAATTATCTCAAACTTCCCACATATGCATTGAATGCTACCCTATTCTACATTAAAATGAACAAACCAAAGGATAGATTGGTCTTTATTCTCTACGCTTTTGACAAGAAACTTTGATAGTTTACTTGAGGTATAGTCTATACACATTCCAACCAAACCCATAATAATAATAATAAAAAGACTATATATTTACAGGAAACATAGTAAAACTTAGGAGTATAAAATTTATTAATAATAATCCCATTTTATCTCTAATGGCTGGCTATAAAAAGTCTTCCTAGACTTTTTGTGTACCACATTTCATCTCCTCGAAGAATGCAACATTTTCCAAACCAATTTTCATATCCATTGACTATTTTTTGCTTTTATTTCTCAGCAAGTATTTAAAAAATAGTTTACCTATCAAAACCCTAAATATTTAGTCACTTTCATGGGTTTCTATCTTAAAAATAAAAAGGCATGTTTGGATCGGGTCAGGTCTTCGAGACACACTTTTCTTCATGTTAGCATTTAATATAAATATTAGAAATCCTCATGTCATCATGTATTTAGAGTTTGAATGCAGAGCTATATTCGAACTCCACACATAATAATTCTTCAAATTGAAGATAATTACAAATTAATATGGGAATTTTTATATATTTATCATAATACATCATCCACCATAAAGACCACTACAAATTTACAAATATAAATACATCATACCACTACAAATTTTTTAGCCCATAATAAATTCAAGACATGTAGGCTATGCCATAGACAAATCAATCTCAAATGCAATCCTAATGCAAGAGCATTTCTATTATTTATTCACTTGAATTATGCTCATCCTACCTCTAGGCCTCGTGAGTTCAAGCTCTAGAAGACTTTGGATGATGCCCGAGGTGGAGGGGACCATTGGAGCTCCAATATGTTCGCTCCGACCATTGGCATCCACAGGTCAGGTTAGGATGAGTTGGAAAGCTTGTTGGAGGTCTGATGAGTCAAGCCATATGGTCAATTGGGCATGGTGAGATCTAATTCATGAAAATGGCTTGGGTTGACCCAAACCTGTATGGTTTGGGTCAACTTGGGTGCAACCTAGGTCAGGTCAAGGGGTTGGTTTGATGTGGAAGTTGTGTTGAGTCATTGACCACCTAATGCAAGTGGTAATTGGGCTTGATATGGTATAATGTGAGAGATGGCTTAAGTTAAAGTGGTTTTGACCACTTTGGCTAGCCTAGAGATTGACCCAAGTCAACCCAAGGGCTAGGTTGACTAAGGTAGGTGTATTAGGCCTAGGGCAAGCAAAATGAAGTGTTGAATTTGGCTGGTGGGGCCTACGTTGAGAAATGACTCAACTTATAGTGGTTTTAACCAATTTGGGTTAGCCTAATTCCCAAACCAAGCTAACCCAAGGGTTGGGTCGACTAGGGTAGGTGTATTGGGTTAATAGGGACACAATGCAACCATTAGTTTGATTTGATTTAACTGGGATTGAGATTTAGCTCATAGGAGATCTCTCTTTGGAAACTTGGGTCAAGCCAAATGGATAACCCAAGTGGGCCCAAGGATCAGGTCCTTCAAAGGGTCATGCCTAAGGGTTCAATGGGTGGTCTTAGAGGTTTGAATTGGCTTGCAAAAGCTTTAGTCAAAGGGTTTGGATGAGATAAAGAGGTATGTATAGTTGGTCAAACTTGGTTGACATGGTCAAGAAAGTTGACCTAGGATTAAGAGTTTAGTCCATTGAGTTTGAATTGGCCATTTTAGTCCAATGGGAGTGATCCCAAGTAAATAGGAATCCATTTGAGTTGAAATGCAAGTTTAAAGGCTTAACGGGTGGTTTAGTTAACTATATTTGACATTGTCAACCAAGTTGATCTAGGGTCAAGAGTTGAGCTCATTGAGTTCAAATTGGTCATATGAACTCAAGGGGAGAGGTTTATAGTCAAAAGGAATTCATTTGGTTTGAAATTACCATTTGAATCCTTAAAGGGCATTTTGGTCAGTCATGGTTGACTTCGTCAACCAGATCAAACCAAAAGGTGAATTTGGGTCCATTGTGTTCCTAATGATATTTAGGATCCATTGGGATAGATTTTGAAGCTTGATATGGTTGAGCTAAGTTGAGTTTTGAAGAAATTTCTAAAATGCCCTTTAAAGGATATTTTGGTCATTTTGACCCTCGTCAACTCTAGGCAAAGTTTGATTAAGTAAAGTGTACGTTACTAATTAACATGTCATAAGGAAGGACATGGACATGGTCAAAGGCTTTGGAGAAGGTCCCAAGTCAAATTCTACAATATGGAGGGTCCAGTGGCATAAGTCATAAATATTTGAAGGTTTTATAACCTTAAGAAATAGATTTAGTTTTTGGGGTTAAAAATATATATTGAGCTCAAATTTGGAGGGTTGACAAGTGGGCTAGGTTTCAAGACAACAAAAAATTATTCATGAAGGCTTTTGGGACATGGGAGCCCAACCCTAGGATTTGGCTTGGAACCTTTGTTTTGGACTGGATTATGGTTTTGAATGGTTGATTTTAAATTACCCCTATTAATGGCAATCAAATGAATGATTGAGATTAATTTGATTTGATTTGAATGTTGATCAGAAGTTGGTTGAAGGATGGACTAGAACTTAGAAGTATGAAAATTGTATTGAAGGTTGGATTAAAAGATGAACTGGAACTTAATTAAGAGTTGGATTGGGATTTGATTGGGACCTGTATGATTGACAAGTGGGCACCTCCCAATCATTAGATCACCAAAAGAAAACCCAGATTGGTCCTAGTGACCTCATACATAAATGAGGTCAACAGCCAAATAAATAGTTACCAAATGCATATCATATATATAATGTCTAGATTTAGTGCATCATCTCACGATCATTTTGCACTCAATCTTATGCTACCCATTCTAAATAAAATGTAATATATACAAAATTAACCAGTGAAACTTCAATATAAATCAATATAACTTTTTAGAATAATAATGTTTACCACATTTCAAAAATTATATGATAGATAATGCATTTTTATTAATTTAAGAATGAACAAAATAAACAAAATACAAAATCATTAAAGATAGATGTAGAGTAGATGACACTTAAAATGATCATAATAATATTTATATTAGAAGCAACGAATAAAAAGCCCTTGAAGCCTTTTTCTATCTTCTCTTTCTCTCCTCTCCTCTCTCTCCCTTCTCTTCTTTCGCTCACTTCTTTTTCTTCCCTGACGGAACTAGATATGCTGAAATGATGAAGCTACATATTTTGGTTATGGTTTATCGCAAAATAGTTATGTTTAGTTTAAGGTTTAAAATATTTGGGCTTTTTACATCGACTGAAAACTAGTGAATGTCATTCGACTATGTATATTTATATTTGAATGTCCTAATATATACTAATGGGGTGTATTCCTTAATTATTTATATTTGAATGCCTGGAAGAGGCATGCTTTTGTACAAGAATTGTGTAAAAAATTATGTAAAGCCCTAAATGTGTACATTAGAAATGTAATTTTTTTATTAATACACAATGTGTAGGAGATATTTTTTGTTTTTTTTTTTATTATTTGGAATCTTTTTGAGCTTATGTTATTTTTTAGCTTATAATTTATGTATTGTTAAGTTCAAAACTCTAAAATGATTTTTTTTTTATAATAGACAACTGTGTATTGATGTGTATATGATTTCTTACAATGATTTTCAATACTTTATGTATAGAATTTGTTCTATTAAAAGCTTTTTGAGCTTATACATAGTCGTGTACAAGGTACAACATTGCGCACTACTTTCAAATACATAAATACAACATTGTGTATTGTTATAAATATATATCATGATAATACACAATAATATGTACATAGTTGTACAAACTCAAAAAGCTTTCAAATAAATAAACACAACTCTATGTATTATTATAAGCTTGTCCACAACAATATATAGTTATATACAAGCTCAAAATATTTTCAAATAAATAAACACAGAACTACATATTTTTATAAGCTTTTAACTAAGCTTGTACACAACAATACACAATAATATAAAGTTGTGTACAAGATCAAAAAGCTTTTAAAAAAACAAACATAACTCTGCGTATTGTTATAAGCATGAAACTAAGTTTGTACACAATAATACACATCAATATACAACTGTGTACAAGCTCATAAAGCTTTCAAATAAATAAGCACAATATTCACTACAGGAAAATTGATTATTATTGGTGCATTTTAATGACTGAAATGGGCAAATTTTCAATGATAATGAGATTTTATGACAGCTTCCCAGCATATTCTTTTTTCGCCTGTATAAATTATGTAGGAAATTGAAACCTGTGGTTTATTTCCAGCGGCATTTACTTTTTAAGGCCATAGCCATAAAAAATTAAAATATTTTATTAAAAAAATTAAGCTGCTTGACTGCCTGACAGCCTCTCGTATTGCTCGCCCGGCCCGCTCGCACTACCTCTCACACTGCCCACCCACACTGGCCTGCATGATTAACTCGTTGCCCGCGACCCGTTTGTAATAAGATTTGAACTCATACTGAAAAAACCTCAAACACTTAGCCGTTTTGATGGGAAGGAAAACGTGTCAAAATGTTTGCTCATTTATATTTAAATTATAATTATACAAAAATTAAAATTTAAAATTTAATTAAAATATTAAGATTAATAATTAACTAAAATAAGTTTATAAATTAATAATTTATTAAATTAATACTTAATTAAAATAAATTATTAAATTTATACATAATTATAATAAAGTTTTAAACTTTATAGAAAATATGTAAAATTAACAATCAAGTTAAAAATGAAAATTAAAATATATAATTAATTTAAAATGAAAATGAATTAATAATTAATTGAAATAAAGTATTATAATTAAAAATTAATTAAAATAATATAATAACATAATAATTCATTAAAATAAACTATTAAATTTATTAATTAATAAAAATAAAATTTTAAAATAGTTAATTCATTTTTGTTAAATCACTTAAATAGTTAAATTTTAAATTCGCTGGAAATTTCTGACTAAAAGAAATCCACCAAAAATTGCCATCGAAAAAGTTATCTCATTGTATTTAGTTGAAAAACTGTTGAAAATTGACCGTAGCAAAACCGTTAGAAAATTCTGCTGGTAATGATTGATTTTGTTGTAGTGATTATGTATTATTATAAGCTTGTGCACAATAATACACAGTAATACACATGTGTGTACATGCTAAAAAGTTTTTAAATAAATAAATACAACATTGTGTATTGAGATAAATTTGAATCTAAGCTTGTACACAGTAATACACAACTGTGTATTAGAAGCATAAACATATTACTAATATAATTTCACTAATACACAACTGTGTACTAGCTAAAAAAGTTTACAAATAAACAAATATAATAGTGTATTGTTATAAGCTTGCATTTAAATTTGAATACAATAATACACATCAATACACAATTATGTAGTAAGAGAAATAACAAATACTTTTTTTTTTTCTCTTCCCCCTAGAAATAACAAATACATTGTTGTGTACAAGGCCAAAAATCTATAAAATGCACACATCAAACACATGAATATCTAAGATCGTTGGATCTAAGATTGTACACAACAACTCACAATATGTATTATAAAAAAATAAAAACATATTGAACATAATTTTTCATGAAATTTTATATCAATTATTTTGATGAATGTGTTAAACATCAATTATTACAATGAAATAAATATACATCAACCATTTTGCTCTGAGGTAATGATAATCATCATTACCCTCTTATGCTTAAGTGTTAGTTGGTTGGTTGCTTCTCTGTATATAAATTTTGATGTGAAGCAAACTAGTATGTTTGAGATCTTGACCTACATTAATGGTGAACACTATTCTATTACAGTTGTCTCTCTAACAGATTTCTTACTCTTAGGTTTTTTCTTCTTCTCCTAGTATCCCTTCAACCTTACATTAGTGATGCCTTTAGACCTACACTTTATTGGGTCTTTCAATTTTTTAATTTTAACTTATGTATTGCCTATTAATTTGTGATTCTTTCTCTTGTCATTAAGGATCAAGTTTATATTTTCATCCATGTCCTTTATTGCGACCAACATGTATTGTTCAGCCTCCTCATTCATCCATGCTCATGTGTGCTAATTTGATATATAAATCTATCAAGATGATTTTTGAATAACATATTGTGGGCCTCCGAAAGGACACCGCTCAGCAGTGATAGAATACAAATGGTATGACCATACTATCCCGTATGACAAAAATGATCATAGGCCTTTGCACTCTTCATAAGTGGGCCAATATGAGGGCATATGAGATTATATATATGATTAACCATTCAGGATAGCTGCTTTTACCTACATATATCGATGGATAAAAATATGTATAATCTGATTGAAGTCATGAGATTTTCCTCATCCAATATATCAGCTCGAATGGGGTTTATTTGATGTGGGATTTAGTTTCCCACGGGCGCAAGCCCCCTGGTTAATTACATTTTAAGCGAGGGCCTAAGAAGACTCTTGATTAAGGATTATACTTTATTCTTTCAAATGAGATTGACACATAAGGAGTAGTCTAGGAACTTCCTATTTAGAGGGAAGGAAATGTTCAACTTGGCTTGGTCAACATGCATGATATATCATCATATAAAGGGACTAAGATAAAGAAAAGAAATTAGAAAAAGACAACATTTCACTCTGAGCATACAAGAGAAAAAGATAGATGTGACGTCATCTATGTGACACAGATAGGTAGAATTTATAATATCTGAAGGATAGGAGACTTACCCGTCAATGAGACATATTATGGGATACTGATAGTAGTAGCCTTGAACCCTAAATCTATAGTGGATTTAGTATTCTACATATAACACTAACACCTATGTCCTAGCTAATATATTTCAAACTTATATCTTACCTAGAATGAAAAGCCAGCTAATCACCTAGTCGTGTTAAATTTATGATGTCCGGTCTTTATAAAAGATGGGTAGGTGACTGAGTCTTTGGAAATTAAGGGCCAACATCTAAAGAGGCTCATAAATGGCCTTATACTTATGAAGGATAATATGCTCCTAAAACTAATTAAATTTTGATCTTAGTTAGTTTCTAATACAATATATGCTAGTTAAAAGTTTTAAATTAGGAATGCATGGAATTTAAAAAAAGGCTTATAAAAATAATTTTTTAGAATACTAGGGTTCTCGAGGTTCTGCACCTCATCCTTATAGGTCGGATTATTTGAACTCTACCCGTAGGTATGGAAGTATCTAAATAAAAAAAGAGAGGAATGTGATAATATGTATGTGACCCCAGACAATCTCTGACTTATTTCCTAGATTGTTATCTTTTTATGTTAAAATTTTTTATCCCTAAAGAGCCTAGCAAAATCAGGCGCATACACATATAAGAAAGAGACCTATAAAATATGTAATTTTTATTATGCAAATAAAATAAACACATCAATAAAATATCAATTAGAGTAAAATGAATATCTAAAAATTCATGACAAGTGCCATATAATATACAACTCAGTGTCTACAAAAAAGTAATGGTGGGCATGCTCCATTGATAATAACTTGAATTTTAATCCTACATAATAATGCAAATCTTAAAAATAAGACATTTAATTTTCTTATGGTTCGTTTTCAATAGGGTACCCAAATGAAAAAAAATTATAAAGGGCTTTCTTTTCTCTTTAGATTCCTGATATTTTATTAAAATATCTCATTTTTATAGACTTTCATAACTATTTACTTCAAATATATTACATCAGAAAAAGAAAAATCTAGACTCTCCTGTAAGGTTATTCTAAACAATTAAAATAAAATATCATAAGTAGTTATATATGAAAATGAAAGTACTCATGTCAGCCACACTTGGGCCTGCTCTTATTTATTTGGGGGCTAAGCGGCTGAAACACTTGTATAATTATACATGTGATTTATTTATTTTAGCCCCATTTTTAGCACTACATGAGCATGACCACGTGCAAAACTATCGTTAGTATCAAAATCACTTCTAACCTATAGATAATCTATCGTCCATCACATCACAAAAAATACATGCATTAATAAAAATCATCATCATAATAATTATTACAGAAAATTAAAACAACCAGTATATGTGCCACATGTAAAGAGTCACATCATAGAAATAGAAAGAAAATATCGATCTAACCTAAAGCTAGAAGTCGTGTCCTAACAAATAATTTTATGTATGTGTAGTAGGCTGTGTGGTCTAGATATATATTATGTTTGGTAATTAGTTCAAGTTATTTATGATTTAATTTATTGAAGGCCAAAGAGAAATTTTTTATTAAAGTTTAAATATAAATATCTTGAGATAAATTTTAATTAATTTAGTTAGTTGGTTAATTTTAATAATTAGGATAACATTCTTTGTAATTTAAGTTTAATTAACTGATTTTGGAAGGCTTGGGGTTATCCTATCCGCTATGTCAAAGGAGTTGAAAGTTGACTTTTAGAAAAAAAATTAAAATCTAGACTACTAGTATTTTTATTAAATATTAGACCCTATGGGGAGTAATTAGAATTTATGTTTGCTGGATTTGAAAATTTTTATGAAAATTTATGATTTTTAGAAGTTTTAGACCTTAGTTATTGAACTAAGGTTGATCGAGAAGTTAACTTTTGTTATTTAAGCTAATTTATGGAATGCTCATATTTTTAATAAATACTAGATTTTAATTGGAGCTGAATGCCTTTTAGTTTACTCAATTTGTATTTTTTTTTAGAATTAGTTATGATTTTTTAAAGTTTGAATATTTATTTATTTATTAAGGGTATTTTAGGGATTTTCATTTAAATGAAATCCAAACCTCTTTAGATCACCTCCAAAGGTCAGAAATAACCCAATGAAGGGTTTTTAAGTGTTAGAAATTTTTTTAGAAATTTTAATTAATTTAATTAATTAAAAGATAATTTTTTAATCAAAATTAAATTAGTGTTCAAATTAAGGTCCAATTAAGAGGATTTTAATTTCTTTAGAATGACAATTCAATTTTAAAGATTTTAAAATATTATTGGTAATTTTTTGGATTTAATTTGGATTTATTAAATTTTTTTGAAGTTTTTGGGGTTTAATTAAAGGGGTAAATTATGGTTAATTAATTAAGCAATTTAAAGGCCGGGTCCTAAAATTTTCTAAAAAATTATAAGAGTCTGAGATATCACTAAGTTTAAATTTTTTAAGTTTCATATCATTTGGAGGTGTATCTTAATCTCTAAAATTTTAATAATTTTTTTAGACGAGTTCTTAATTTTTGTCCTTAAGGTGTCGCTAGGTTGAATATGTTCGTATCAAGTGTCATAAATACCCCTAACGTAAGAAAATTGCAACACACAATTACAAGTCATGTCCTTAGAACTAGGAGAGTCTAGTTTAAGTGCTTGTGCATCCTAAATATGTAAAGATTAAGTAATAATTAATATGACTAATGATGTGATTAGTGAATAATTGGAGTCCAACTATTCAATATACTTTCCTCATGAGTTATATTCACATGTTCAATCTATGTTTGAAATTTCAAAAAGATCTCTCAATTTTTAAATATTTAAATATACTTATAATTTTAAAATAAGTGTGTATTAACATATATATATATATATATATATATATATATATATATATATATATATATATATATATATATATATATATATATATATATATATATATATATATATATATATATATATATATATATATATATATATATATATATATATATATATAATGCTTAAAATAACATAAAAATCATTTAGGATAATTTTTAGAGGTCCTCTGATCATTTAAAAATAATCTAAAACAATTCAAAGTAAATTTTTAACTTTGAAAATATTTCATATAATATTTACTTAAATATTATTTAAATATCATAGTAATCAAATAATAAAGATTAATTAAGATAAATTAAGTTTTTAATGTCTAAAATAAAATTTAAATAAAAATTCTTATTTTTTAAAAAAATTTTAAGAAATTACATTAATTTTTAGGATTTAAATTGAATTTAATATGTATTTTTAAAGTTTAGGGTGATTAAAAGTATCTAAAATAGTTTTATTAATGTTTAAAAAATTATTAAGTTAAATTAATTAAAACATAAAAGGTTTCAAAAATTTTAAAATATTTAAAATAATTTTTATTTGTAAAAAATTAAATTATTTCAATTTAATTAAATTAAATTTTAATTAAAGATTTAAATATATAATTAATTAAAAGTAATATAAAATATAAAGTATATCTTAGATTAATTTAATTTTTAAATCAATATATTTTAAAATAATCATTTCATTATTTTAAATACTTTAATATGAAATTTTAAATTTTAAAAAAATATTTAAATTAAAATTTAATTAAATATTTAATTATGAGGGTTTTTTAAAATAATTCAAAGTATATAATATATTTTAAAGTAATTTTAATTTTAAATTAAATGTTATTAGATTTTGATTTTGATGTATTATATGTTTTTTTTTATTTACAAATAATTTTTAATAATTATTTAAAGTTTTCTAATTAAAAATATATTTAAAATTAGTTAAAACTAATTAAAACAAATAATTCGACAAAGGTCAGACACAATGCAGCTTCTAATTGATTTGTTTAAACTACGGAGGCTATCATTATCGGTGGTGCATTGATTGGAAATGATTGCTCCACCGGCAATCATTGTCTTATAAATGGACCGTAGAAGCCGTTCACTTAACCATGTTAGTAAATACATAGAGCTGTCCGATCTCGCATGGTTTGAGATGGATGGCTTTGATTGCATCAGATGCAGGATCTAACCACCAAACCAACTCCATGGTTCGGAAAGATTGTGGAACGATTGGATCTCTATCGTTGATCAATTAATCAATGGTGGAGATCTTGTACACCTAATTCACCCTATTTTCATTTGATTGATCAGATCAATCAAACCCAATGAAATTTTAAACATAAGATCCATGCTTGAAGAGCATTCATAAGGAGTAATTTTTGGGGTTTAAAATACGCTTAATATAAAGCTAATTAATCATATGTGTCCTAAGCTAGGGGTTGAGATTATTCCTAATCCAAACATTGAATTTAGGAGATATTGGGCTTATTGCACTTGCAGACTATTCACACTCCTTTTTATAGAAGAACTCATGGTCTAAAACGCACTAGATCGATGACAAATCAGCCTTGAAGGAATTACGCCTCGGTTCGTCGAAGATCTCGCCGCCGGTGAGCTTTGACCAGTACGTTTGAGTGGAGAAAGGTTGAGGGAGGTTTTGAGAGCTCACACAAGAGAAGTCTCGAGCTTGGGGAGTCTTAGGAAGGAATAATATGCAAGGTCCTTTCTAATGAGTCATAAGCCTCTATTTATAGTCCCAACCCTATGATAGATGGTTAGGATGGCTTCTAGGGTTAATTAGGAGGGAATTAAGCTTCCTTGGCCAGGTTTTGGGTCAAGGGGAGGCTTGGATGGGTTTAAATGTTAAAGGGGTCAATTATTTGACCTAAATAGGTCAAGTTTGGCCACATAAGGGTTGGGTTGACCAAACCAAGTATTGACTAGGTCAACATGGTCAATCAAACCCAAATAGATTAGAGATTGAGCTCAAGGGGATTTGAAATTGATTGAAACCTAAATAAGGGGGATTTGGGCTAGTTTGGTCAATTAAGTTGACCCAGGACCTGAGTTTGAGTTCAACAGATTTAGTTTGACTCACTGAATCTAATGGAAGTGATCTTAAGGTCTAACTTGGTCAATTTGACCAAGTCAACCCCCCTTTACCCTTAGTTTAGTGAAAAACATGGTCAACACATACCACTACATCCCTCAAATGCCATGTCTTTCTTTCCTAAATATGTGAACTTGCAGTCATATATATCTTTTTGAGCTCTTGCTGCCCATCACAATAGTAGGTATTTCATAGGAATATTCACAATATCCAGCTACCTTATAACTCTAATGTAGTAAGAATATAATAAACACATTGTCTCAAACTTTTTATAGGTGCATTGAATGTCACCCGCTTATGTATCAAAATGAACAGCCCAAAGGACAAACAAGTCCTTATTCTTCACGCTTTTGATAAAAAACTTCGATAAATCACTTGACGCATAGTTTATACACATTCCAACCAAACTCAAATAAAAAAAATATATATTTATAAGAAACACAGTAAAACTTGGGAGAAGTTTAAAATTTATTGATAATAATCCCAATTTATCTCTCATAGTTGGTTGCTTTAAGTCTTCCTGAACGTTTTGCAAACCACCTTCTATCTCCTCAAAGAATGCAACACCCTCCAAACCAATTTTCGTATTCATCTCCTACTTCTCGCTTTTCTTTCTCATCAAGTATCAAAAATGATATTCTGCATGCCAAAACCCTAAATATTTGGGCGCTTTCATGGGTTTCAATCTTAACAGTAGAAAAGGCGTGTTTTGACCATGTCGGGTCGTCAGGCCACACTTGTCTATATGTCAGCATTTAATCTTGATACGTCCTCAAAAAATTTTCTTAATCGGGCGCGAATCTCGATGCAAAATCAAATTAGAAACTTCAAAAATTAATTCAGAGACCATCTGAACTCCGATTTTAGCAAACTTACAGTCGAACTGAACGTCTCGGAAATACAAACCTAATGACACCAAATTCAACCCAATCCGAGCCCAAATGGGTACAAATCATGGACCCAAAGAGCTGTTGGTATGTTCAAACCGCAATTTGAGTTACCAAACGGTCTCCGATTTTAACGAGCTTATACTCGAATCGAGCGGCTCGACGAGACGAATCCAACAAGCCCAAGATCACAGAATTACAACATCAATAAGGCCTTCAAATGTCCAACGAATGGTGCACGATCATAGGATTCAATATCAGCCGTCCATTCGACCACTCCCTATTCTCCCCTGATCTCACGCCTATTTACGAGCTATGTCACTCCAGAAAATCTGTAAATAGAGCCCTCATTCTTCACAAGAGGAGGGCCAAGAAAGAAGCAAGAAGAGAAGAGGAGAAGGAAGAGAAGGAAGAAGCTCCTCCTCGACCACCGCCGAAACCTCGTCGGTCCACCGCAGGAACCTCGCCGGAGCCTCGCCGGACCACCGCCAGAGTTTTGCCGCACCACCATCTCAAGGCCCGATGTTCAGGCCCGATGTTCAGGTCCGACGTTCTGCTGAAGGCCCAACGTTCTGCTCAAGGCCCGACGTTCAGGCCTGACGTCTTCATTTGAGGCCCTCACCTTCGCCAAAGGCCCTCATTTTTACCAACGGCCTTCACCTTCGCCAGAGGCCTCACCTTTGCGAGAGGCTCTTGTCTTCGCTAGATCATCATCAAAGGTCGTATGTTCCACCAGAATATTACATGAGGCCCAGACTTCCGTCGGACCACTACTTGAGGCCTTGAGCTCTACCAGGCCACCACCTGATGCCCACATTTCTCCCAAAATACTGCCAACTACGGTCCACCCGACCTCCGTCGCCTACTACGGTCACTCCGACCTCCATCACAAGACAACAGTCTTTCTGACCCCAGTCTCCTGCCGACTACGGTCCACCCGACCTCCGTCGCCTACTACGGTCACTCCGACCTCCATCACAAGACAACAGTCTTTTTGACCCTAGTCTCGTGTCGACTACGGTCCTTCCGACCTCCGTCACCTACTATGGTCCGTCTGACCTCCATCAACAGACAACGGTCTTTCTGACCCTAGTCTCCTGCCGACTACGGTCCTTCCGACCTCCGTCGCCTACTATGGTCCGTCCAACCTCCATTAACAGAAAACATTCTTTCTGACACCGGTCTCCTGCTGACTACGGTCCTTCCGACATCCGTCGCCTACTATGGTCCGTCCGACCTCCATCAACAGACAACGGTCTTTCTGACCCCGGTCTCCTGCCGATTATGGTCCTTCCGACCTCCGTCGCCTACTATGGTCCTTCCGACCTCCATTAACAAACAACGGTCTTTCTAACCCCGGTCTCCACCCGACTACAGTCCTTCTGACCAAACAAACATGTATATGTAACTCCTACCATGGAATGCAATATATATGATGTATATTTGCTACATCAATACAAGGCCTTCTCCAAAGGAATGGCCTCATTTGTAATCGACTGCAAATATTAGTGGATTCATTCAAACTAGGCCAGGCCCCGTGATTTTTTTCCCCTTTTCAGGGGTTTTCCACGTAAAAACTATGGTGTCTCTTATGAATGTTTCACCATCTCTCTTATCTGCTTGTGTGCTGGATCTTCATATAATGCTAAGACGTTAAATCATATATTTCTCTACCGCCGCGAATATTCCAGGACGCAACAAATCTAAATATTAGAAATCCACGTGTGAGCATGTATTTGAAATCTGAACGTAGAGCTATGCCCGAAATATGCACGTAATAATTTCTCAAATTGAAGACAATTGCAAATCAATATGGGAGTTTTTACATATTCATCATAATACATTATCTACCATCAAAATCACTACAAAAATTTTAGCCCATAACAAATTTAAGACAGGTAAGCTTCCCAATAGACAAATCAATCTCGAATCCAAACCTAATGCCCTAGCATTTATGTTATTTATTCACTCGAATTATGCTAATCCCATATCTTCCAGATTCGCTGTATGAATCATTATTTGTTATAATGTCCTGCGGAGTATTGGAATCGAATCAGCCCACCGGCTTCGGGTAACCCGACCCAGCTCGATGACCCGCCCCTTTTAATCCGACCGCGGGCGACGGGGAGGAAGAAGCACTGAACAGGGAGAGATCCGGAATCATGGAGAACGAGCGAGCGGCTTAAATAGACCAGAGGAAAGAGCTGGAGATCTTAGAAGGAGAGCGGCATAGAGTGGATTGCCGGTTCGCCGTGTGGCGCGATATATAAAAAGGTTTGTGCCCTAGTTCCTCTTCCATGTCTCCTTCTGTCCTTTTTTCCCATCTTTGTTGATTATTTAAAAGAAATTTTGAATAGACATTGTGCATGATTAGTTTATGCAAGGCCTGATAAGCACCATAAAACTATACGAAGGAATGCGACTCTTATTAGGTAGGTTAACTTTTGAATGAAATGCGTTAAACCCTAGCGTAAAGATTTGCTGATGCACTCACAATAGAGTTTCGGAATAGGAATTTTTTTTTTTGACAGGAGCTGATGGATGGATTGTTGACGTACACTTGACTGTTTTATTTACTAATGAAATTATGTTCTTGGAAGGAGACGATGTTGAAATTTAAAACTTTTGTTGGTTGATAAACACTTCTAGAGTATTTTAATTGTAGCAAATTTGTTAAAGAACACATACACTTAATATCGGGTAATTAAGCATGTTATATCTAAGGTTTTTAATTTTTATATGTACATCTTGTAGTGAGAGTTACATTGTCATTTTTTCAAGCTTTGTTTGTGCTTTTAATGATGAAATTGAGGTTGATGAGGAAATTTTAATTGAATTTTGAGGTTGTTAGTCCAAACCTAATTGTATATGTATTGATTTTGGTTAGAATTGCATTTATAATTCTCATAGCACACTTATTGGAACCTTGTTAGTAATGTATTCTTCCACAGCAATGTTGAACTTCATGTTATTAATGTTTTCTTTAATATACCAAGCTTTTATTAATGAGTTTGTTGAAAACATTCATACAAGCCGGTGTGTGGTGTATTCTTTATGAGTATGCTATATATATATATAAGATTTGCTAATGTAAGGCATGAGACAACAGCTGTTATGATTGCATAAATGGTATGTATAGTTGTTATGTTTATTGCTATTATTACCCCTCGGGGCACCCAATATTTGAATTTTTGATTTAGTTGATCCATTACATTGATTTCATGGCTGTATTTACACAAATTGTGTGGATGTGATCGTGCACGTAATTTGGCACATTAGGGTTGATGTTTGATTGCATGTAAAATTGTAAAAGTCATCTCGTTAAATTGTCATGTTAACAAAATTTTTGGGGTTGATTGTTCTAGGTATGATATCATAATGCATGTTTATCATTTCTAAGTTTTTCTTCTAATCTTTTGGTTGCAGAGTCAAAATCTTGAAAGAAACCTCCATAAGATTGTATCTTTGTCCTCAGATTAGATGGAGAGTACTCATGCTAGGAAGAGGCTTCGGCTTGCATGGGATGTGGCTCCAAGTAGTCGAGAGGTGTTTCTTGTGCTTTGTGATGTTAGGGTTAGATTTACATCTTCAGTTTTAGAGGATTGTGGTGTGGGTTTTTTGGGATTGGATTTAATTTATTGGGTTTTGAAATTGTGTGGAAATATTTGTCCTTGGATTTATCTAGGCAGATAGGTTCGAGGCAGCGGTTCCAACAGCTCGTGGGGCATCACCACCATGGAGAGAAGATGATCGAGAGGGGCATTATGTATTTGATCTCGGAGAGAATCTTACCCCTCGATGTAAGAACTTTGATATGATATTTTTTTGAACTTATTTTATATTATTAAAAGAAAACAACCAACTCTTGAAAGAGAGTTCAAACACATAGACATCTATGTTTTCCCTGATCATTTTTTCATCTCACTGGATTAGAGATTCATTTTAATCAAATTACTGGTTCTGTTCTCTTTTTTCTGCTGCCCTTATCATATATGTGGAAGAAAATGGCTTCTTGCACTGACAATTCCACAAAATTGCTTATGTACTCACTTCAGAACAACATTTATGCTTCTTGAATGCTTATTATGTTTATGATTGTTGCATTTTTCAATCGCAGATAAAATTCTTAGCAAGATTGGTGAAGGTATGCTACAAATACTAGGAGTTTCCTTGTTGGATCTTTTGTTGCTCTTCCACTCGTCGCTGGTCAGTATGTACCAGTATTGCAGGTACATTTGGTCGTGTTTTGGAGTGTTGGGATAGGGAAGTACGTGAGTATGTAGCTATCAAGGTAGTTCGGAGCCTACGGAAATATCGCCATGCTGCTATGATCGAAATTGATGTTCTTAATAATCTATCTAAGAATGATAGCGAAGGATCACGGTATGCCCTTTTTTTTCATGAATATGGACATTGCTCCTTACACTAATTTTTTTCCGTTGTTTTATTTTAATGTAGTTGTGTTCAGATTCGAAGATGGTTTGACTATCGCAACCACATATGCATTGTAAGTACAAGGTTTTATGTCTTGCCCTTAGTCTTCGAATTTCAGATAATTACTTGACTGAATATTTTTTCTATCTTGCCTTATACTTTGTTGTTTACTATTTGTGAGATAAGGTTATTGTGCATGTATATATTGTAGGTGGACTAGGATTTAAAAATTCGATACTTATGAAATATCATCATAAAAAAAGAATGCTGTAAATTCTTAATGTATTATTACTTTTTATGTTTTGTTTATGAATAACTAAACATGGCCAGTTTTCTTTGAATGGATATCAATGCTATTATCAGGTGTGTGAGAAGCTTGGGCCAAGTTTATATGATTTCCTAAGGAAAAATAAATACTCCCCGTTTCCTGTGGAACTTGTTCGAGAGTTTGGACGCCAGCTTTTGGAAGCTGTAGCATGTGTGTTTACTATTCTCTGTTAGTTTATTTCCAATAGTTTTATGATACTAGCTGGTGCAATGGATCTTCTATTGCTTTTACTTTAGTTGGGTCAGACTTAACATGTTGTTTTTCCTTTGCAACATAGATATGCATGATTTACGACTTATTCACACTGATCTGAAGCCAGAAAACATACTTCTTGTGTCTTCTGAATATATAAAGGTTCCAACCTGCAAGGTACTTGGTTTCATACGATATTAGAAACATATATTTTCTTACTAGCAGCTATATGGACTAAAGCAGTTATCTTGAATGATTGCTTGGGATGGTACAGAGGTATTCACAAGATGAGATCCAATTCAGGTGCTTGCCAAAGTCAAGTGCCATAAAGCTGATTGATTTTGGTAGTACTGCATTTGAGAATCATGATCATAACTCAATTGTTTCAACGAGGCATTACAGGGCACCGGAGATTATTTTAGGTAAATTAGTTTTATAGAAGAAACTGCTTCATTGCTCCGCTCCCTTATACCTGAGATGCAGGTTATTTAGCATGAGCGAAGGTCCAATGACTTTTAGACTTGCTTAAGTTCTTTGCCTGTTGTCTTCGTAGAACCTTAGGGTAAAGATTCTCTAGATTTCAACATTTGTGGTGTGTCACAGTACCGTTTAAAAAGACAACGAGAGGTTCTTTACCTTAAATGTACTCTGAAGATTTGAGAGAAGGGCGTTTGATTTCTAATTGGAATTGTTGTATAATGAGCAAGATCCTCTTTTTGTTCTTCTTGTTTCTTTGCTCCGCATACCAATAGTTATTTCTATTTTTGTTGTTAGTGTTAAATATCTTACACTTTGGTTCCCTGTGGCACTTAGCTGTTTTCTTTTTGGATCGTCCTTTAAACACTTTAGAAGCTTTAGTTTCTTGCTGACAATTTCCCCCGCTAAAGTCTCTTCTCCTTCTACATCATAGATATGGATACTGTGGGTGTCATTTGAGGGCATGGGAGAGGTTAGGGGTGGCGGCACTTAGGATATGAGCTTGGGGATATTTCAGTTATGGTGAAGTATGCATATGTGGGATGTGTTTTATCATTTTATTTTTGTTTCTTAACTAATTTAGCTAGAATGGTAGGGCCGTTTAATTTTTTTTCCTTTGTTGGTTGAGAATATTTTCTGGTACCTCGTTTGGATTGGAGCCTTGATTGTTATTCTTATTTATTAAAAATGCATTTGTCATGGGTTCTTAGTATGTGATTTAAACATGTCCGGATCAGGTTTGGGGTGGCATTATCCTTGTGATCTTTGGAGTGTTGGTTGCATACTTGTAGAGCTTTGTACGGTTAGTCGTGCTTTCTTGTTTTCTCGTCTTAGAAGAAATCCTTTTTCTATCTGGTATTACTTCATGTTTCTTTTCCTGCAGGGTGAAGCATTGTTTCAAACACATGAGAATTTAGAGCACCTTGCTATGATGGAAAGAGTTTTGGGACCAATGCCAGAGCATATGGTTAGAGGAGCCAAGTAAGTATTTCAAGTTTGTGAGCAAAACAATTGGTGCATGTAAGCTGTTTAATTCAATGAAACTATCCGTTCTTGACATTGAGATTTGCATAGAATTTGATGCACTGAACAGTTGTAACATTTATCACGCACTCGCTTACGTTATTGGTAATCAGTTCCAAACAATTCATGTTGTAAATTTACCTAGATCAGGCTCATAAAATCTATTTTGAATTTTTTTTTGTATTTCCCAACTGCTGGCTTAGTATTATATCTTTACTATTTTAAAAATATGCTAATGACAAATCCTTAAGGGACTCTAGCAATGATAAGATTTGATGGTTTTGCACATTGCTGATGTGTGTAGCACTTTTAGGCAATGATTGATACACAACAGCAATCATATGGCTGCCCGAAAAGAGGGTAGTTGATGTAGCTGGTCCAGGGTAAAAAATTTATTGTGCAATTTAAACGATACAACGATTGCAAATCATATAAAAAAATTAGGATTCTCAGATCAAATCATCCAAGACTATTACATATGTAAAAAGTCATTTTCTTCATATACAAATCAGCAAATACAATAATTATAACCCAAATAATAATATAATGATTGAATAAATCTTAATAAATTAATGATAAAATTGGACCACCTAAAACCAACTAGCAATTGAAAAAAAAAAAAAAAATGCAGCTAACATTTTAGTTGTCTCAAATTTAAATAAATCAATAACTCTAACAAAGCTTAATAACGTGATATATAGAAGAAATTAGAAGGAAAAAAGTTACTATAGTGATGAAATTGTACCGCATTTGAAAGAATGTCATATCCACTATGCACAAGATTATAACTAAAATAAAAATTTTCATTGAATCATAAACTATTTATTCCACGCCTTAGGTTAATTGTTTTAACCATCTAGTTCTCAATCGGATATATACCATTGGCTCAATTTACAACATCGAATCCCTATCCTTTAGGCAATAGGAAAAATCCCAAAGGAAATGCATGCCAATGCTACAAGAGCACAGAAACCGCATGCAAAAACTGCAAGAACCGAACACAAAATCACAAGAACCACACACAAAGGCCTCAAGAATCATTTGCAGAGGATAAGTTCTAACCATTGAATAGAAGGCTTACTCGATTATAAGAATTGAATAATCAGGCGATAGAATAGAAATAGAACAGAAGTTTAGCTATGTCCATAGAATAGGAACCAAATAATTGTAGTCAAAGAAGCAGCATAATAAAAAGAACAATAACAGTCAAAGAACCAATCAGATCATTTATTTAAACTCAAACAAATAATAAGCCCCTTATATCATGAATCATTATAAATAAAGAGAACACGTTCTATTCTCATATGTCATCATCACAGGCATTTTCAAATTAATTTAAATCTCATAATCGAATAATTGCAAACTAATGAACATAAATTAAACTTAAGTAGATCATTTATTGACTTGACTTTTTCTACTGAGTGTAAGCACATATTTAAATTTGGTTGTATAGACAAATTTGGCATCTATTGTTCAAATTGATGGTGAAATATATGGGGATATTATTAGTCGAATTCATGTTGGATGGTTGAAGTGGAAGAATGCATTGGGCTTGTTATGTGATAGAAAAGTACCCCTCATTACTCAAGGTAAAATTCTATAAGATGGTCTAAGATGGTGGTGAGACCTGCAATGCTTTATGTTGAGATGTTGGCCATTAAAAGAGAAGCATAAAATTAAGTTAAGTGTTGCAGATATGAGTATGCTCAGGTAGATGGGTGGCTTCACTCTTAGAGACAATGCGAAATGAATATATACGTTAAAATGTTGAAGTAGCTCTAGTGGCAGGTAAGATTGGAGTGAGTCGCCTTAGATGGTTTGGACACATAAAACATCGGCCTGCCGATGACCTAGTTAGGAGAGTAGATGCATTAGATTTGATCTATGTTAAAAGAGATAGAGGTAGAATTAAAAAGGCTTGGCTAGAAAATATTTGAGATAAATTTTTTTTACTAGATTTAAATAAGAATTTGACTCTTAACAGGATAATGGAGAAAAAGGATTCATGTAGCCAACCCCACTTAGTGAGATAAAGGTTTGATGTTTTTGTTGTTTACAAATTTGTCGTCGATGAATTTAACATTTGGTATTTCATCGAGCAACTCAGGTCATGTTTTGTGCTTGTTGTAAAGTAATATGTATGGCATCAAAAATAGGTTTGTCATGCCAGTATACAAGATATCTCTGGAATTCACCCACCATCAGCAGTGGAAACAATCTCATATCTTAATTCAAAATAGCTACAAAAATATTCTTTGTAGATGTGTCTGGCAGAAAGTTTGATGCAAATATATGAGGTGGTAAGAGGAGAATCTATTGAATTGGCAGTTAGTCATGAAATAAGGTCATATTTGACACATCAAAATAGGCTTATTGCTAGAATTTCCAGGAAATTTTTGTTTATAGTCATTAGTTATGATGCACTGCAATTTTTTGGGATGTTTCCTTTTTCGTATTTAATTTCTTAAGGGTTCTCAAGGAAAGTCTTTCTTGATTTAAATGCTCCATTCCATCATCTTTGGGTATAAATTCCATGTAGCTTTTATTCTCACCAGCAAAAAGCTTCTAATACCATAATTACGGATCAATTTTCTATCAATGTCCTTATACCAGTTATGTACTACTAATGACCTATAATTAATTCCTAGAAAGTAAGATGACAAAGAAATTGAAAAGAGTCAAATCACACAACTATGATATATCTAAATGAACGGATTACCTCTTTATAGAAAATTAAACTAAATGTTTAAAGGTTTAACTATTTTTGATGATTTATGCACTTTCAAAATTGATAAGATAAAATGTGTCTTAAATTTTTGTTTTGTTTTAACGCATTTATCATTAATAACTTAAAATATAAGCACAACCTAATTCACTCATGATGACTTAATAGCTACATTCCACCAAAATAATTATAGTATTTCATTTGTTTTGATTTGGCAAATTTAAATTTAGGGTGATAAACATATTGTATTTTCCAAAGTGATCTTCTATATGATCAATCTAATTGTAAGTTTTCTAATATCATACTACAACAACAACAATATCAAGTCTTTATTCCACTATGTGGGGTCGGCTACATGAATCCTTTTCTCCACTGTCTTGTTAAGAGTCAAATTCTAATTTAAATCTAATAAAAAAATATCATTTTTAATATTTTGTAACCAAGTCTTTTTAGGTCCACCTCTACCTTTCTTAACATAAGCTGAACTTAATACATCAACTTTCCTAACTGAGTCTTCGAAAGGCAGTCATTTTATGTGATCAAACTATCTAAGACGACTCTTTCTAATCTTATCTTTCACTGAACCTACTCCAACCTTTTCACATATATGCTCGTTTCATATCCTGTCTCTAAGAGTAAAGCCACTCATCCTCCTGAGAATCCTCATCTCTGCACACTTAACTTAATATCATGCTTCTCTTTTAATGGTCAACATTCTGCACCATAAAGCATTGCAGGTCTCACTACAATTTTATAGAATTTTCCCTTAAGTTTGAGGGGGACTTTTCTATTAAATAACAAGCCCGTTGCATTCCTCCATTTCAACCATCCAACTTGAATTCTACTTTTAATATCCTCATATATTTCACCATTACTCTAAACAATAAACCAATGATATCTAAAACGTGTACTCTTATTAAAGACCTGATTGCCCAAAGTCACAATCCCCCTACTAGATCTATTACTACTAAAATTACACTGCATATATTCGGTTTTAGATCTACTCAAACGAAAATCTTTAGACTCTAAGGTTGACCTCCATAATTCAAGTTTTCCTTCAACTCCCTCTCTAATCTTATCAATAAGAAGAATATCATTAGCAAAAGGTATACACCAGGGTACAACCTCTTGCAAATGTTAGTAAGAACATCCATGACTAAAGAGAAAAGATATGGGCTTAAGGCCGATCCTTGATGTAATCCGACTGAAATAGAAAAATACCTGGTCAAACCACCTTGTTTTTGAACACAAGTAATAGCTCGTGCGTACATATTCTTAATGACTTGAATATAAACATTATTAACGCTTTTTCTAGAACTTTCCATAGCACTTCTCTTGTAATTTTATCGTATGTTTTCTCTAAATCAATAAATATCATATGTAGATCATCCTTATTCTCTCTATACTCTCCATCAAATGTAGAAATATAATTTTGAATATCATAATAATCATGTTGTCTTTGTTTAGAATATGGTTTATAATATATCATTCAAATTTGCTTCTTTGTTTTTTTTTATTGACCTTTCCTTAAGCTGAATAAGATATTGCAATCATAAGCTTTGATATTAATTTGTTACTCTAGTATTTCAGTCTTTCAATGTGATTGGATTGATGCAATGAATGTAAATCAGATAATGGAAACTAACCAATCGAAGACCATTACAGAGACAAAAATTCGCTTGCTTTATATTCTAAACTAAAGATACACTCGAGAATCGAAATTAAAATGATAAAGCAATGATCACAAATAACCAATGCTAGCAATTGAAATTTTTTCATCATTATGAAATTTTGTTTTTTTGTGAGTTCAATGTGAATTTGTCTGAAATAACTTCAAAAAAAAAAAAAGTGCTACAACAACCACTGAACAGAAGACACGCTGCTAGGAGAACTGCATAAAGGGAATCAAAATGAGGTTTTGAATCGGCAATGGTGGCATGGTAATATCCAACGGTAGCAGTCAAAGAAGTAACGAAACAGGCCAAATGATATGCCAGCATAGTTAAAGAGAGAACTTCTCGTTCGCATAGGTCTTCATAAAAAATATGTCCTAAATTAATTAGAAATTTAAAATAAAACTTCCAAATAATAAATTAAATAAACTTTTATTCAGATCATATATGTACTTAGATGCCACTGATGATCATTTACTCTCATATCAGGTTGGGTTGTTAATACTTGGGATTTCATGTTATTTTTGAATGGATTATCCTACAAAAAGATTGAAACAAAACCATCAATCAAATTCATCATCGTGCATTAACCTTTTATGTTGATTTCTTCTGGCACATTTTCTTCATAGTGGCATCCACTAATTCATAACCTGTGTTATATTAATTTTTGTATTTAAAACCATAATTGTTACATAATGGCTGATTAATCAACTAAACGTCGACTAATTGATGCCATTATATATCGTTTGTTAGATATTCCTTTTCGTGGTAATGGGGCACAATACAGAACTTGCTCTAAGATATGAGTATAGGGCCCTTTTTATTTTTATTGCTTTCATGTTCATTTGTCCTTATGATTTATTTTTAGAAAAATTATGCTCAGACCAGTCTTCCTTTTTGTCAAATACAGTAGTTCAGCTTCAAAGTATTTCAAACGCGGGGCTCATTTAAACTGGCCGGAAGGCGCCCTGTCGAGGGAGAGTATCAGGGCTGTTAGAAAACTGGACAGACTCAAGGTTTGATTTCTTGGACCCTAAGTTGGGGCTGTCAAAAAAAGCTTATTGTTTGTATTCAGCATAATAATTAGCTCGAATTTAATTAATTTATATAATCCTTTATATTTAATTAGCCAAATATAAGCAAAATTTTTTGGATTGTGTTCAGCTCAATAAAGTGATCCCTCAGGTAAGCGATAGAAATTGAAATACAAAAGTGATCCCAATTTAATCCATCGAATATACATAATTGAAAAATCTGATACTCTATGACCACATTGGCCACATACGAATAGCAAGGAGGTAGTGGTGTTAATTTTTGACATGACCTGAAACTTGATTCGGACCCGATTTGAAAAAAATCAAAGTTAGGGTCGACCCTATTAGCAAACAGGTCGGGTTCGAGTTCAGATTTTTGACCCATTTCAAAAAATTGTTCGGGTTGACCCGGAAACCCGAAATCAACCCGACAATGACTTGAAAGTCGGAGTCCATTTCGGATTTCAGCCCGCACTCGCGGACTCCGTCTGCTGCCCGCACTCTCGACTCGCCGACCGCCTTCTATCGTTGTTGTTGTGCTCGCACTTTCGGACTCGCAGATTCCTCTCGTTGCTCGCACTTGCGGTTGCGGAGTCCGCCCGCTGCCGCTGTCATTGTCGTTATCGCTGCTTCGCCGCCGGCTTTGAATATTAACGAGAAGTAGCGACGGGAGCTCAGCTCGCGCTTCTTTAGCCAAATCTCCTGAATTTGGGTCGGGTTGTGTCAACCTGTTAACTCGCACAGGTCGAGTCTGGGTTGAAAATAGGTCGGGTTCGGGTTGCCTGTTTAAATCCCCGGGTCAATTTGGGTTCGACCCGAATTGACACCCTTGCCCGGAGGATGATTTTGATTTTTTTTTTTTTTTTTAATTTAGTCTTTAAAATATATTTTATGTTCATTAACAACTTGTGTTGGGCTCGATATATTATAGTGCTAAACATAAAAAGAATTTTTTTTTTTTTTTGCAGGATTTAGTTTCTCGGTATTTGGAATACTCCAGATCTTCATTAACGGATCTATTGTATGGGCTGCTGAGACTTGAGCCAACAGAGCGGCTTACTGCTCGGGAAGCCCTGGACCATCCATTTTTCAAGGATCAAACGTAGTAGATGAATATTGTCTTGGAAGGAAAGCTCGCAATAGGATTGATTGTATCATATGCATGCATATATGCCTATGTGCCAGGTAATATAGGCTGGGCTGATCACATTTTGCATTGAAAGTTTAACTGACATTGTAATGTAATTGCATTTTGGTTGGAAAATTAGTGTTTTGAATCAGGGGATTAGGGGCATTGATCTGATCATTTGTAGTTCAGGTACAGTTCACATGTTAACAATCAATAATAAGTTTTATGAGGTTTTTTTTATCAAAATTTAATTAGGATAAATTTTGATAAAAATTTAAGCGTACTTGGGCGAGAGCAGTACTTGGATGGATGATCTCCTGAGAAGTCCTTGTGTTGCACATCTTAAAATGAGATACCATGAGCTAATGCAATCCAACTTAGGATTAGAACACAACAATGAGAACTATGAAGATTTTGATATAAATGTTGCATTGTATCAAAAGTGGAGTACCACTAAAGATGAATTTATATTACATTTTTATTAAAATTGTTATGAGAAGTTGTGCAAAACCCCTTTCCAATGGAGGCCTTAGGCAATACCTACTTAGGCTTCGTTTGGGATGACTTTCTTATTGTTTTACAAAGCTATTGTTTGGGACATTAATCTCTTAAAAACAAGTAAAAAACAATGGTCTACAGCTGTCTCAAATGAAGCCCGGCTTTGAGATGCCAATTATGCATCACGTGTGAAGTTTGGATTCAATCTCAAATTAACACGACATGACATGACACAAAATATTTAAATCATGATAAGTAGGTGTCTACTTCATTCAAAATGGCGATAATTATTCGATTTGGAAACAACTTAATTTTAAAAAATAAATAAAAATCGTAATTTCATATAATTTGAAATAAAAAAATTATATAATTCAATTATTTTTTTTTAGTTGATCTGAAACTGACTTGATTTTTTTAAGCTTGATATATTCTAATTGATTTATGTAATATTAATCTTATAACCTTAATAAAAATCTAAAAAGATATCTAGATCTTTTCACTCTCCAAGTCATTTATTTCTCTTTTAGACTTGTTATGTGTTAGAAAAATTGAGCAAATAGAGTTTGTATATTACGTCTCAGCATTATACAAAAATTTAGCACACAAATATAAAAGTAGTAGGACCAAAACTTTAACATGAAAAATCCGAAAAGTAAAAAAACCATGAGTTTGACTCAATTGAATCCTCTATGTCTCACAATTGAAGATGTCATTATTTGAGAACAAATATTTGATTTATTCTATGGTGATTGTAGAAATAAAATGTCCATATATATATAACACTTAACACTATAGCTCGATATGCCTTATAGGGATTACAAAGTTTGATGTCAGTACTACATACATATATTTAATACTCAACAATACGAATAAATCTTGATAGGAGTTTGGAGATGGCGACGATTATTAGTGGTAGTCGTCGATGGAGTGGAGATTGTCAGCATTGATATTAAAAAAATGCTAGAACTTTTTTTGGGCCCCTTTTTTTTATGTAGAGAATTTGGCTCTAGTAATTATATGTTTTTTGAGATAAACATTTTGATAATTTGAATCAGAATACAAAACACTCTATCATATGGTCCATTCCTTTGATCATGAAGTATATTTTTAAGCCTTTAAGTGTCTCAATGATATAAAAATCGAGTGATCTTAGGCTCGTTAGATTCATCTCGTCGAGCCACTCGATTTGACTATAAGCATGTTATATTTAAATTTTAAATAATAATTTTAATTTTGAAAGTTTCTAATATAATATTTGTAGCACGAGCAAATTTGATTAATCAAAATTCTCAAATTTATGAAATTTAAGTGCATAGCCATTTGCATATTGTAAAAAATAATAAGTAACCATTTTTTTGTTTAATATAAAATTGGGTGAGAGCTCGAGAAGATAAGAGAATAATATAATAATACAAAGTTGGTCGGCTCTGCCCTTTAAAATAACCATTCGGTAATAAACTAAAGTCGAAGAATCGAACCCTACGAGCATTAAAGTAATTTTGCTTATTTAATTGCCTAAAGGGCATTTCAGTCATTTAGAATAAAACAAAAAAAAAAATGGTCTCCAGCACGTGAGCCCGCCTCGATAGAATGCACTTAGATTGCAGATCGTCGATTCCAACAATCACAGCCGTTGATTTATTACCGAATGGAGTTTCTATTTTCTTTTTTTTTTTTTTAATTATGAAAATTATTTTACTGAATTATATTATCGTTAAATCAAATTTTTTAATAAATTAAAGACTTTGTTTGGGATAATTTTTTTTATTACTTCTTAAATTAATTTTTTAGTACAAAAAGTACAGTCTTATGCTTCGTTTGGGATGGCTTTCTTAATGCTTCTTAAAATAGTTTTTTATTATAAATTATTTAATTTTTGTATCAAAAAGCTGCTTTAAGAAGCAGTAAGAAAGCTATCTCAAACGAAACCTTATTTAGGATGGCTTTTTACTGCTTAAAATAAATTTTTAATACAAAAATTTAATTTACACAAAATACTTTAGTACAAAAAAATTGGGTAAGATTATTTTTTTTTCACATATTATTCTCTTTATTTTTATATCATATAAATAGTTTTTTAAATATCTAATAAGTAAATTTTTTTGATATAAATATAATTATATTAAAAGGTATTATATGATATATATAATGAAAAATGACAAAATTACAGAATTGTTTTCCATAACGATCCCGTCCTCGCTAGCACTGTTTTGAGGCACTCTATTTTCAATCTCCTTCACTCTTCTAATGGCGGAGACGAAGAACCGGATACCTTACTAGGCGATGAGAGAGAGTGTGCAGTCGCAGGCTCGCAGCTAATGGAGCTCCTCCTCCGGATAGCTGCCTTCTTCCTCCTCCTCCATCTTGAATCGGCCCAGCCGGGCCACGGTCTGCCCGCTGGAGACGCAGAGCTCCTGATCTCTTTCAAGTCTTCCCTACCCAATCCACAGGTGCTCGCGAGCTGGAGAGCTAGCGCGAATCCGTGCTCCTTCGCCGGCGTTACGTGCCGGAGATGGACCGTCGTCGCCGTCAACCTTCAAAACGTCGCCTTGGGCGTCCATTTCCGCGCTGTAACCTCCTACCTTCTTCAGCTCAGAAGCCTCGAAAGCCTCTCCCTTCGCCGCTCGGAAATCAATGGCAGCCTTGCCGCGGGAGTCAACTGCGGCGCGCATCTCTCCGAGCTCGACCTCTCCGGCAACGGGCTGGCCGGAACTGTCTCCGATGTATATGCTCTTTCTTCCTCCTGTTCATCACTAAAGTCCCTCAACCTCTCCGGCAATTACATCCGCCTGGCCGCCGTCGGTAACACTTCCCGCATCAGTCTCGGATTCCGGCTACAGTCAATGGATCTGTCCTTTAATCGCATCAGCGACATTAAAAATCTCCCCTGGTTCCTCTCCGACTTGGGTCTTCTCCAGTTTCTTGATCTCTCCGGCAATCACTTCGCCGGTGGAATTCCAGCGATCGGTAATTGTTCGGCCCTACAGCATCTCGACATTTCAGCAAACGATTTCTCGGGAAGCATCCATGATGGAACGTTCACTGATTGCCGGAGCCTCAGCTTCCTGAATCTCTCCAACAACAATTTCTCCGGCGTTCTTCCCGGCGAGTTCTCCTCATTCTCATCTTTAACTACACTCATTTTATCAAGCAACAATTTCTCAGGAGATTTCCCGATTGATATTCTATCTTCAATGAACAACCTGAAAATCCTAGATTTTTCATTTAATAATCTAACCGGAGTTCTTCCTGTTGGGCTCTCAAAGCTCGCGGCGCTTGAACTGCTGGATCTCAGTTCAAACAGCTTGTCTAAATCGATACCAATGGACCTCTGCCAAAATCGAGATTTTGGTTTGAAGGAACTCTATTTACAGAACAATCTCTTCTCCGGCGGCATTGCGGCGACCCTATCAAATTGCTCAAAACTCGTTTCTCTTGATCTGAGCTTTAACTATCTCACAGGAAGCATCCCTTCCTCTTTGGGATCTCTTTCAGAGCTCCGAGACGTGATAATGTGGCAGAACCTCCTCGAAGGAGATATTCCGGCGGAGCTTATCAACGCCCGTTCTCTGGAAAATCTCATCCTCGACAACAATGGCCTCTCTGGTTTAATTCCTAACGGCCTCCACAACTGTACTAATCTGAACTGGATTTCTATCGCCAGCAATCATCTCACTGGTCGAATACCTCCATGGATTGGAAACCTAAGCAATCTCGCCATTCTGAAACTCGGCAACAACTCTTTATCGGGCCCTATACCGCCTGAGCTCGGCGATTGCCGGAGCCTGATATGGCTTGATCTTAACAGCAATCAGCTCAACGGCACCATCCCTCCAACCATCTCCAAACAGTCCGGAAAAATCGCGGTTGGCCTTGTCACCGGAAAAAGGTTCGTCTATCTGAAAAACGACGGGGACGGGAGTAGCCATTGCAAGGGTTCAGGAAATCTCCTAGAATTCGCTGGAATCCGCCGGGAGGAGCTCCACCGTCTTCCCAGTTTTCGAATCTGCAACTTCACCAGAGTCTACATGGGAAGCACGCAATACACATTCAACAACAACGGCTCCATGATTTTCCTCGATCTTTCTTACAACGAATTAGAGGGCCCTATTCCAAAAGAAATCGGCAAATTATACTATCTTAGCGTCCTGAATCTCGGCCACAACCATCTTTCCACCGTCATTCCTCCAGAATTAGGAAACCTGCATAGTCTTGGAGTTCTTGATCTCTCCCACAACGCATTAGAAGGCCCTATTCCGTCCTCGTTCTCCGGCTTATCCATGCTTTCCGACATCGATCTGTCGAATAATAAGCTCAATGGTACTATCCCTGTACTCGGGCAGCTCGCTACTTTCCCACGTTTTCGATATGAGAACAATTCCGGTCTCTGCGGCTTCCCACTGGCAGCTTGCGGTGGAAACCCCAGCACAGATTCCGGCAACAAAAACCCAAAATCTCCCCGTCGGCGAGCTTCTATTGCTGGGAGTATTACAATAGGGCTTCTATTTTCCCTCTTCTGCATCTTCAGCGTCTCTGTTATATTAGTAGAGAACAGGAAGAGACAGAGGCAGAAGCAGAAGAAGGAAGAAGATCATATCAGCGGAGAAACGGGCATTAAAGATATCGCCTTAACTATCAGCCTCGCCACATTCGACAAACCTCTGCAAAATCTTACCTTTCATGACCTCCTCAACGCCACCAATGGCTTCCACCAGGATTTCCTAATCGGCTCCGGGGGCTTCGGCGACGTCTACCGCGCCGAGCTCAAAGACGGCACCTTTGTCGCCATCAAGAAACTCATACAAGTCACCGGGCAAGGAGAACGGGAATTCAACGCCGAAATGGAAACCATCGGAAAAATAAAGCACCGAAATCTAGTCCCGCTTTTAGGCTACTGCAAAGTTGGAGAAGAAAGGCTTCTGGTGTACGAATATATGAAATATGGAAGCCTGGAAGACGTTCTCCACAACAAGAACAAGACAGGAATAAGATTGAACTGGCCGACGCGGCGGAAAATCGCCGTCAGCGCAGCTCGCGGACTGGCTTTTCTCCACCACAGCTGCATTCCACATATAATCCACAGAGACATGAAGTCCAGCAATGTGTTGTTGGACGATAATCTGGAAGCCAGAGTCTCCGATTTCGGCATGGCGAGGTTTATGAGCGCCATGGACACCCATCTCAGCGTATCGACCCTCGCCGGAACACCTGGGTACGTCCCGCCGGAGTATTACCAGAGCTTCCGCTGCACGACGAAGGGCGACGTTTACAGCTTTGGGGTCGTCTTGCTCGAGCTTCTAACGGGTCGTCAGCCTACCGATTCTTCTGATTTCGGGGAAAATAACTTGGTTGGATGGGTTAAGCAACATTCGAAGATTAGAATCAGGGACGTTTTTGATAAGCATTTGCTTGATGAAGATTCGACTTTGGAGTTTGAGCTGCTTGAGCATTTGAAGATCGCCTGCTCTTGTCTTGATGATCGGCCGCTTAGGCGGCCGACGATGTTGAATGTGATGGCCATGTTCAAGGAAATTCAAGCTGGTTCGAATCTTAGTCTTCAGGAAGACAAGGAAGTAAAGATTGAAGATTTTTCACTTTCTTTTTCGGATTAGAATTGGTGTGAGGAAGAACATTTCAGTAGATGTTCTTTACTTGTTTACCATACATTTTTTTTTTGGCTCAATGTACATGAAGAAAAATGGTTGTTTGTTGAGTGCTTTTATTTGAGTTAAAAAGAAGAAATTTTTATGCATGAATTTTTATACTTAACTTTGTATAATGATTTTTTTTTGTTTTTGTTTTCTATTTGTATGGTTGACACCTTCTTTACATAAAAAAAAGCTTGATGATAAGGTTCTATGGAGGCATCTATGAATCAAGGTTTTGACATTAAGAAGATCAATGGAGCTAAAACTAATTAAAGCTTGGGTAAGGCACGTCGACGCGGTGCATCTATGGCGCAAATAAATCGAGCCGTGTGGGTGCTTGTTCATAAATTAATTTCACAAGTTCCTAAAGAGAATATAATTTAAAAAAAAATGATGAAATTATCTTACTCTCATCAAATGATAGTATTTTCGAAGAAGAATCTTTTTAATCTTGTTGTTCTTTGAATATTGTAAAATCGAATGATCCATTAGAAACATAAAATGAGAGGCTGATAGCTTCGATTAAAGGAGAAAAAAAATGTGAAATGAGAGATGAAGTGGAGCTCGGGATAAAATAAGGCCTTTTATAACAAAATTTTGAAAGATTTTTCTGTAAAAAATTAACATTTCCGTCAAAAAATTCGTTACTTAATCACCGATGGAAATTCTAGCGGCAAAATTTTGCCGGAAATTACTAATGGATTTCTGGCATAGAAATTTCATCAGAAATTACCAATGAAATTTCTAAAGAAAAAAATGCACCAGCAATTTTTGACGGATTTTCCGGCGGCAAAATTCTGCCAGAAATTCCAACAAATTTTTTGGAAATGATTTCGCGGAAAATGTTTTGTGAAAATTCTACCATAAGTTTCATTAGAAGTTATGGTAGAATTATGCCGCCAAAAATCTTATGGGTATTCTATGAATTTCCTGTAGTGTCAGCATCCCTAAATCCTAAGTAATCATTTTTATTAATATCCATATTTAAATTCATCTGCTACATGTGTGCGTGTAGTGATTAACTACATGGTTAATTAAGTTGAATGATTTATCATCTAGGAATGTTAATACTACAATTAACTTTCACAATTCCTTTAATACTGCAATTATCATATAGTAGCCTAAATTTGATTTAATTAAAGGTTGTTATAAGGTTTCCCGATACCATACTTTGCTTATAAAGAACTTTAACAATTAATATGAGTATTACCTTTTCTAAACTTAGTCAGACAATCTATAACCAATAGTACAATGCTTTGGTGTTATAGTAGTTAAATTCAATATGAAGTATTAACTTAAATGATTTGATTAGTTGTTATTACTATTGTTCTAAATTGTAATAATTTTACTTTACTCGGTCATTTAAGCACATGTAGTGTTATATTTTCCTTATTTTAAATTAAACTAATTTATAAATGTTATACTAGTTAAATGAATCAAATAGTGCAATTGTTGAATTAGTAAGGAACAATAAACTCTTAAGCATGTAGGAAATTGGAAATAGAACAATAACATAAGGTGTAAACTCTATAAGCACAATAGTGTGCAAAGTGTAATGCGCATACCAAGGAAAATAACATCAATACATCAATTATGCAATAGCTATGCTCATTGCATTTAAGCTCTCACACATAAAAGTTCAACTGATCACAATACAACCAACCAACAATATAACCAAACCAAGTGACACCGGCCAGGTAGGGGGCTCGACGAATCCACGTTGACAATCCGGTGACGGTCGCCGGACACCGCTCCAAGAACTTCTTGGAGGCAAGATCCACAACCTAAGAATCACTCTTAGGATACAGGAAACACATGAGACTAAACTCACATCATATTCATATATCAAAATCTATCCTTATTACAAGACATTGGCCTATATTTATAGACTTCAGGTAGTCATATAATAGGCTACACAAGAAATAGGGCTACACCAATCACTAACAAGAAAATACAATTTATTTAAATGGACGCTCCTGCGTCATTCTACCGGGGTAGGAAGGAACTTTGATCTCGTAGAAAGAGATCCGGTTGGCCACCATAAGGAGGTGGGTTTGGTTGGCTAAACCAGTCTGGATAAATCCAATCAGTGTCAACACCACTGCATAAACTATACTGGACTCTAGAACAAGTCTCTTCACTGCTACCCAATTGTTGATTCCTACAACTTGCCTGTAAGGATGTAACCTTGCAAAACTCACATTGCCATGGACCAACGGGGTTTTTAGGACTACGATAGCAATCCAAGTGAACAACAATCTTGCAGCATATCCAATCTTTTAAGTCGCCTTCAGGCTTATCTCCACCTTCATAAAATAGTTTACTTGGAACATTCCCCTTATCAGTGATGGCAAGCACTTATTGCCTTAACAGGAGGAATATGCATGCATAACTCCGGCGGGACATCCATCTTGCTCTGGTCATCGTCATACATGGGTTGATCAAGATCAAGAACTCCATCAAACATGTCGTCATCATACACATCGTACACGGGTTCATCGTAGAGAGGCAAATACGATGAGTTCAACAATGGATCTTCCAATTCTTCAAAGCAGAGCTCGATCGAAGGTGTGGTGGAAGACTGACGAGGTGGTCTGTCAAATACGTCTTCGTAGATAGAAGAGATATGATCATCTCGTGGATGAATGCCATCAAAGTCTAGGGCAAGGGGGCGCACGTCTTTCCTTTGTTCAAGCCTCGATAATCGTTGTTTGAGTCGTGCCATTTCTTGTAGAAGATCTTCGATCTCTACATCTTGAAGTGGTCGATGCCGAGTCTGATGAGGCCACATCTTGCTTTGTTTATCTGCTAATTTTTAGACCAAGAATCAAATTAAATGGTTATTAGTGCCTAGAAGATGCCAAAATCAATTTTCTTGGTTGATGTCCAGGAAATATATGGCTGGTTACAGAGGTAAAATTTGAATATGCCCCAAGAAAATGCTCCGCCTGGGACCACGCTCAAAAAGGGGAAAGAAGCTTTGGGTTTCTAAAGTTTTTCGGCATTGTCCGTTAGATCCACACGTAAACAAGCATCAATAGCCCCTTCTGCCCTCCGGCAGCCCGATCAAGTCCAACATCCGGTCTCCCTACTCCGTCGCATGTCGCATGTAGATCTCGAGACCACGTCCGGTTTAGAGGGCTTGACAAAAACGGAGATGACTTCATCTTGTGAGCCTAGTACTTGATGCCGGATTGCCGGAGATAACACGATCAAAATAGAGAAGAAGGATCTTCTTCTTGGTTATGGCTTGGACGCCTTGCTCGTGCGCGTATGCCAGCGCACACCACCGGCCGGTGGTGGGAGAAACGATGATGGCTGGAATGTCCTTTAGAGCATCTCCGCCAGACTCTTCTGCCTCCTTCGCAGCCTGAAATTTCAATTCAGCAGCTTTCTTGATGAGTTGCTTGAGGGAAATTTCAGCTCAGCTCGCTGTCTGGTGATCGTTGGATGAACAAGAATTGTTCTTCGGGAAAGCTCCATGCTGGTGATGACTCTCTGTCACTGCATGAACTCAAAAACTTGTAAATAAACTACAAGAACTAATTGTGCCACTCCACTTGATGCTTGGCGACTGCTTGATCGTCCGTCAAAGTTTCTTCAGTTCTTTTCTTCACCACCTGAGGAATTCTCAGGGTATAGAGCAAGAAGAGCCTATTGGATCTGATACCAGATGACACCGGCCAGGTAGGGGGCTCGACGAATCCACATCGACAATCCGGTGATGGTCGCCGGACACCGCTCTAAGAACTTCTTGGAGGCAAGATCCACCTCCTAAGAATCACTCTTAGGATACAGGAAACACATGAGACTAAACTCACATCATATTCATATCTCAAAATCTATCCTGATTACAAGGCATTGGCCTATATTTATAGACTTCAGGTAGTCACATAATAGGCTACACGAGAAATAGGACTACACCAATCACTAACAAGAAAATACAATTTATTTAAATGGACGCTCCCACGTCACCAAGAATGAGCCAAGCTCATTGTTTATAACATCTCTATTATTACAAAACATCAACAAACTAAACTCATCAATATATCAGAGAAAGAAAATAAATATAAGAATAATAAACAGTATCACTCATCATCCTCCTCGTCACATCTTCCTCATCATTATCTCCTTTTAGTGGTGGGTACGGGTATGGGGGCTCTTTCCAAGTATACGGATCAAATGTGGGTGATGCCAGGAAGAACTGCAGGTCAGGGTTCTTGAATAGAGGATTATTCCTAAGCTTCCCAACTAGGGCTACAATAATGATGCTACATATCCAAAAAATAATCCATTTTTTATGCCATTCCCCATTGCCACTATCAACTTTCATCCATATAATTGTGAATTCTAGCCATTTGATCCCTTAGATCAGCCACTTGATCTCACAATGACCTATGAGAATGGGTCCTGGGATGATTGTAACTGGAGTGAGTAGGTGGGCTAGGCTGACTAGGTCCCTCCCCCTCCTCTCTGGTGCTTACTTTAAATTTATCATTTTTTTGCTTGGTAAGAGCATTAATGAGGAAGAGATGCTCCTCCCCAAGCTCACCTAAAACATCAACTAAAATGTATAAAGCATAAATCAAAGAAGGATAGCCTAGACCTACATAAGTGGAGCCCTTAATCATGTACAGTAGAGAGGAATGAATAAGCTTCCTTAGATCAATAGTGTGACCCACTTTAATAATATAATTTAAAATTGTTCGGTCCTAGGTCACCTTGCTAATATTGGTGCTAGGAAAAAAGTAGGAATATAGAAAATAGTGTTAAGCCTTAGACACTTCAGTCAACTAAAATGCAGGAAAAATTATTACCTATTTTTTTATCTCTCTGTAATAACTCAAATATATAAAATAAATTTATTTGAAAAAATATGAACATTCTAAAGTAGAGCACTTTAATGTTGATCTTGTGAGTGCAGCGGTGCTAGGCCATATATATATATATGCCTCACCCCTTCAACTCTCTCACTTAGTTGCTTGGCCAAGAAGAAATCGAAAGAGGGGGAAAAGAGAGAGAAGAGAGAAAGGTCTTTGGATCATATTTATCAACCATTCATGTTAAAGATTTTATCTATTCATTGTTAGTGATTACTCTTTTACTTCTATTTTCAAATATATTAAGTTTTACAAATTTAATATTTGTCTTATATTAGTTTCATTTGTAAGAATTTAATTACTACTGGGCTATGTTCTCATTATGTGGTTTTACATATTTTCCTAAAAGGGTAAATATCCTATAATATGAGGCTCCGAACAATATGTATAATTTTTTTGCCTGCAATTCTAGACAAAATACAGTCATGTTTATTTTTTGTTGTTCATTTGTAAGCTCTAATTAAATGATTAAAATAAAAAATAGATGTAATTCTTCAAATATAGATCCTAGAGTATGACACACACACACACACACGCACACATACATACACTATTTCTCTCCAAACCTCTCTACTGTTAGGCCTAGTTAACACTCTCAAAATTTCCTGGGGATCAATACGAGAGTGAAAAATGTACTATACTCATTAAATTCAAAGTCTAGTGTCTTATAAATCTTGTTAATTTATATCAGGTCAAAAGGACCCCACTTACCTCTAATAAAACACCACTTTTTTTTGGCTTCCTTTGAATTTGTAAAGAACTCCCTCACAACCCTTGCCACATAGGCTACTGGCTCCTCACATTAAGTCTCCCATCCCCTCTAATGTGTGTAAAGACTCAATCAGGATTTAGAAAATGCCTCTAAATAATTAACATCATATAGATTGTAACTCGAAGTGCCAAATTTTTTTACTAAGGTATCACTACAAAGGTTGATACTTGGGGGCACTGTGATGCTTCAAAAAGACGTCCACCACGATTTATAAGTGGTGTTTTAATAGAGGTAAGTGGAGTTATATCGGGCATATGTCAGCACTATGGTGCCTAAGTAATTTATAATCTTTGAGGTGAGTAAATGTAGCAGCTCTTTTATGATAAGTATGATTTAGCATCACGACACTATAAGTGACGGCACTATGATGCCAAAGAAGTATAAATAACACGAAGATGTTGTAAAGCATGGCTATGCAGCATTTTAATTTTCTTAGAAGAGTGGAACTATGACACTAAATCAAGGCATTATGTCACTTTAGCAATAAGCGCTATGGTGGCACATAATCTATCGTTGTTGCTCTAGTTTAATTAAGCTAAATATTTAAAATTTTAAAAAAAAACCCACTCATAAACCATAATATGTATGTTCACATCAAACACATATACACATAAGGTGACATGCAAGAAAATAAAAAAAAACCTCAATACAACAAATATGAACTTAAATCTAACACAAATAGAATTGGGTTGCCTCCCAAGTAATAATAAGTTTATAGTCATTAGTGTGAATTTATCAAAATTCTCATTTAAGCTGGTTCACTCATCAATTGGTAATTACTCTGCTCCTTCCCTTTATCCTTGGGGTTGATTTTGGTATTATTACGCAAAATACCTTAGGGTCTAGTATTAAATGAATTTACTAACTGCCCTAATTAATTTTTCAAATTCCTAATGGTAGTAGCTTGACTTTGTAATTGATTTCTCATATAAAGAACTAAATCTTCCAAAACTGACTTCTTTTCTCTAATTTGATTATTTTGTTTAAAGCTAGGGGGATTAGAAGGTCCAGGGTTTCCAAAATCTTACTGAGAGGGTTACAAGTATTACTTACAGGGTTATGTTGACTTGCATTTCAATGATTTCCACCATTATTATTTTTACTCCAACTAAAATTAGGGTGGTTCCTCCAACCTGAATTATATATATATATATATATATATATATATATATATATATATATATATATATATATATATATATATATATATATATATATATATATATATATATATATATATATATATATATATATATATATAGGTTAGTCTGTCTTCCAATCATGTTCACATTATCTACCCCTTACACATTAGAATTACTAAAAGGATTAAATAAACTCCTCTATAGGAATTGGAGATCGTAAAGATGAACTAACTCAAAGATATCTAATTTCCTAGACATCTGTGGCTGGGCCCAATGGTTACATTACTTATTTTTTCAAGAAGCTTGGGATATCATTAAATTTGACATTATGAATGTTGTTCTATATTTTTTTGCTGATACTCCCCTTCTTAAATTCTTATCTTCTATTATTATTATTTTGATACCTAAGAGAAATGATATTAACACTTAGGAGGATTTTAGACCTATTAGTTTGTGCACTTTTTTCAGTAAGCTTATTTCTAAGATTTTAATGGGAAGTCTGGCTTTGTTTCTTCCTAAGATTATTTCTTGTTGCAAATCTATTTTCATGACTTATGTTTTGATGATTGACAAACACTATTTATTCTCTTAGACTGCCTGTTACTTCTAACTTTTCAGGAATCAAAGATCGGACGAACAAATGAAGCCAGTTCAAGATTGCGTAGGTTTAGGGATGAGTAAGTCTGTACTTTGTTTTTTTTATCTTCTTGAGTCTATTTGTAATGTTCAAAGAGACTGATGCTAAGAAATCCTACACACACACACACACACTTGAGAGACTTAGAATTTCTGTTTTTACCCACATCGGCCAGGACGATATCTACATCGTCTTGGACGATCAGGCTTAAAACATAAAACCTAAATAAGGATTCTTAACTAAGGCAGCTGTCATTAACAAATCGTCTTGGATGATATGTGTATCGGCCAGGACGATAAGCTCAAAACAGAAAGAAGTTGCCGCCATAGACAATTAAGGTATTATGTATTTTTTAATAATTGGCCAGGACGATCATTGATCGGCCTGGACGATATTCATAAATTATGCCTTAATTGATCAGGAAATCAAGGGAGTAATTAAGGATGATTGATACGATCATAACATCTTGGACGATAGTAGGATCGGCCAGGACGATCTATTCAAAAACTTTAGTCACTTCTGGACGATAAATATTGGCCAGCTCAAATTCAGGGCGATGCTCTGGACAATTTTCCTCTGATTTGAACTGATCGGCCGGGACGATCGTGAGATAGGCCTGGACGATCAAGCCAATTTTAAATCATCTAGTTTGTATTCAGGGAGATGCTCTGGCCGATCTCTGAGATTTGTACTGATCGGCCAGGACGATGTCCATATCGGCCTGGACGATATTGTCGGCAACTTGCAATTAATGAGCTCCTTTGAAGCTCTTCTATTTAAGAGCTCTTGTTCAATGTTTTGAATAATCTTTTGCTACTGCCTTGACCTGAGAAGGCCTTGAGGAGAGAAAGAGAGAGAGGGAGATAAAGAGGATCTTGTGAGGGGGAGCTTGTGAGGGGATTCACAAGGGTTGCTTCAAGGATCGCTCTGCTTCTTCTTCGTCTAGAGTTTCTCGTCTGTGGAAGGGTCGGTAGAGGTAAGGAGTCAGCATCTGATTGTGGTTCTCTGCCAGCTTCAGGAGGAAGCAAAAGGAGATAGGTTCTCTGCCTTGCTGGGGTGGCAAAAAGATGTTCATTGTAAAGGCTTCTCCGCCTAGCTGTGGGGGCTAAAGGAGAGTCACGATTGTAGTGCAATACTCGGAGGGCGCCTCTGGGGAGTGGACGTAGGTCGAGTTGATCGAACCACTATAAATTTCTGTGTTTTTATTTCTTGCTTCCACATTTTAAATTTCCGCGCTTATTTTTCTTGTGATGTGATTTTGGTTTATGAGATTTTTACTTCTTTGTGAAAAGAATTTTTAAAATACCAATTCACCCCCCCTCTTGGTTAGCTTGGGCCAGTTCTATAGGGCTTAACATCCCTAACGAACTTTCATTTCTCCTTCTCAAAATGATTTTTTTAAGGGAAGAGCTATCTTTGACAACATTCTCTTTGCTCAAGAACTAGACCATGACATTAATGCTAAAGTGAAGGGAGGGAACATTTTTTTTAAAACTTAATATTTCTAAGCTTATGATAATATTTACTTAGGATTTACTTTATAATATCATGCTTGCCTTTGGATTTGATTATCTTTTTTTCAAAATCATTAAAAAAGTTACATTGAGAACTCTTTTATTATTATTATTATTATTATTATTAATGGTAAAAATAATGGTTATTTCAAAGCTTCTCAAGGCCTTAGACAAGGGGACCCTCTTTCCCATGCTCTTTTTATAATAGTCATGGAGTATCTTTCAAGAGGCCTTAACAGTCTCTTTATGAGCCACCCTTGTATGTATTTCACACTAATAGGTGTCTCCCTATTTCTCATTTAAGCATTTTTTGATGATTTTATCATTATTTTTAAAGGTTTTATCAGGATGGTTAACTTACTTATGAATCTGCTTATGGGGAATTGTGGTTTATTTATGAATCTCAATAAAAGTTATTTCATTTCTAATAAAAATATTAGTATTAATCATATTAATGGCATCAAATAAAGAATTAGTTTTATGCATAGTAATATTCCTATCAAATATCTTAGCATTCCTCTTTATAAGGGTAAGAAAAGGACTTTTATTTTTTTTGATATTATTTCCTCTATCCACAAAAAAACTCTCATCTTGGGAGTTTATTCTTGTTTTTTGGTGGTAAACTAGTCCTTATCAAAAGTGTTTTATGTTCCTTACCCATTTATATACTCCAAAACATAAACCCTACCAAGGCTGTTTGCATTTGTATTTAAAGATTATTTAATAAGTTTTTTCGGCTATACTCCTAATAATTCTAAAATTCTTTGGAAATCTTGGAATAATTGTTGTGGGGTCATGTTTGAAGGGGGATTGGGTTGAAAATATATGATGGATTCATCTCATGCTTTTTCTATTAAACTTTGGTATGCTTTAGGGCAAAGCTTAGTCTTTTGGGCTAAATTCAAGAATCAGAAGTATTGTGTTGGTAAGCACCCTACCATTTTCTCTTATAATAAAGGGGACTTTGTTTTCGAAAAGGCTTTGCAATATCAAGTTGGAAGCAAAAAATTTCATACAATGGGGCATTATGAATGGAAAGCTTTTCTTTTGTAAGACCAATGAATGGTTATATTTCTATTGAGAATAAGTTCCATACTCATTCCATTTTGGTTGTTAAAGTGCATAATTTTATTTTCAAAATCAGTGGAATGTCCCAAACTCATGGAAGTTTTATCTACTCACTTGGTTGATTAAATTATTAAAATTCCATTGAACACTGAGGTTGATGATTGCATTCTCTATAATATTTCTGCTAATGGTAAAATTTCTCTTAAAAAATACTCGGAATCATATTAGAAATAAAAGGCTTGTTTCTTCTATGTATTATAAGATTTGTCATAAAAGCATCCCTCCCACTATTGTTGTTTTCTTTTGGAAGGTTTTGCATAGATGCATTTTTACTGATGATAATCTCAAAAACTAAAGGTTTTTCTCTTCCTTTCAAATGTAATTGTTGCTTTCATTTGGAAATTATGGACCATGATTTAGTGAAAGGGGCCATTGCAGCTAAAGTTTGTATTTATTTTGATGATGTTTTCATGACTATTTCAAGGGGGATGCTAATATTTACTATATATTGAACTCCTGGTTTTGTAATTCCAAAAGGTATATTATAAATGTTATTCCCTCTCTAATTCTTTGGTTTTATGGTTGGATCGTTATGAGCTAGGCCATTCATTGCAATCAAATAATGGATAATAATAGGGTAATTCTTAGGATCAAGGATAAAGTCTATCACCTTTTTAATGTTAACCTGTTAAGTTCTAAAATCTTCAAAGGTTGTTTCAATGTGGCTCAATCTTTTTGTTTGACATTGGATTTCGGGGATGATTCTTATTACCCTAAATTTTTGTCCTGGATTAAACCTAAGCGTCCCTATATGAAAATCAATTCTAATGTCTCTATTAAGCAGCATTCTTGTGGTTATGTTGGTATCATTAGGAACCATTTGGAGTATGTTATTATTACATATGTTGGTCCTCTCCCTATGTGTTATGTTATTTATGTTGAGTTTAAAGCTCATTCTCACGATCTTAATATTTGTTTAGCTTTAAACATTACTCATATCTAGATTGAGTTGGATGTATTACTTATGGTTCAAATTCTATAGGGAGATGGTTCTGAGACCTGTAATACTGTGCTTTTTTATTTAGTAAGGGAAATTAGAAGTTTATTAAACAAAATTCATTACCATATTTCTCATGTTTGGCGAGAAGCCAATAATTGTTATGATTAGTTAGCTAACATGGGTCGTGCAATTGATGCATTCAAAAAAAATTTGGGTTTTAATCTCCCTAAATTCCTTATTGGTTGAACTAGGTTGGATAAATTTAGGCTTCTCTATATTAGACATTGATCTGTTGTTATTTTTTGGGATGCTGCTTTTTGGTCTTGGTTCTTTTTCTTATTGTTGTTTCTAATTTTGGTCAATGCTTCCTAGTTTTCCTATGGTTTATTAGCTTTGCTCTTTTCTCTAGGGATTTTCTTTACCTCTAAATGCCTTTGATTTTATTAATATTTATGGAATTGTATCGTTTGTTGCTATCTTCAGGTGGTTCTATTTTTCATTTTTTGATCTTATGTGGTCTATTTTATTTTAAGTGTAATAACCCATATTTTGACTTTGTCAAAATTTTTTTTACATTCATTATAACTCCAAATTACAATCCTCTTCGCCAAAGTATTTTGATTGTAGTATTTAACTTACAAATTTTTTTTTTGTAATTTTTGGGCACCGATAAAAATCCTTAAGAAATTTATACCTGTTAGTACAAGTGAGGATTTTGGGATCGTCAGATGTCCATTTTGTAAATTGATTTCATTGATATTTTATAACTAAAATGATTTATTTTATGGATATATGTTTAATAATTTTTAAAGTCGTAAAATAATTTATTTGAATTTTATATTAATAGAAATTGATTAAATTAAATATTATATATATATATATATATATATATATATATATATATATATATATATATATATATATATATATATATATATATATATATATATATATATATATATATATATATATATATATATATATATATATATATATATATATATATATATATATATATATATATATATATATATATATATATATATATATCTTAAAGCATTAAATAACTTTTTATAAAATGCCTTTCTCCTTAAGTCATTTTGGCTAACAAAATTGGAAAAATAATTTTAAGAGAGAAAGCAAGGAGAGAGAAAAGAGAAGTCTGGATTTGGAGGCCACAGAGTTATTTTCATTAGTCGGCCTAGTTGGGATATTTATTTGTCTCGCTGTAAGGAACCTTTAACCTATTTTTAATTTCAAAGATTTTCAATTTTTGACATTTTTTAACAAACTTATATTTTCATTATCGAAAAATATGAATAATTTTGTATTGGCAAAACTCTCACCAGATAACTTTTGTATGTTATAGAGATCATGATTATGAGTATTTTGAGTATTTAATTGAGATTATTCACTATATCATTTTGAAAATTCATCAATTTTTTGTCTACCCAAAATTTATTTTGACGTTTAAAAATACTAGTGTAGTACAATCAAAGTCTTAAAACATCATTTTATACAATTCCTAATTATTTGATAAATTTCCAAAAATGTGTATTTTTTTGCCTAATAGAATTCTTTGTTATCTATCATTATGATATTTTGGCATCTTCATAATTAAGCTCAATATACATTATTTGCTGCAATGCATTAAAAATGGATTTGGATATGTACTTGAGTAATAGTTGGTCGCTATTACTATTATATTATTGTGATAATAATAAATGTGTATAAAATAAATAAGTAAAGACCGGTTGACTCGTTGGTTGGAGTTTGATTGACCTGTATAGGATGGTGGGCTGATGGACTTTTCTTTAAATACTATGATTTTGTGTTATTCTCTATTTATTCATGTGATACAAAAATATTTATTAAAATTTCATTTATTAATGAATAAGCCTCTTCAAAAGGCTTTGACATCAAAGTTCTTCCAACTGCTGCATCAATTTTAGACCTAAGAGATCCTATAAGTCCATTATATAAGGTTTGTATCACTAACTAATCAGACAAAGTATGGTTAGGACACTTTCTAAGCATCTCCTTAAATCTTTTTCAATTCATATAAATTTACTTTCCATCAAATTGGAAAAATGAGGTAATATCATTCCTAAGCTTGACTATTTTTGAAGCAGGAAAGTACTTTGCTAGAAACTTATGGGTCAATTCATTCCAAGTGGTTATAGAGCTCGAGGATAAGTAATTCAATCACATATTTTTTTTGTCCCTTAGAGAAAAAAGAAACAAATAAATCCTAACATCATCATCAGTAATTCTATTGTACTTGAATGTTATACAGATCTCTGTGAAACTAGCTTGATGTAGGTGTTCCCCCAAACTAAAAATTATGAAACATTTAGATGATTGCAGGTTGTAACTCAATGTTTTTTGCTTGTATGGTTGGTTGATTAATAATCGGGTGAATTCCATCTACTAATGGATTTGCATACTACCTAAGAGTTCTAGGTTGGTCATAATTTGGGTTTGATTTGACCATTTTAATGTTAATATCTTTTTATTTTTTCAAATTTTTGTAAGGGTCAATTTTATCTTTAAGTCAAACACTAAGGGTCCCTTATTGGATTTACTAATCATACATAAACACATAAATGATGAAATGCAAGCAAAATTAAATTATTAAGAATTCTACAACTAGAACAAGTATACAAGTTCTAGGATAACAAATGCAACTATTCAATGAAAAATTACAATGCATGCAGGATTAAAAATACCACTTTTTGAACAATATAGAAAAAAAAGTAGAGAAAATAAAACTTTTCCCCAACAAAACTGACAAAAACTTGATGGTAGCATGCATTATGTGTGTGATATGCAACAAATTTAAATAGACAAGTTCATATGTTGATCAAGTAATAAAGTGAATAAGAGGGTTATTGGTCCCACGAGGAATAATGTATCCCTAAGAATTCTCTAGTATTATGTATTTAAGTAACATGATTATCCTACTCATCCTATTTGAAGGTGAGGTTCTACAAACTACTGAAAATGATGAAAAGATAAGTACTCTGAATAAAAGATGAATTGAACTCATAATAATGAATATTGTAGCATTTCATAAGTAGACTTATCTAAGTTTGTTGTGAATCAGAGAACATACACCCTTAGATATCTAACAAGCTTGTAAGGGTGTAAAGTAAGGCTCTCACCTCACTATAGTTAATTTTATCTTCAAAGACCCTATAATCCTATTCATCCACTGTCTAGATATAAAGTTTTCTATTACAATTCTTCTATTTATTCAAATATTCCTCCATCAAGACAATAAATCTCACTTAATTTTAATTTCACACTTGGCCATTACATGAATTAAATGAAGTACAAGAGGAATTATGTACAACCATACAAAAATTTATATGTAAGAGTTTACATTAGAAACAATATGCTTCATTCACTTCATAAGCTCAAAAAAGAAAAAAAAAAGATTTTTAGGCATCCACATAAGGTATTTAACACAAAGCATGTTTCTTTAATAACAACATAAAAAATACAAGAGATAGGCAGAGTAAATATCACTAAGATAATCATTTATAAGTAATTACAAACAATAAATGTTCCAAAGATCAATTTCCCTTAAGCATGTTTACTTTCCACTCTAAACTCCCACTCCTTATACTATCTTGAATAATAAATAGATAACCAACCCTCAAGAAAATGAAAAAAAAAAACTATTTATATTAAGTAGAAAACTTATAGGCGCATTGTTGTGTTATAAATATGGGTGCCAAGCATTATAATAATGAACTAGCACCTTGGTGCTTAGTACTTGGCTCTGCCGTAATATTTGGTTAAATTAGTGTGACACTTCCATAGATATTTGCTCTAATTCTTAACCCATGGTGCTAAGGGCTATTTGGCACTATGGTGCTACTATGGTGTTGTAATATTGAATTGGAACTTATGTTGTGATGCTCCTAGCAATGTGGCACTTCGGATGCTAGCACTAGGGCTTTGCTAATTTATTGAACTAAGACCACCATGACACTCCAAATTATTGTGTTGTGGAACTGTGATGATGTAATGCTCAAAGAGTTGGCACCATGGCTTTGTAACATTCCCAAACTCAATCCACCCCGGTAAAAAGAGGTATGGTGATAAGTGTCTTGGCGCTATAACACTAGAACCAATTTCAAGCTTTTTTGCCTCAAAATTCTTGTACAACAGCAACAAATATAATAATTTTTATGAGGATAAATGTACAAAATATTGACATAATATTCACTTACTATCTAGCTACATGGTAGTTTATTCTCCTTAGAAGGCACCGACGGATATATTTGAGGTTGGAGAAAGCCAAAGATAGAGATATTCAGTAGAAGCCTTGTCCTAAGCTACTAGTGAAGGGTCCTAAACCTTTAGTGTTGGAATATTTGGAGGTAGGAAATCTTGAGGATGAATAGGAGGATTTCAAAGGAAATTCATTATAGCAGCTAATGAAGTTCTAATATAGCTTGGGGTACATAGTTTAACCTATTATGAGGCAAAGGAGGCATCAAATTTAGTGACATGTAAAGCTTTTATTTATGCACTTTCCTGTCATATATTTTTTTTTATTATGGAGAAAGCCATTCTTTTCTGTCCAAACTTATAATACATAAGTTACATCTAATTCTATATTTTTTATAATCAAGCATGTCCATCTTGTTGGCCACTGGAGATTATTAAGTCACTAGTCAAATATATAAATGCAAAATTAATATGTTAAATAGTAAGTTAAAATCATGATTGATTATTTTACCTTTAAAAGAGTTTGATGTGATTGTGGGCATGTACTACCTGAGTAAATATGGTGCTTAGATTGATTGTAGTAAGACGAGGTGGGTCTTTGTATCAAAGGAGAAGTATTTCATTTTCAAGATATTAGGGGTATTTTATCATCTCTGATACTTATATTACAAGTTGATAAGGGCCGTAGAAAAGAGAGTTTTAAATTTTTGTCATATGTGACAGTTCTAAATAAATTTGTTAAGGAAATTGAAGATGTTCTATTAGTATGAGAGTTTCCTAATATATTTCTTGAGAATTTGTTGGGATTGCCCCTATAAAGAGAGATATAATTTGTATTAATGTACTGTTAGGTACATCTATATTAGTAAAGACCCTTATAGAATACCACCAAGAGAATTGAAAGGAATTGAAAGTGTAATTATATGAGTTGTTAGACATAAGTTTTATACATCCATGTGGATCTCTGTGGTGATCTTATATGCTATTTATAAAGAAGAAAGATGTGTCTCTAAGAATGTGTATTGATTTTTAAGAGCTAAAAAAGGTAAATGTGAAGAATAAATATTCACTTCCTATGATTGATAATTTATTCAACCAATTAGAAAGTGCGGATATGTTCTTTAAGATTGATTTAAGGCTGGGTTACCATCAAAGGATTTGGATGTATAAAAGATTTTAATATATATATATATATATATATATATATATGAATTAGTGGCTTTCTATACTATATGGATGATCTACAGAAATTCCCTCCAATAAAAGATCTTGGGCAAGTTTGTTGTCTCGCACTCAACCAAATATAAACAATTAAGGAATTTGGATTATATTGGGTTGGGTCATGGTTGTATAAAAATTGTATTTGATCAAAGTTTTATTGGAATCAATTGAATTATATTTAGAGTTTTATGATTAATTATGTGATGGATAGAAACATGGGTAGTTCTAGGGTTGATCTTTTGTTTCATTCATGCATGCATGTGCATCATTTTAAGTCATTATATATGATTATTTAGGTGCAAGAGTACTATGATTCAAATTCTATAGATTTTTAAAACCAAGGAGTAATAAATAAATAAAGTGCTAATCAAACTTTTTTGACACAGAGTATAATATCTCCTATGACATCAGACTCTATGTTGTAGTTTGCTAGTTTAGTATCGTAGATGATGAGTGATGCCCTGAGTAGATAGTCTAGATATAAAGAGGAAGAAAGAGATAAGCAATTATAGTTATTTTATAGATTATAACAACTACTTGTTGAGGGATTGTTGGAGCAACTAGTGGTAGAAGATTGGTTTTTGAGGATTGGAAATATCTTTGATGATTAGCAATGTCCAAAAATTAGGAAAGTGCCATTAATAATATTTCTATTTGACAGAGAAGCAGAGCAATGGTGGATAGGATAATAGAGGGAAAATTTTAAGGTAGATTGAATTCTCAAATTCATTGGGAAGATTTTGTTAGTACTTTTAGAGAATAGTTTGTTACTCCTTCCACTGGATAATAGATACAAGAAGATTTTATGAGATTGAAGCATGAAAATAATATTGTTATGTAGTATAAGGCTGAGCTTATTACTTTTGCTAGGTATGTTAAATAATTAATTTGTATGGTTGAACAGAAGTATTATCATTTTTTTAGAGAACTTAGAGATGAATTGAGACAATCCTTAGTTCCTTTAAGGATTATAGAATTCTCAGAGTTAGTAGAGTAAGACTATTGAAATTTGACCTGTCAGCACCTGAGTATAGGTGGGGTATAAACAGGAAAAGATTTGGTGAAGAAATCTTTAAGGGGAGTTTTAGTGAAATGAAGTGTAAGTTTAGTGTAAACAGGAAAAGACCCATGGTACCTATGAAAAATACACCATAGTGTGCTCATTGTGGAAGCAGGCATCTAAGACAACGTTACTTTTTGACTAGAAATGCTTCAGATGCGGTTGTCATGAACATGTGATGGTGGATTGCTCTAAAAAGGAATCTGAATAAAGGTCATTAGCAAAGCTAGAGCAGTTAAGGAAAGCTTATAGATAGAGGAATGCATAAGCTTGATCCTATAGTGAATGTTCTATTAATCTAAATGAAGGAAGATTTGTAATATAAATTTTGAGGGAAGTCAAGTGGAACCTAGTCCTTTTGTAATGACTACACCAATCCAAGCTAGAGTTTATAATTTGAATCAACAAAAAATAAAATAAGTGTCAGATGTGTCAATAGGTATTTTTTTATTCAAAATTAATCATACATGATTCTCTTGGATTCTAGCATTGACCATCGTATTATCTATTGAATGCCATATAATAGTTTTCATGAGTGTTTGTGTTGCATTAAGGATTTTACTAAGACATTAGAATCTGTATTGTAAAGAAAGAGAGGTACAAGAGTCATAAGAGACACCAAAATTTTTATAGAAAATTCTGAAAAGGGAAAAAACCATGGGGTCTGGTGTAGTTGAAATGAATCCACTTTTGTTTGTTATTGATTACAAATTATATGCTTCATCGGGGGAAGTTGTTGGCACAAAATATATTATATAGAATACATTACATAGTCAGACGATTTATTTAAAGATTTTTGAGAGTGGGATACTCTATAAATATGAAGAACACCCATGGTAAATTCAAAGTGGTCCATTTGATGATTATCTCGATTTTAGAGCATTTGTTCAACATTTAGGTGTCGTAATGATGTCAAGATTAAGTGATCTTAGGCTCATTGGATTCGTCTCATCGAGCTGCTTGATTCGACTATAAGTGTGTTATATTTGAATATCATTTGGTCATCCAAATAATGCACTAAAGCTTTCAAAAATGCTCCAGTCCCTTGATTTGAGCATATTTGGCCTCAGATTGGATCATTTTTGATATTGTTAGGTTTGTCTCTCTGATATGTTCAATTTGATAATAAGTTTACTGAAATTAGAGTATAGATGATCCCAAATTTAATTTTGGAGGTTTCCAACTTGGATACTCCTCAAGATTCATCCTCGATTAAGGCAATTTTTGGTGACTACCAATAATGATGTATTGTTATAACACATGATGCTATGAACTATTATCAATGATATGTTGATGTCAATATATACACGCATGGATATGCTACTATACATTATGATATAAATCTTAATGCACTAAGGGACAAATGAAAGAATGTAGATATAATACAATGCCTTAAATTGAGTATGCCTATAATATGTTACTCTCGATAGAATACAATGCCTTAAATTGAGTATGCCTATAATGCACTAAGGGACAGATGAAAAAAATGAAACTGTCAATAACAAACCTTAACATGATGAAAAAAAAACAAAAAGTTGACATTTTTTTTTTGAACTATCCATTTGTGCCGACACTTAAGATATTTTCATCTTCGCCCCTGCCTAAGATATAAAAGAGCTCCATCTTAGTTTTTTTTTTTAGATCAAAATTTTAAAAGTTTTAATCTCTTATGGGTGTTTTCATTATATGCATATACTCTCTCTCTCTCTCTCTCTCTCTCTCTCTCTCTCTCTCTCTCTCTCTCTCTCTCTCTCTCTCTCTCTCTCTCTCTCTCTCTCTCTCTCTAACTTTGTATACCTAATATGCTTTTCTTGTAACAATTAAATTCATTACATAATTGACAAATAAAATAAAATTTAAAAATTGTATCCTTGATAAGCCTAAAAAATTCACTTGATTAGCATGAATCTTGATACCATATTTATATTGAAAACTTATGAAGTTAAATTTAGAATTATCAAACCTCTGATTTAATAAACTTATAATCAAACTGAGCATCTTGATAAGACAAAATCAATGACATTGAAAGTGATCTCATATTAAATAATCTTAAATTCAACATAAATTTTTTATGTTTATTATATAAAATCAAAATTTTTTATTTAAATATTAAAATAAAACTAAATTTAATTCTTTTTATGTATGCATGGAGCTGAGATAAGCAGCGCATGTGTGTATTATATGGGAATAAATTTGCAGAGGTACCATGAATGATGACCTTCATGCGGCTATGTCCCACCACTCATTTGGAAGTAGTAGATAAAGTAATTAATTATATCAGGGTTATGATGATGGTTAATTAGATTGATTAATGATTCTAATTACTTTTGTACGGGTTTAATGTAAGGCCATTATGATGATGACATAATTAATGATGATGATGATGATGATGATGATGATAAACACATGCATGCTATGATAAGCTATTTATTGTACTTCCAAGTTACAGTTTTAATTAATGGTAGGGTTATTTTGGGAGTTAATTTGCTCTTCTTTTTTGTTTGTGTAGTTGAATTCTTCACAGAATTCATTGCGCTAAGAAAATGGTTAAAAAGTACGCTGATTTTTTAAATAAAAAACTTATCTATAATATTTTATAAATAGCACATGATCATTTACAAAATTTAAGAAGTGCAAATTTTTTATGCAAGGGTCAAATACAATGTAGATTTTTTTATTTTTTTTTAGAAAGTGTGAGGAGTAGGAATAAATCCGTAGTCTTATGATTGAGGGTTGAGCTATGAGAGGAAGAGGATTCGAATAACATGCATACATCCTTATTGATCTTGGTCTAGTTAATTAATTATTTAGGTGGATCTTGTAGAGCCTAATATGCAGTATAAGCATCTCATAGAGATCATTATGGTTTGCCTAAGAGGAGCTTGACCAAGAGATATGTGCTCGTCAAAGATATGCCTCATTCAAAGGAGGCCCGAACCCGATAAGACCCAATAAGGGCAAGCACTCACCCTAGTGGAACTTGTCATAAGAGATCAATCAAGGAACCACACATCCCAGACGAATTTCATTGAGTGAGAACTCCCCTTAGAAAAACACACCCACACACCCACACTCTCACTCTCTCTCTCTCTCTCTCTCTCTCTCTCTCTCTCTCTCTCTCTCTCTCTCTCTCTCTCTCTCTCTCTCTCTCTCTCTCTCTCTCTCTCTCTCTCTCTCTCTCTCTCTCTCTCTCTATATATATATATATATATATATATATATATATATATATATATATATATATATATATATATATATATATATATATATAAGGTGACTCGTCCCTAAGCTGGCCCCCTCTTCTAAATAATAGGAGATGCACACCTACCAACCTCATACTAATTATCTCATTAGTCCGGCCACTATAACCTAGCTTGAGAGAACTCACCCAAAGCTCTTACTAGAGGCACTTGCCCAAGGCACTTACCTGAGAAACACTCATTAAGAAAACTTGTCAAGTACTTGCTAGAGGTAGTTAGAGCCACATCAAAGATGATTCTCTATGTATAGCCATAGAATCTTCGCCATGTGTTTATAATAGTCAAATCATGTATTATTTATTATTCCTCTAGGTGTAGAGTTTTCTATAACTCTTTTAACCCAATAAATAAGAATTTAAAGGCATTTTTAAATCATTTGATGGTATTTTCACAATTCATAGAATTTGAGGGTTCTTAAGCTTTCTCCTTACTCCCTATTCACACTCTTTATGTTTCCCTCTATACCTAATTAGACTCATCAGTAAAGTTAAGGTGTTCCCCATGGACAAATATAGATCCAACAACCTTATAAGTGTAGTGAGCTTGGATTAAACCTAATGAACAAAAAGAGGCATCAATGAATATTGAGAGCCAAACGTTTATAATTAATCACAATTAGATGGAGATGGTGGAAAGACTTACAAGAATGATATAATAAGCATTACAACAACCTAGAGGGATTTGTAAACTTGGTGATTCGAAGAGGGTGATAGGTTAATAGCTTCATCGCCCACTACAAGTGAGACCAACTACTGTACCAATAATAAAGAATCCATATCCTTACCTAGGAAAGCAAAGAGAAGGGAACTAGGATTGACCAATGCTTTCTTCAAGAAGATTGTGGAAGTAAGGTTGCCAAGATGCCCCACAAAACCATCACTATCACCCCTAGTGTACAGTACCTCTACTAGTGAGATGATTAAGGATACTAGGCCCACCTGACCTACAAATTAAAGAGGTGTGGTGTGAAACTCACTAGTTTCAAAAAAGGGTGAGCTAAGATCTTCAATATTGTACGGTTTACCCTTTACAAGTGCTAATAGTCAAGTTGGTGGAGGCCATTTAGAGTGAAATTTCCTTAAAGTCTCTCATGCTCATTAAGGTAAGTGCCTACTCTAAGAGATATATCTAGGTATTGTGCACTGCACAAAGATTATAGGAAATACATTGAAGAATGCATGCAACTTAGAAACCTAGTGGAATAGCTTATTAAGGTAGGAAACTTGAAGGAGTTTATCTTTACTATCTTTTTTTTATGAGTAGGAAAGATGTCTATGGAGGGCCAAGAGAATGAGAAAATTTCAATTTGAGCCATTCATATATATGGAGTAGTACCCACCATCCTTGGAGAAGATGGAACTAAAACATCTCATCAAATGAGTCTTAAGAAATCTTGGTCAAGAGATGTCATCTCAATAACTATGGAAATCACTCAAGTGACAGAAGTTGTTCCAATCACTTTAATTAAAAAAGCTAGGCTAACGAATGATAATTCCTTCAATAATTTGTTGTGGTCACGACCCTAATCAACAACAACTTAATTTATATGAGAAGCTCAATTAATATAGCTTTTATATCTATTTTTTGAAAAAAATAAACTTATCTACTTTTCATCTCACCCCTGTTATAGGTCTACTCTATGGATTTCTAGAGTTTAAAGAAAGACTAAAGGAATGATCTCCCTATTGAAAACTTAAGGAAAGGGCAAGCTCAATCTAGTCCACATCAATGGTTGACCACATCATGATGGATACACCCACCAACTAAAAATTTATATATGGGTGACCAAATCTAAATATTTTTTAGCTAGCCATCTCCACTTATCATGTAGTAGTAAAGGTTTATATGGGGAACATGAGATCATCATAAAGGATGACTTGTTGTAGTTGAGGGAAATCTAAAGCCATTGAAAAATCTTTATTTTTTAAAAGAAATTGAGGGCATATGACTTGGAGAACTAAAAATATGAAAACTTTATATCTATAAGCGAGGTCATTTAGATTCTTACCATGCATCTTCTTATATATTAATACAAAAAAAAAATCCTCAAATTTTTTTTCTAATGAGTCATTCTTGAGATTGTTAAACAAGAATAATAATTACTAAGAAAAATAAGCTAAAGAACCATAAAATGATAAAGTGACAACTTGGAGAACTTGCCTTACATCCTCAAATGTGTGTAGAGAACTTGCAGCCTCTTTAGATACACTTGTTGTCCACATTTTTGAATGAGGTCTAAACTCTCTTCTTCTTTACTCTTAGTAATTAGGTTTCTACCATTGGTGTAAACCTAACATATAGGGACCTTCAAAGAGGTGTAGGGTTTTTTACCTAAACCAAACCAAAATACCTTAGACATTTCGCAAACCATTTTCATGATATGTTAGGGATATACAAAATCCCTTCCTAGACATTTCATGACTGAAACCTAAATTAAAACCCATGTTCCATATTGTAACACATATTAAATTTGTGCACAATTACACATGTTCTGACTCATTATGGTAAATCCAACCCATTGAAATTTTTGCAATCATATCTTTTACATGTGTGTGTAAGTGTTCTATGTGCATATGGGGTGTCTCAATTTATTTTATAGTGAACCCTGATGGTTTGCATGGATGATTTGAAAATCTAATTTTTTCCCTAGGAGCATAGCAGCATAGGGATAGGTAACGCTATGATGTTAAGTTCTCAATCTTTTTTCCAAATTAATTCAAAGAAGTGGCACTACGACGATGTGCTCTCCAGTGGGGAGAGTTGTGGCAATGTAAGTCCAAGCACCATAATGTTAGACCTGAACTTTATAAAAAAATTATTAACTTCCACTCAAATTTTATTTTATCAAATACATTTCTCTCCCTAAGTACGGTCAATTAGGAAGAGAAAGAGACAAAAGGATTTCAGAGATAGAAAGTTGGGTTTAGTGCCTTTGGTTATCTAAGGTAGGTTATATTCTATCTACCTTAGTTGCCAAAAATATGAAAATTTTAGAATTTTAATTATTAAATTTAATTTTTTGTGTGAAAAGGATAATAATTTTACATCCGCTAAACTATCATCAAGTAATTTTTTGTATGTTGTAGATATGATAATTCTAGATATTTAGGTATTTTTTTAAAAAAATGTTGACTGGTATTTTAAAAAGTGCATCATTTTTATCAAAATTGAAAATAATTTTGATCCAAGAAAATAAGATGGTATTATAATTAAATCTTCAAAAAAGTGTTTTGAATAATCCCTGGTAATATAGTGAAATTTTAAAACTATGAGATGCTACTCAGTAGTTAAATATGTTGTCTACCGATAAAGCATTAAGCGAATTTCTAAAATTCATTCATCTATAATTCTCTTACTAAAATGCAATAATATTTATGTGTATTTACTTAGAATATATGATTCTATAGAGTGTTTATTTTAAAGGAAGTTCTAGCGCTAAATGTACAGGGAGTTATAAGGGTCTAAATTTCTAAATATATGATATATACTAAACATTTGAGAGTCATAAGGGATTTTGAATTCCGATATATATTTTTATAGGTGGTATAATGGCCTAAGGAAAATTTATTATTTTCTGCTATGATATATATGAAGTACGTATTTATTTAGTTTCAATACACAATCAGTTTTTTTTAAAATATTTGCAATTAAGATCAGGCTCATTAGGATAAATTTCTTATAAACTATATATAAAGTTAGTTAAATGTATAATAAATGAATTATTAAAAATTTAGATCGATAGGAGTGACTTGCTGTGTTTTGCTAACTCATACCTAGTTTGCACTTATTTTTAGGTTTGGGAGAAGTGAAAAAGATAATTGAGTAGCTGAGGATTTATGATATGATTTGCTTAAGTATGTAGATATATTTTTTGAATTTTGTTATAATTATGGCTAGTTATTTAATTACTCTATTTTTATCTATAATTATGCACTATAGTGTATAACTATTATATATATGCATTTTGATGATAAATAAAAAAGAATTAAAATTACTAGAATTTAATTAGAAGCTCTATGGTTTGGTTTAATTAAAAGAAATCTAAAGTCTCGAAAATTTCGATTATGGGATTGTTCTATCTTCATTCAACATGATATGACATATTCTATCTATGGATCATATTAGGTTGGGTTGTGAAACCCATTTTTGGTGTCATAACTATAATTTTAGAGGACTAATTATAAAATAGAGCTATAAAAAATGATCAAGAGTCAATGAGATAGTTTTGGGTAGAATCTGAGCTTTCATTTATTTGTGTATTTTTATGTCCATGTCTATTCTATTATGGGCCACCCGAGTGATTGGTTGATGGATCTATAAGACCCAAATATGATAAATGGGTAGAGTGCTAGTCAGGCATCACCAGGGCAGAGTACTACCTCTTCTATTAGTTTTAATTTTATTTCTCAATTTGCTAGTCATGTGACATAGTTGATTAGTGTGGCCAAAGAAGAATTTTTTCTATCAAATATAATTATGATAACAAACACTTTTAGATATTCTTAGGTTAAAATATCCAAGATTTGAGGGTGCAAGTGAGCCCAAAGTAGTAGAGGACTTGCTAATAACATTGAGAAAACTTTTAATGAGATGTAGTGTCCTCATGAGAGGAAGTTATCATTGGTTATATTTATGTTTGATGGTGATGCTAAGCATTCGTGGTTGAGTTAGTAAAATGACAAGTTCCAAGGGAGTTTGAACTCTTTGATCAGTTGGGATGAGTTTATAGATTCTTTTTTAACATGGTTTGTACCTTCATACATGCGGTAACAGATGCAGTAGACTTTTTTGGGATTGGTTTAAGGAAGACAAATACTTTTGTAGTGTGAGGAAAAGTTCACAACCCTAGCCAAGTATGTTATGTTATTGGTTATCACTTTTAAAAAGAAGTTCTATAGGTTTCTAAGAGGGCTATAAGTCCAAGCTAGCCACTCATTTTTGTTTCACTTTTTTTTTTTTTTTTTTTTTTTTTTTTTGAGTTGGTAGAGATGACTCGTCTGATAGAGAACAATATATTGGTTACTTAGTAGTGGTTTGCCTGCTAGTATGAAGAGGTTTGATAGAGAAACTTTTTTGTAGTGGGTTTTAACAGAAGAAGGTTATGTTTGGACCTAGAGATTCTAGGAGAGGAGTTTATTATGTGTCAGTTTTTATTGTGGAAACTTTGTTAGATCTTGAAGTTATGTTAATGTGGCACATGCATTCTAGAGTTTTGGCAAGAGCACTTTGGTTAGTTTTACAAGATGATAAGATAGTGCTTCTGATGTGGTCAAACTAGAAATAAGGTAGATGAGTGACTGTAAGTAGAACCTCACCAACATTCTAAGCCTATGTTTGAGAGTTATGCTAAATCAGTAGGGAGATCAAGGATAGTTATTGTAACAACCTAAAAATGAAAAACTATTTTAAAATAAAATTTTTGAATTTTTATTGAAACTAGAGTGCTTCAGTGTTGTGCTTGTTAGTGTTATGGTTCTAGGTTTGAGAGCACAGTGGCGCCAAAAACAATTCTGTTATGATGTTTAAGTCTCTATTTCTATAGTAATTTTGAATTCAACATATAGCACAACCATGTTGGGTCTGAGCATTATGATGCTAGGCCACTAATATTATTTTTATATATTTTTTAATATAAATTTCTATTCATTACCCCATGCCATTCCCTCACTCTCTTGGTTGAACGGGAACAAAAGGTAGGAAGAAGAAGGAGAGAAGGGAGAAGAAGAGGAGAGAGGAAAGAAGAAGTATATCAAGGCTTTTTGTAATGTCATTCCTATTAAAAAATTTGTTCTATCATAGTAAGTAACTATCTTCTTGCTTCTATTTTGATGTTTCATTTTTATGAATTTTATCTCTACTAAATATGCCCAAAAATGCATTTCCTCCTAATTTTGTAAGATATCACTATATAACTTTTGATATATTGTAGATTTGATCATTCTAGAAAATATGATATAATTTTATTTTATTTTTACTAGTAAATTTGTGTATAGAAATTTCTAGGTAAAAATGAGCAATAAAAATGTACACAAAAAATGGGTTGAATGTGATGTGCGATCATTTGATATCATAATACTAAAATGTATGTGCTACAATGATTAATATGATTGGAATGAACTTGAATATAATATTGAGATGTGATACTAAAATGTGATACTAATCTGACTGAAAGAATATTCTGATTGATATTAGAAATATAAAATGATAACCCCCACATGATAACCTTAATATTAAAATATTCACTAATGGGAGTCATAAGGAGCAGGATACTGAAGAAGAGTTTTTAATGAGTTTGGGCAACTGATCCATGTTATTTAAGGGGAGGTATAAGGAATATACTTATTTAGTTTCATAAGGGGCGACTGATTGGGAGTCATTAGTATAGGAGCAAGAAACTCTCAAGATACCCTCATCTGAATATCAGATAAAATATTGATTACTAATTAGTGATACTAATTACTTATTAATGATACTGATTACTAATACTGACTATTATTATATATATTATATAAACACTGATTTCTATTACCACTCATTATTACTAAATATGGATACTAAAAGTATTATATAATTATATAACTGAAAGATTTATGAGAATGATTAAATGATTTGACTCAATAAAATTGATTTTATGATAAAGAAAGATTGATGGATTAATATAGGTCATTGATACATATAGTGTACATTGATTCATTAGTTTCCTTATACGATTTATAGCATACTATTTTGCTATTTTCCTTACATTGATTTTAGTTATTTTTTTGGATTTTTTGCTCATTATATGGTTTTTACATATTTATAGGAATGGGTAAGGATCATGTGGCTTGAGGCACTAGATAGCATGCATAATTTTCTTTTTATACTGCTAGTTTACTTTTGTTTATATTCTTCTAATTTATGTATATTCTTTTATAGTCTATAATGGATATTGAATATATTTCTTTTTGCCCCTAGTAATGTAAATATTAACTATTATAATAATATGAATTATATTTTTTATTATTTATTTATTTCCTATAATGCAATTAATTAGCTCTGGATTTCAAATTGATCTCATTATAAATGATTAATCTTTAGTTATTAATTGAGAAAAAATGAATAGAATGAGTATAAAAGATAATAAAGAAAATGAAAAATAAATTCTTCCACTACAGATCTTGGAGCGTGATAGTTAGGCCTCATGTGTTTATTAAGGGATCATCTAACAAAGGGTGTCAATTTGGTTATGTAGCAAGGAATCCTACTCAGAGCAATTAGATATATTCTAGTAATAATGTTGCTCCAGCTCCAATTCAGACACGTCTATATAATTTTACTTAGCATAAGCTCAGAGATTATTCTAAAAGTTCATAAAGGTTGTTAGACCTTTTATAACAAACCTAAGGCTAACTTAGAGGGGGGGGGGGGTGTGAATTTATTATTTAAAAAAATTCTTTAGTGAAAAAGAAATTATTTAAAAAACTTTTCAAACCCATACACGATAATCGATACAGTGGATATAGAAATAAGTAAATTTCTCAATAATGAAATAAAACATATTTTTTAAAAAACACATATAATTGCATAAAATAAAGTTCAAAAAATAATCAAAATGAACACACCAAAATTTATAGTGATTCGATCAACCTAACCTACATCCACTCATAGCAGACTCACTCTCCAAGTATTGCACTAAACAATAGCGACTCATCTTTTTCTGCCATAGTAAGGAGAATAACTCTGTATAGATGCTGTTTCACCACCCCGATGCGATAGAAAATTGTGACTCTTTTATAAGTAGAGAACCTCAACTCTATTCTCACCCTCCAAGTGATGGTCAGAGAACCACAAATCTATTTTTACCCTCCTAGTGATGGTCAGAGAATTACAACTCTATTTTCATCCTCCTAGTGATGATCAAAGAACTGCGATCTTTGCTGAAGAACTTCTTCTCTAGAGTTATAGAGAATTTGGGTAGATTCTTATAGATACTAGGCAAGATTCTTACTTGGAGAAACCTTATGAATCCCCTCACAAAATCTCCCTCTCTTCTCTTACAAAGCTCCCCTTCTTCTCTCCCTTAAGGCTCTCTCTCCTAAGGTCTCAATAACCAAAAATTTCCTAATAAGAGTATTATAAATGATTAAGTAGTGGGCTTTAAGAAATCCTAATTTTTAAGAGATTTGTCTTCTATTTGTACAGTATAATACACAATTATATAGTATGATCAGTATTATTTAGACTCATCTAGCAATATCATTCAAATGAATTATTCAACCTTTATAATACTCCATACATTACAATCAAAATATCTTACAATATAAACTATAGAATTTTTTTTTGTTTGGGACAACCCTTGGAATGACCAACTTTGTACATTGTCGATCATCCAGAACTGTAGACATCATATAATATGGTCTGTATAAAAATCATGGATTTCATTCAGTATAATCTCTGGGATGACCAATTTTTTACATGGGCAATTATATAGTACAAATTATATCATATAGTACGATCGATCATAATAATTTTTCATGATTTGATTACTTCATATCGAGGGATTACTTAAGAAATATTTTAATTATGACATATAATATAAACCAAATCATATTGTACGATCAATATATAATTAGTATCTTTCTTAATCTCTACTGGCTAGGGTTTTAACATAGTATAACAGATCATAAAATACGAATTAAAATTGAACAGTATAAAACAAGGTCATATAATATGAAGCTAAAATCGTATAGTATGTTATACTTTAAAAAAACACTCTGAAAAAATATTTTTCTCTCTCCTCTTATGTGTGTGCAAGGTTACTCAGCAAAGATATCCATCCAATTATATGATACGACTCAAGAAAGAAAAAAATACATAACAAATTCAAAATTGACTATAACCCTAGTCTACCTAGTCTTGAGCTGATCAGAATTGCAAGTGAATGGTGGACTGATTTCCTAAAATATTAGCACACACAAAATAGAACAAAATATCACATAAACATGAGAAAGTAGTAACAAACACAAAAATATTTATTATCATCAAAATCATAGTGCTTGGATCAGATTTGTAACAATCACTTCCTTTTTAATGATGGCAAATATTGCTATTTTTGGATTTTCAAAAAGTTACTTTCATCTAAACTCCCCCTTAGATGAAAACCAATTATAAGAAAAAGGAGTGTAATTTTTTTTTTAAATAATATGCAACCAACAATAATAACAACAACAAACAACAAAATACTACTCCCCCTTTTGACATTACAAAAAGAGGGAAAAAGTAGGAAGGAAAAATAGAAACATAAATAAGAAAGCATAAAACAAACAGACTAAAAAATGACAAACAATTCAAGGTAAAAAAACATCACAATCATGAGAACTCTCATGGGAATATTTAGAATGTAATAAACTTACTCTATAAATAGAAAAGACAAATAAGATAAGTGTTGACTTTATTGCAACCAAAAGATTTGGATTCTAGAGTTTGCATGCCCAGCTTAACATCTTTATAGGCTAAAATTCTTTGTTTAAACAAAAATCTAATTCATGAATTACAATTAGATAGGGAAACTTAATTTTTTTAGACTGCTAGTATGAAATATATCAAATAGAATATTAATGTAAAAGTAATTAATGAAGAACTAAGATTTTTCAAAATCAAGTCTTAAATATATGATGAAACACAATAATTTTTTAAGATTTAAAGATTTTCTAGAAAGAAAAGCTAATTTAAGTTGGGTTCATTTTGTGCCTCTTTCATCAGCTTTTGGTGTATATTGTGCATATTTTATTTTTGATACAATTAGTATATCTTTTACTTTCGGCATCATTACACATTTTTTTTATTTTGATCATTTTTGTGCCTTCTTTGAATTTTTTGCAAATTGTTTTCTTTTTAAATCTTTAAGAATCTCAGTCATAAAGATTATCTTCCAAATATAAAAGAAGATTAAATCACTCTCTTATATATGGAGGAATAATCTACAAAGAAAACTGATAATTCTAATATGAATAAATAGCCTGATTTATAAAAAATAATGAATTTCATTTGTCAAATTATAGATTAGATTCATGATATAAAAAATGTAGTAGAATGAAAGTGTTTTCATTTCAACCATCTCAACTCCAAATTGATTTAAATTTTCAAGCTCACATAATAAATTAACAAGTAAAAGAAATAAGAATGGATATATAAATTTATGAATTTTTATCCTTTTAGTTTTAAACATGTCAGCAATTTCTTATATAACCTTTTAAGTAAGAATAGAAATAATTTTATTACAAATAGAAAAGAGCATTGCAGTAAGAGTTCATTTGTGCATTACGATAGAAGTCGTACAGTACAAATTAATTTATACAGTATAAGTACAAGTCATAATGTACAATCAATAGAAACAACATGTTACTTAACTAAAAATTTCTTAAGCAAAGAGCACAGAAAATAACCCAACATTAAAAGAAATACAAGAACCTACTTGAAAGAAATGCATGAATCACTTGAAAGTGAAGAAATAAGCATAAAATAGTTTTCTTTTAATTTAAAATGATAACAAGATATGAGGTGCTGGAAAGAAACATATGATACATAAATAAAACAACAAAACATAAAAGGAAAACATAGACATAAAAAAAGTATAACACAAACAAATTAGAATAGAGAAGGATCATGATTAGAAGATGACAGTGGAGGTGGTTAGAAGATTTGGGTTAAGCTAATGTATTTCTACTTGATAGAGGCAAACTGATGTTGGATATTTCCAAATTGCTCCATGAACTAAGCCATATCATTATCATGTTAGGTTTGTTGTTGATCCAGACGAGTCTCAAGTTTGTCAAATCATTGAATCAACTCCTCATATGGGTAGTGGTGAAGAGGTGGTGAAGGTACAAGATCAGCTGTAAGGACAGCATCTCCTTCTTCATCAAATAGAGGGTCTTATGGTTCATGTTCTCTATGAAAAAACATACGAAATGAGGCATCCGAGAAGAAGATTGGAGTGTGGTCAAAAGGGCAGGATATGTGATGTTGTATTTTTAATCCAAGATATACCCATTCACATGTCTTATAGTGATATTTTGTTTTCTTTTAGTGGATGGAAGTCAAATGGAAGTGAGGCTTTGGATGTAATCAATTAACATTTGGGCTTCATCTATTTTAGTATTTGACATTATGAAGTAAATAATTATTGAAAGTAGGGGAGTGATGTTTACACAGTCTCTAGCTTTAGGGATGATTGATATTGTCAGAACATGCTAGATAACCCTGTCATTTTGATTTAGAGTGTGAACCAAAGGTTGTTGGTAGTTCAGAGCGTATTTCTTAGTTGGAGATTTATAGCACTCTAGTCAAAATCAGATCTAGAGAACATGATAAGGGGTTTATTTCCTTGGGTGTTTAGCTGAAGATGTAATCTTATGTCCTCTCTAGTTATAACCACATTCTGACAAACAACACGGGAAGACATTGTAGTGGCATCCCCACTGATTCTAAGATTTGTAAGGAACTCGTATAAAATTTTAGAGTTGAAAGGATAGGCTAAAGTCAGAAGGAATTGAAGTGCAGTGGAATTGAAAAGGTTCATTATCTAAAAGTTTAACGCTTGTTGATTAAGAAGCCTAGAAGGAGTGATCTTGGCTTCTTTGTATTTGTGATAGGAAGCTTTATCATAAGCTATTAGAAAGCGATTTTTTGTAGGGTTGCGAGAAGAGGAAACACCCTGGGTTTGGCAACTATGCTTTACATAGCCAACCATTATACATATTGTAATTTCAAGAAGGAGGATTAGAAGGAATGAGTGAAGAATTTGAATGAATTGGAGCTATTTAAATAAAATTCTAGGAGATCATACAATACAATCATGATATCATATGGGATGATCATGAGCAATCAATTCGTCCAGATGATTAGTTAAAAAGATTATCTAATCATACAGTACGATCAGACATCTTACAAGATAATTAGAGGCATGGAAAACATCCCGAAGAGTTAGGCTGTAAGACTTTTGACCAAAAGGTTCATATCATATGAACAGGTGTTCATATAGTATGATCAATAATAAAGGTCATACTAACCAAAATGAATTTGTCCCAATCTGGATTGACTCATAAATCATCCAGACGAATAGGTATTTATACACTATGATTTTCAATCATATATTCAATTTGGTTTATCCATTAAGTCAAGGGTTGTGATCAAAGCAGTGATGTACAAATTGTACAGTACTAAAGTGGTTTGTACAATACGATAGAAGATGAAATTTTTTGTTTTGTAGGACAAAATAGTGAGGTTTAGTAAAGTAGATTGTGTGATGATCAGGATACAATCATAAAGAATGATAACAACAAAACCAAAAGAACAAAAATAAATTAAGGACTAAAAAGAATAATTAAATAAAGTAGCAAATAAACAAAAATATAAGGCAAAACTCATACGTTGAGATCTCATGAATGGCTAATTTTAAGTGATAGGAAATAAATATCGACCCCAAAAACCACATGATTCTACAAGGTCTTTTTTGTGTGAGCCCTTAAATCCAAAGATTATAGAAGAACAATTTTGGGAGACCAAGTGAGTTTCGGTCCCTTCTTAAATTTGGATAAATCATTAGAATGCATTTCATGCTGTGTTTGATGCAACTTAGGCCTCCAAACTAAATTTATTTGATGGTGGACTATGCAAGTGTAGCTAATGTGTCCTAACATGCCACAAGAATAATAGCTAACATCAAGAAAAGGGTTAACTAACATATAATAGTTATGATTCCTATTCCTAGGTTTATGAGATGCATGACATAGTGAGTGCTTAAGAATATGTTTATTTTGAAACGCTTTTACTTGTTCTAACAAAATTTTATAAGCACTTTCGAGCAGATATTTCAATTTTTAAAGAGTGCTCATTAAGATTTAAAATGTTAACACATGCTTCTAACTCTTTAAATATTTTTTTCTAAATCAAGATGCAATGCTTTCAAAGAATCATGTATTTTGGATAAAATAATATATTTCTTATTCAATTCATCAAACTCATCCATTAAAATCATATGATCCTTATCTAAATTAGAACCATCTTTTCTTAGCATTTCATTTTCTTTTTGTGGAACTAAGCATTATGTTTTCAAGATAGTGTCCTTCTTTTTCAGTTTCTTGCCAGAATCATAATTTTTTTTATGAAACATCAAGTAATTCATCGTATAAAAGATGACATACCTCATCTTGATCAAACTGATCAAGATAATTGTTTTCCATTAAGCACATATTTGTCATATCCTCTTCTACTTCTATTCTAGATGAATTTAAAGCAGAGTCTGCCAAGAACGCCTTCTAAATCCTTTGCTTGCCTTTTTTGAATTTAGCTTTTTTCTCACCATTCTTATTTCTTGGGCGAGCTTTAAGACTTGGGCAATAAGACTTCAAATGTCTTAATTTCCTGCATTCATAATAGATAATACTAGAAGAAGCGTTAGAATTTTTATAATTTTTACCATTGCTCCACTGTTGATGATGCATTTGATTTTTCTTTAGAAAGATTTTAAAATGTTGAGTCATCAGTGCGATATATTTCTCTTATTCATTAGAGAAACTGTATAAATTATTAGTCTTTAAGGCTACAGATTTCTCCTTCTTTCTTTCTCTTGCATCAAGCTATCTTTGGCTCACTCATTGCTCGTAGGCAAAGAGTGATCTAATTAAGTTATCAATAGAACAAATATTCAAATCCTTAGATTAAGTAATTACAGTCATTTTTGCATCGTAGGAAGAAGGTACATAGTGCAGGATCTTATTTACTTTTTTAGAATTTGATAATTATTTACCTAAAGCATACAGAGATGTGATGATTTGTTTAAACCTATTATACATTTCATATATAAATTTACTAAATTTCATGTGAAAGAGTTCATATTTAAGGAGCGAGAAATTTAACCCAGATTATTTCACTTCACTTGTTCCTTCATAAGTAATGCATAATCTATCCCAAATTTATTTACAAGTAGTATAGATAGATCCACGCATGTAATCTTCAAATTTCAAAGCACAAAAAAAATTAGTTTAGGCATTTAGCATTTAGTTGGGCTATATCTCTATCATCAGTACTCCATTCAGAAAAAGATATTTCAGTTTTAATATCATTCACTAAATGTAAAGGTGCAAAATTTCCTTCCTGAATTAACATCCATATATAATAATCAATTGATTGCAAGAAAGTAAACATGTGAATTTTTCAAAAATTAAAAAAAATATTATCAAATAAAGGTGGTTGTGTGATTGAATATTCTTTCACGGTATTTTGATTTTCAAAGTTAGCCATTGACCATCTTTTAAAACTTTTCTTAAACCTAATTTATGAATCCCACTTTGATGTAACTTGAAAGTTTATGAAGGTTATTAGACCTTTTAAGAACTAGCCTGAGGCTAACCAAGAGCAGGGATAAATTGGTTATTAAAAAAATAGAGAAAAATAAATTATTTAAAAACTTTTCAAACCCACACACGATAATCAATACAGTAAATACAAAAATAAGTAAATTTATCAACAACAAAATAAAATAAAATTTTCAACCACACATAATTATAGAAAATAAAGTATAGAAAATAATCAAAATGAACACACTAAAATTTTTAGTGGTTTGGTCAACCTGACCTATGTCCACTCCTTGGAGACTCCCTCTCCAAGTATTGTACTAAATAGTAGTGACTCTCCTTTTACTCCCACAGTAAGGCAGAGAAGCATGTACAAATGTTGTTTCACCACCCCGATGTGACAGAGAACTGTGACTCTTTTACTAGCAGAGAATCACAACTCTATTCTAAACCTCCTAGTGATTGTTAGAAAACCACAACTCTATTTTCTCCTTACAGGTGATGGTCAGAGAACCATAACTCTAATTTCACCCTTTTAGTGATGGTCAGAGAATCACAACTCTATTTTCATCCTCCTGGTGATGGTCAGAGAACCATAACTTTATTTTTACCCTCTGTGTTGATGTTAGAGAATCACTATTTTTACTGAAGAACTTCTTCTCCATAGCCATAGAGAATTCAGACAGAAGCTTGTAGACACTATGCAAGATTCTTGCTTAGAGCAACCTTGTAAATCTCCTCACAACTTCTCCCTCACAAAATCTCCCTCGCTTCTCTCATAAAACTCTCCTTCTTCTCTCTCTCAAGGCTCTCTCTCCTGATGTCTCAATAGCCAAAGATTTCTTAATATGAGTATTAGAAAATCTTAAGTAATAGACTTCAAGAAATCCTAATTTTTAAGAAATTTGTCTTTTGTTTGTACAATATAATGCATGTATTATACAATATGATCAATATAATGTAGATTCATACAACAAGATCATTTAGATGAATTGTTCAAGCTTTATAATATTTTGTACATTACGATCAAAATATCATATGATATGAACTATAGAAATTTTTTCTATTCGTTTGAGACAACCCTTAGAACAGCCAACTTTATATATTATCGAATGTCTAGAACTATGGATATCCTACAATATGATCAATATAAAAATCATAGATTTTGTTCAGTACGATCTCTAGGATGACCAATTTTATATACAAGCAATTGTATAGTACGATCACCATAATAATTATCCATGATTTGATTTCCTGATATCAAGGGATTAATTAAGAAATATTTTAATTAGTGCATACAATACAAACTAAATCGTATTATACGACCATCATACAATTAGTATCTTATTAACCTATAGTAACTAGGGTTTTAATAAAGCATAACATATTAAACTGTATGAATTAAAATCATACATTATGAAACAATGTCTATAATATGAAGCCAAAATCATATAGTATGATATACCTAAAATAACTCTCTAAAAAAAAATTCTCTCTCCCCCTATGTGTGTGTAAGGTTACTCAGTAAAGATATCCACCCAATTATATGATATAACTCAAGAAAAAAAAATACATAAGAAATTAAAAATTGTCTGTAACCCTAATCTACCCAGTCTTGAGCTTATCAGAATTGTAAGTGAATGGAAAACTGATTTTTTGAAACATTAGTACACACAAAACAAAATAAAATATCACAGAAACATGAAAAAGTAGTAGCATACACAATAATATTTGTTATCATCAAAATTAGAGTGCTTGAATCAGATTTGTAATAGCTTTTGATGTGGTTATAGGTACAAACTTATGTTTCTAATATGTCTTGTCACATTTTATTAGATTTTTGATCCAATTACTCATTTATTTTTTAAAGATACTTTGATTTACTACACTCACCTTCTGTATTATTACCTATTTTTTGTTAGTTATATTATCGACATTATTACCTATTTTTTGTTAGTTATATTATCGGCTAGAGATGATATGGTAGCCAATAGGGTTTGCTTCTATTAAATAGAGATGTCTTGTATAAAATGGAGGTATAATTTGATACTATTGTGGGTATGGATTGGTTAAGTCGGGATAGGACCCATATTGATTTACTTAAGTAAAGAGTTATGTTATTTTTGGGTGGAGGGAACTACTTATTTCAAGGAGTTGGAGGAGCTTAATTATGTCTGATATCTATTATTTGAGTAGATTGGTTATGAAGGAAATAATGTATGGTATCATTTCATCTATGAAGGATAGGAGTGTGGAATCTGGATCTTTATCTGATATCCCTACAATGTAGCAATTTCTCGATGTTTTTCCCAAGTATTTAGTGATTTTTCCATTTGATATGGATATTGAGTTCTCTGTTGATGTGTTTTTGGGTACTACTATGATATCTAAGGCTCTATATAGGATGGAAGCTAAGGAACTTTAGGAATGGAAGGTGAAACTTCAGGTGTTTATCGATCAAGGTATTGTCCATCCTAGTGTGTCTCTGGGCACATATTTTATTTGTGAAGAAGAATGATGGTAGTATGCATATGTGTATTAAGTAAAGGGAACTAAATAAGGTAATAATCAAAAACAAATATCCTCTATTGATAATTGATGATTTGCTTGATCAACTTATGAGAGCTTCTATATTTTTTTAAAATTGATATGAGATATGGATATTATTATGTGATGGTGAGAGATGTAGATATGATAAAGAATGCACCAGTATAAAATATGGATAATAAAAATTCTTAGGTAAGCTTTTGGGTGACTAATGCACTTGTAGTTTTTATGGATTTGATGAACATAATATTAAGGGAATATCTGGATCACCTTCATAGATAATAATCTAGTTTACTCAACTTATGAGGAATAGCATACAACACATATGAGGGTATTCTGGAGATGATAATGCAACATCAATTATATGCTAGGTTCTCTAAGTATAAAATGTGGCTAAAGAGTATCTTATTTTTGGAGCATGTGGTGAGCAGTGCAGGTATCTCTATAGATTTCTAGAAGGTTCATGCCATTGTTGATTGGCCAAGCCCTGCTACAATATATGAGGTATGAAGCCTTTTAGGCATGGCCAGCTAATATAAAAAGTTTTTTAATAGATTTTTCAAAAAAATTGCACCTCTGATGAGAGTGTCTCAAAAGTCAGTTTCTTTCATTTGGACATCATTTTGGGCTAGAACAATAATACCCTTTCAAGTATTAGAATGTATTGATTGATGAGATTACTACATTATAAGTTTATTGATTAATATATTCTTTAAAATAAAATTAAATGTTGAATAATAAATAAAACTTTAAATATTAAATACAAAATATATAGTAAAAATTTATAACCATGATGAACTCTTTAATTTAAAATAAATCCCTTTAGTATGTAACAAATTTTAATTGTGAAAAATCTAACACTAATCCCAAATAGGACATAACCAAGCCACACAACCTCGCACACACTTAGCATTGTTTGATGGGACAATTAACTCTAGCTTTATGTTAAGGGTGGTGTTCTTTATTTTGTATGCTTTATTCCCTACACTTATGATGATTATATTTGATGAGTGGTGTTCTGATGGATGTGTGACTATATTTTAATTTATTATTGTGTGTGATTTTCTGGTGATGGTGGATAGATATCCTAGGTTACAACTCTGCGTACTTATTACTAATTCAACTCAGTGAATTAAATTTAAATTATAATTTTTTTGCTTTATAGGTGCTTTATGCTTCTTACCCCTTTCATTAAATAGAAGAATGAACAGGGTTATGTTGCTCAAAGTGAGCAAATGATTGCCTGTGATGTGAATTTTGTGACGATTAATTATATAAATTGGTTTGTATATTAACCTTGCAAGGGTATAGAATCTTTTCCTTTTATTTAATATAACTTATAAAATTGTATGCAAAATGTAAATGAGTTGTGAAAGTCAAAAATGAGGTTTCTTATCTCTAATAAAAGAAATACAAAAGCATGAATCTTTATTTTGTATGCTTTATTTAATGCACTTCTAATGATTATATTTGATGAGTGATGTTTTGATGGATGTGTCATTATAATTTGATTTATTGATGTCTGTGATGATCTGGTGATGGTGCATAGATATCTTAAGTTAGGATTCAGTGTTCTTATTACTAATTCAATCTTTTGTAGGTGGTCATACTTGTGTAAGGCTATAAATAAAATGGGGGTAAATTAAATTTAAAATATATATGCTTTCTTTATAGGTGCTTTATATATGTTGCTTACCCCCTTAATTAAATAAAAGCATAACTAAGCTTATCTTGCTCAAACTGAGCAAATGATTTCTTATGACGTGATGTTTGTAATGATTTATATAAACTGTTTGTATATTAACCTTATAGGGGTATAGAGTTATGTCCTTTTATTAAATATAATTTATAAATTTATATGTAAAATATAAATGAGTTGTGAAATTTAAAAATGAGATTTCTTTTCTCTAGTAAAAGAAATCCAAAACAATAAATCTTCATTTTGAAGATAATAACTTAAAGAGCCTAAATATTTGAAAAAAATAAACAACCTTATTTTATATATAACTTGTGTGACTCTAGGTTTAGAAATCTAAGCTGATTGTTGGCCACTATTTCTATCTTGCAGATCCTAGGTTGTAGATTTTAGTGGCACTTATCACATAGATTTTTTGTTCTTATACATTATTTTATTATTTATTATTGATGTGATTATTTATTATTATGATTAATTATTTGCGACTTTGAATTTCTTATTTTCCTAGGTTTCTTAGCATGCATGTGTTTTTGTCTGGATACACAATAATTAGGCTCTTATGATTTGTAAAATTTATACTTTAAAACACCCACATTTACTTTAAAATGAGCATGACATGAATTTTACCTTCTGGTACTTACACTAAACTCACGTATGCTAGCAGCAAGAAAGGGACAACCTAAGAGATGGGTCCGAGCTTCCAATTCTTGTTGGTATAGGGCCATTATGCTTCCTGATTTTCTTCAAAAAATGATCATATATATTGCATTAGTTCAGATAAGAGATTTATATGTTAAGTAGAATATCTTAAAGTTCATTAGTTTGGTGCATTCAAATTCCTAGCATATTCAATAAAATACTAATTTAAATCTCTGGACTATAAAAAATTCATTCACTAGTAAACAACATTTTGCCTATCTTATATATCATACAAACTTGAACTCAGAATTTTAAAAAAGCTTTAGGTGATTTAGCTGGCATTCTACTCCGGGAAATTGTAAATAAAAAAGTGTCAAACATTCTTCTGAATTCTTTTAGGATTTAAAGGTATAAGACTCATCACATGAATTCCTACACTTTTGTAGACTAGGTTTGAATCGCTATTCTATAGTGATTCACCTTAGGTCAAGATTCTTAGGCATGCTAAAATTATAAGTCCTTGCCTTTTGGCAATACAATCCCACTTGTCTAATAAATTGATCAACTTAAATATAAAACTCATCATATCCTAAAGTACTAAAGCCCAGTCATAAGGTAGGTTAGAGTACTTCTAAGTTCCTCAAATTTATGGTGCTCTAAATCTTTATCTTATGATTCCAAAAAGAACTGATTGCCTTGATACAAATCCTATTGATAAATTCCTAACTTCAATCCTTATCTGAATCATTGGATTTTAGAAATATTTAATCACCACTTTAATCGAGGTTTCTCAAGGGCTCCTCTTAGGATATAATTGATCATAATAGCTTGTCTTTTTGGCGAACTTAGAACCCCAGCTTAAAATAAACCCTATTTTAATTCTCTAAGATGAAAGAAAAGTCTCTAGAAGCGTAAATAATTTTCTTAAAACTCATTTTTATTTTTGAAACAATGGTAGAATGTTATATCTGTCTTTCAAAATGATATGTTATTATTTATGATGTATTTGATTACAAAAATGGAGAAGTCCATTTTGTTTTCAAATTTATAATAAAACATAATTTATGTCCTTCGAGATGGTATGTTGTTCACTATGCAGTATTTGATTATAGAAATATAAATTTCAAAATCACTTTGGAAACTAAGTTAGAATAAGAATAAAAAAATATTCCCTTAATATTAGGGCTATCATAATACATAATTATGAAATAAATGGAACAAAAAAAATTCCTTTTATTAACTAGGAAATCAATGATATAGTTAATATATAAATTCTTAATAAAGTAAATTTAATATAATGAATAATTTAATATAAAAAAAATTATCATACACACATGCTAACAATATCATGAATATGAATAAATTTTGTTCCTGATAAAAAAATAAAATTATATTTAAAATATTATTAAAAGAATAATAAATATATAATAATTTTAAAAATAAAAAACCATACTGAATAAATTTAAAAAAAAAATAATAAAATATTATAGTTCTATTTTTTAATTACGTTTAAGTATATAACTCTTTATCATTCAACCAATTTTAAACCTTGAAGCTTTAGTAAGTATATAACTCAATATATTGTACTAAAAATTTAAAATGTTCTAAACTTAGGCTTCATTTGGTACAACTTTCTTACCGCTTTCTAAAGCAGTTTTTTATCATAAAAACTTCTTGTGCAAGAATTTTTTTTACTAAAAAATTGCTTTAAAAAACGGCAAAAAAGTTGTCTCAAATGAAACCTTAGCCAAACCCTTGAATCTTAAAGTTACTGAAATCTCTTACTCAAATTCTCTATGTTTCATAATAAAGGAGCGATATCATTCTTATGGTTCACATAATCGATAAAAAATACAATAAAATACGTAACAAAATTATTAAATGACATCATATAATATTTATTATCATCAAATTACAAACATGCCACAAAATTCACATGGGTTCATGAAGTCAACAACCTTCACTTTAGATCAATACCTTTGCCTTATAGTAGCACATTTTATATTCCATTGTACATGTCTAAACTGAATGAATCCATATAAGTATGTGTATATTTCCTTCAATAATGCTACATCCATACTATTTTAAATAGCAATTTTGTACTTTATATTTCTTAATTTTATCACACATCCCTTATAGTATTTTCAATTCTATTAACATTAACTTAATTGTTAATGGCTAATTTAGGCTTTGTTTAGATAGTTTTCTTACTGTTTTTAAAAGTAATTTTTCAGTACAATAATTTTATAAACTAGAAATTTTTTGTACTAAATAACTACTTCAAAAAAAGTCGTAAGAAGGATGTCCCAAACAAAGTCTTATTATCCAAAAATTAATTATATAATTTAGTCATGGGCTTCATTTGGAACATTTTTCTTACTATTTTTTAAAGCAGTTATATAATACAAAGATTGTACTAAAAATTTGCTTAAGAGAACAATAAGAAATTGTCTCAAATGAAGTCATAGTTGTTGCATTTTAGTATTTCTTTTTATAAGCTTCCCTAATATTTGCTTAAAAAAAAATTATTACGTGCAGTGTCCTGACGCATTCGAAGGCCAATCCGAACGTGCGACGTCACTCAATACACATTGCATTAAATGACGTGGGACTTTTGGATTAACCTCCGGATGCATTCCAACCCTGTATAGAATAATCTTTTATCCTTGGTTTGCTTATTGTCTCTTTATCTCTCTCTGATTTTGATTGATCTGATTTTACATTTGTATGATGCATTTGAGTAGTTGTTAAGGGGTTTGATGCTGTCTTTTCAAGTCACCTTTCACAAGCATTTAATGGTGACAAATTGTTTCAATGCATGAATGGAATATGATAAGATCTTCTCAACGCAATCTTCTTCGATTCAACCCAACCAGCTATCACAAACCTCGTGCTTTGTTGCTTAAACCGAGAATTTAATAAATGGATGGGTTTGGAGTTAATTTTTTGACCCATTCGGGTTAGGAGATTGACCTGTAAATCAACTTTTGATTTGAAAATGACTTGTTTAATCTTTTGTTTTGATTTTTTTATTTGTAATATAATCTTCGCATTTTTAATCAAATAGTTTAAACTTTATGGATAATAAGATATAAAAAAAAATAAGCAATAAGGGTTAACGGGCGGGTTTCAATCATTCGAGCTGCTAATGAGTTGGATTCAGATTAGTCTTTTTGACTTGTTTATTAACCGCATCAAACACTAATAGATCAAATGCGACAATTAGGAATCAAAAGGCTTCGCTAGAGGAAATTATTGACTGTTAGATAAGCTGAAGTCTGACATAGCAGGCTAATACATATTTATACATGACATGATTAATTTTTCTCTGTATCTGATAAGCAAACAATAGACTTGGACAAAAAATGAAAAAAAGGGTTGAAAGTATATTAATAAGAGTGTTTTTATTTTAATATTTAGGGCATCCCTAACCAAAGAATTTATTTTTCACTTCAAAATACAATGACAGCCACATCAAATAGTAACTCGTCTCCAATCAAACTCTATTTTTGGTGGAGCTTGTGGCGGATGGCAAATACTTGTTTGGTGCTCAGTTGTAGATGGTCTTAGGTCAATTAAGACAAACTCACACATTGGAGTGTTAATATTTGACATGACACAAGAACCCGATATGATATTTTCGGGTTAGACAAGACCCAATTTCGAAACAGGTCGGGCTCAGGTTGCCGGGTTTGACTCATTTGAAAAAATGTGTCAGGTTTCAGGTTGACCCAGCAACCCGAAATCAACCCGGGTTAACTCAAGATCGCATAGGCTGGTCCGTGCTGACCACGCTACTCGCAGTCACATATGCGCTACCCGCTGTCGAGCCAGCATCCGCTTCATCCGCTTCCAGCGCTGAGAGTGTCGTCAAACCGCCAGGCCCGCTTTCTTCTGCTAGACTCGCCAACCTAGCGTCCGTTGAGCCCACGTACATCTGTCGAGTTTACTAAAACATGTCGGATTGGGTCAACCCGGAAATCCGACGTGTCAGGTTCGGATTTGTGTTTTCGACCCGATTGCAAAATTGGGTCGGAACCCGGGTCATTTCCAGGTTCGACCTAAACCCGACCTGAAACTCGAATTTGACACCCCTGCTCACACACATCACATAAGCTTCGAACTCGATACCTCTTGATTGATAGCCAAAATTTTCAATCAATAGATTAAAATAAACTAGGTAGATTAATACATCTTTAAAACAAATTATTTGATCGATGAATGCTTATATTTTTGTGCAATTATTGATGGTGAGAATGCACCCACCCATATCTTTCGCCATAACTCATGGAAGAGAAGATGTGGGCCTTTGGATAGCTGAGGATTGTCTCAAATTCAGCAAGCACAGTCGATGTCCAAAGGCTGAGGTTTATCTGTTTATTTGGAATTGTTTAAAGATATTTCTGCGTAGTTGAAGCTTATTTTGTCACTAGCTTATCTCTTCTTAATCCTCATCCAAAAAAATAATTCTCATAGTTGATCACAAAAAATTTTGCGATTCGACCCAAATTCGACTTGAAAATTTATGCTCAGGTTGACCTATCTAATAATAGGTTAGGTTTTCCAACCCGTTGAGTCGGATTTGAATTGACCCACAAACTCATTTTTTGACCCGAAAAATGATATGTTCAATATTTTTTTTATTTGTGTGTATACTTCTATTATTTTTTGTTAAAATATCCTAAATTTTTTAGTTAATACATTTTTTAACAAAATTAATCAAAATGGGTTTAACATGTTGAGTATGGTTATTCAGGTTACTAGCAGGTTGGGTTGAGATTGGTCGTTTTAACCCATTTATTAAACGGGTTGTGTTCATATTGAATGGATTCGAGTCTAATCAATTTTGGATTGAACCTATACTTGACCCATCAACACATTTTGATATTGCTATTGATATTAGTGTTACATATGATATTCAAAAGCTTTTCTAGCTCAAATTGTAATCGAACAAGCTATTAGCAAGCCAAACATGATCAAAAAAAGGCTTTGCTCATGTTTGATTCACAAAAAATACAATCTTATAGAAAATGATTGAACTCAAGCTATGTATCTAGCTGAACATGATTGAACACGAATAATAAGAATTTTTTATATCCCTAGATCTGTGCAGAAGCGGAATACTCAGAACACCCATATCATTCACTACCCATATGAATATTTTTACACCATAAAAAATGGGCTTTCGTGGCAATTTAAAACACCAAAAACTACGCTTTCGTGGTTTAGGGTTTTAGAAAGCAGTAAGAAAGCTAGTCCAAACAAAGCTTGAGTCTTTGTTCGCTCTGTAATGGGCTGGCATAGGCTTCATTTGGGACAGATTTCATATTACTTTATAAAGAACCTTCTTAGTATAAAATTATTTTGAAAAGAAAAATTTGTACTAAAAATTTACTTTAAAAAATAGTAAGAAAGTTGTCTCAAATGAAATCAATTGTAGATTACTTTAAATGTTTATGGAAATAATTTATTTAATTACAAAATATATGATTTAAGCATGATTAGCTAAAATCATGTGATATATTGATCAATTTGATAGAAGAATTTTTTCTAGTAATCATTTTAAAAAATTTCAAGGTATTTTAAATAATAAAAGTAATCTTATAGGTACACTAAGATATATACTTAATAAATTTTATTAATAAGAACTTGAGTCAAATGATTAATTAAATTGTAATTCAAATAATCAAACATCCTAATGACTTAGCCTTCATTTGAGACGACTTTCATACTATTTCTTAAAGCAGCTTTTTAGTATAAAATTAAAATTTTTATATTATAAAGCATCTTTAAGAAGCAGTAAGAAAGTCGTCTCAAACAAAGCCTTCGTTTGGGACGACTTTCATAATTGTTTCTTAAAGTAGGTTTTTAGTACAAAAAATTATAACTGCTTTAAGCAGCAGCAAGAAAGTGGTCCCAAACGAAGCCTAAGTATATTTTTTGGTATGCCTCTGCCTTTCTTAGTATAAGTCAAATTTAATACATCTATTCTCTTAACTTAACGGTGTCATTGAAAGACTGATATTTTATGTGACTAAATCATTTAAGGCGGCTCTGATCAAAGTTATCTTCCAAAAATTAGGTCATTTTGGATTTTAAATTTGTTAAATTTATAAATTTTAATTAATTATTTAATGACTTTCCCCAAACCTTACGCCCCACGTGCAGGGAGAAGACGAAGACAGCCCGAAAAAGCATATCGCAGCCGTCCATGTGCGAAGAGAGGGAGAATGTGCGGTGGATGAGAGTACACGTGGTATGTGCGGTCGAGTACAGGATTAAAGGAAGGAAATAGGCACACGTGGGTCGTAACGGTACATCAGATCTGAGATCCGTTAAGAAGTGGGAATTGTTTAACAGGCCGAAGCAATTAAATTAATGGGCCAGGCCGGGCCCACGAATGCAACGTGGTTGTGGAAAGAAAGGCGAAGCAGCGGTTAAAGATGGTGACTAAACAATAAGAGGCGCGGGTTCCACTTCTGGTCAATAATTTGGGTCGCAGTAAATGCCAGCTCTGGCTTAGCTGGACCTTATATTTGAATATTTTAACATATTTTGTTTCTATTTTTATTAAGATGGTCATATTAAATTGATAAAGTCGATTTTTTATATATTTATTCTACTAATTATACATAAATATCTTTAATTATTATATTTTTAACAAAATTAATAATTAATATTTTAAATTTTTTTTTATTTGATAAATCAAAATCATATAATTTTTTCTTATATTATATTTAAATAGCATATGTTATTAATTTAGCTAGTAATAATTTGCATGGCAATTTTCGGTTTCAAAATATGTGGTTATTGCATAGTGATTTTCTTAATGTGGTTAAGTCTAATTGGTCTAGCCCGTTGCATCCTAATGATGGTATTGTGGGTATGCATCGGCTTTGTATGAAGCTTAAGAGGTTGAAGCAAGTGTTGAGATGGTGGAATAAAGTTGTTTTTAAAAAATAAAGTTGTTTTTAAAAATCTTTTTGATAACATTCTTAAAGCTGAGAATGATTTAAATGGTACTGAGCTAGACTATATTAACGATCATTCTAATGAGAATCTTTTGAAGCTTAATGAGGCTAAAGTTAATCTTTTTAAACTTCAAGAGAAGGAGGAGGTTTATTGGAGGCAAAAAGCGGCCATTAAATTCACTTGTGAAGGTGACAGAAATACTAAATACTTTCACGCTCTAGTTAATCATAAAAAGGTGGCTAGTCATATTCATAAGATGATTAAACCGAATGGTGAGTTTTAAGCTCTCCCAATCTTATTTATGAATCTGGCATTGAGTATTTTACTAAGCATTTTAATAAAGTTTTTGATTCTCAATTAAGTTTTGATACTTCTATTATTCCTTGTCTTGTTAATATGGATGATAATAATATGTTAACTGCTTTACCCATTGAAAAGGAAATTTGGGATACGATGAGTAACATGAACTCTGACTCGGTGGCTGGGGTAGATGGTTTCAATACCAAGTTTTTTCAGAAGACTTGGTGTATTATTAAGGATGATCTGATTGATGTTGTTATGGATTTTTTAAGGGTAACCCTTACCCTAAGTTCTTTTCCTCTACCTCTATAGTTTTAATTCCTAAAAAAGGCGGCATTAATTTTTGGGATGATTTTAGGCCTATTAATTTGTGTTCTTTTTTTAATAAGCTTAATGCTAAGATTATTATGGGTAGATTGTCGTTACTACTGCATAAAATTATTTCTCCTGTTCAAACTGGTTTTGTTAAAGGTCGGGCGATTTTTGATAATATTTTGTTGGCCCAAGAGTTAGTTCATGATATTAATAGACCTATTACGGGTGGTAATATGGTTGTTAAAATTGATATTATTAAAGCATACGATAACATTAATTGGAAATTCTTGTATAAAATGCTTAATCGTTTGGGTTTTAGTGAGAATTTTATCAATCTGATCAAGAATAGCATCAATAATTGCTTTTTTTCTATTGTTATTAATGGTAGCTCTCACGGGTACTTCAAATCTGCTCACGGTTTGAGGCAAGGTGATCCCCTTTCTCCTGCTTTGTTTATTATTTCTATAGAATATTTATCTAGAGCTTTGAATAAGTTGTATGTGATTTATCCTTCGATTAATTATGCTACCTATTTGGGTTTTTTTCTATCTCTCATTTGAGCTTTGCTGATGACTTTATTATCTTTACGAATGGTTCGATTAGAATGTTGAAGTTGCTTTTTAAATGCTTGGATAAGTTCCAGTTGTTAAGTGGTTTAACTATTAATAAGAATAAGAGTGGTTTCATTACTAGTAAGTTAATCAGTGACCATCGTATTTCTAGAATCCATGAGATTTTTGAGATTTCTCATATGTCTTTACCTATTACCTATTTGGGTACTCCCCTTTATAAAGGGAAGAAGAAATCTTTTTTGTTTGAGGGCATTATTGATAAATTAGATAAGAAGTTGAACAACTGGGCTTTTAATTTACTCTCTTATGGTGGTAGACTTATTCTTATTAAAAGTGTGCTTGCTGCTTTGCCTATTTATCTGCTTCATACTCTTAATCCCCCTATTTCTGTTTGTGATAAAATTGATAAACGGTTGAATAAATTTTTTTGGGGTTCCAAACAAGGTAAAGGTGCTATTCATTGGGGATCTTGGAACAAGTGTTGTGGCTCTCTTAAGGAAGGGGGTTTGGGCTGTAAGACCATGGTCGATATGAGTAATGTGTTTTCTTATAAGCTGTGGTTTAATTTCAGAGCTAATAAGAGCTTATGGGCTAAGTTCTTACACAGTAAGTACTGTGGGGTTATGCATCCTTCAACTTGTGTTCCGAAAAGGGGTGACTCTCCCACCTGGAAGAGATTATGTAAAATGCAAGGTGATATGTAAAGCTTAATTCAGTGGGGTGTGGGCAAAGGGGAGGTTTTTTTCTGGCAAGATCAATGGTTGGGTAAGTTCTCTATTGACAAGTGGCTTAATACTAAATCCATTTCTACTGTGCAAGTTAATCATTTTATTCATGATGGGTTGTGGAATATTGATCTTCTTAAAGTGCATGTTCCTGATTTTATTATTAATATGATTATTAAGATCCCTCTTCAATGTGAGAATAATGATTCCATTCTTTTTACTAGTTCTCATAATGGTTTATTTGAGTTTAAAGCAGCATGGTATTGCATTAAGAAGAACAAGCCTCATAACCCGTCTTTTTCTGTTATTTGGCACAACTCTATCCCTACCTCCTATGTTATCCTTGTGTCCTCCTATGTTATCCTTGTATGGAGAGTGATTTCTAGTTTTATCCTTGTGGACATGAATCTGAAGAAGAAAGGTATTCATTTAGTGTCTAAATGTCATTGCTATCATCATATTGAGACTGTGAACCATATGTTTGCTAATGGGCCTATTGCTGTTTCTATTTGGCTGTATTTTGAAGAGCTGTTTCTGTTTAAATTTTATCACAGTTTTAAGTCCACTATTGAGATTTTTAAATGCTAGTTTACTAATACTAAAGGACATGTGGAGAATTGTTTGACTAGTGTTATTATTTGGTTTCTGTGGAAGAGTAGAAACGAAGCGAAGCATGATGGTATTATAATGAATGCCACCCGTATCATTAGGTCTATTTGTGATAAAATTCAGCTGCTTTATGAGTCTAGTATACTCAAGTATCATAATTTTAAAGGTTGCCGGCATGTTTTTCATGCTTTTAATATTTTAAGTAACCCGGGTGTTCAGGAGAAGAGGGTCTGCATTATTAGATGGCTTAAGCCAGATCTTGACTGGCTTAAGATTAATACTGACGGGTCTTATAATGGTAAGGTGGCTGGGTGTGGGGGCATTTTAAGAAATCACTTGGGTCAGGTGATTAAGGCGTTTGCGGGGCCTGTTTATGGTAATTATGCTTGTATTACTGAGTTAAAAGGTATTATTTATGGTATTAAAATGTGTATTAATTTGGGTTTTAATAGAGTATGGATTGAAGTTGATGCCATGAATATTTTACAGTATATCAATAGTAATTCTTTGTTTAATGCTGAGAAATATTATTTGATTAGGGAGTTGAAGCAGGATCTGTCTAGCATTAATTACAAGATTTCTCATATTTATCGTGAGGGCAACGGGTGTGCTGATGCTTTGGCTAATATCGGTTTCCATTTACGGGAGTATGTGGAGTTTAATAGTAATGATATTCCTAGAACTGTCAATAGTTTGGTTAGATTGGATCGTTCTGACTTGCCTTATATTAAGCAGTATGAGGGGATTAAATGATGTTTTTTGTTTCCTGGTGGTTTCTGGGTGATTTGGCTGGGCTGTGATGGGGTTTCTGGGAGCTTTGGGTTTGGGTTTTTTATGTGCCTGCTATTTTCGTTTCTGGGGTTACCTATTGCTGGTTGGTTGGATGTTGGTCCTGGTGGTTGGTGTTTCCCTTATCTGGGGTTGGTTTGTATGACTGGGATGGGTGGGGGCTCTTACTGCCTTGAATTTCATTTTGTCTATTTGGTGGTTGGGAGATATTCTGTTGATAGCAAGCCTTGTAAGGTGTTCTTTAATATTAATTGTAGGAATCTGAAGATTTTTAATATTATTTGTTGTTTTTGGAGTTATTTTGTGTTACAGGTTGGGGACAAGAGTATTTGGGCTGCTGCTGAGGGGGAGGAGGTCAAGGGTGAGAAGCTGATGTCTTAGATGGTTGCGAGAGTGTCTTGCAGGGTTCTTTCCATTTTGAATTACAAGATCTTTTTTGGGAACAAGGTACTCCTTTTTTTTCTTCTAGAATTTTATAGGAAGATGGTGCTGAACGTCTATTTGATGATCTTACTTTTTTGGGTGATGTTCGCTCACAACCCTAGTAGCTTTTTCTGCAATTACTGTACTCTTAGGATAAGGAACCACAGGCTCGTAGGTCTTTTTTTTTTCCTTTTTGATTGTAGCTCATTCGAGCATTAGTGAGCTAGTGGATCCTTTTAAGGACTGTGTAACCGCAATTTTGAAATTAACACGTAGGCCCCTCTGCGGGTTTTAACCAAAAAAAAAATGTCAAATTTTTATTTAAATCTCACATTGTAGGATAAAGACTTGATGTTGTTGTTATTGTTGTATATCAAAGTTTTATTCATCTCATGAAAATTTCTTTGGAAATTTTTTAATAATTTTTTTAATGTACTAATTTCAAACTAGGGGTGTCGAGATGAGCTCGAGCCACCCCCTAGTTCGAGCTTGAGTTTAATTAATTAATCTAGCTCGAGCTTGAGCTCAAACTTTATTTTACGAGTTTAAGCCGACTCGTTTATTATGATAGAGATAAAATTATTATGATTCAAACATTTATTATAATAGAATGATATAAATAATAATAATTATAAGAAAGAAAAAAAAAGAAATAACTTAATAGAAGAAAGTGAAAAATAATTTTTAAATATTTTTAATAAATTTATACTTAAAATCTCAAATGCTAATATATTTTAAGTCTATTTATATTTTTATATTTTAAAGAAGCTCGCTAGTGACCTAACTCTTAAAGGCAAGAATGGCAAAATTTTAGCTTATTAGCTCAAACTATTTATCAAGCTGGCTTGACTCACTTCTACTCGCAACCACTTCACGGTACTAATCATGGTTTCTTAATGGAAAATATTATGATTAGGATTAGGATTAGGACCTCCTTAAAATCATGATTAATTAAATTAACTCTCTCTCTAATTATCTTCAGTTTTTGGTCAACCAAATATGTAATTTAAAATTTCAAAAACTGGGATGTATCTGAGCTTAAATTCGAGATCCATCAAAACAAAATTTAATTATGATATTGTATGAGAAATATTTATAAAAATTATATATGAAAAAAATTATATCAAGTCCAGAACTATTCCCAATTCTATTAAATTTTTATCAAATATCATAGCCTCAATTTTTAATAATTATAATCTAATATATTATATAACATAATATAAAAAATATGTAAAAACATTTCTTCAATATGACTTTATGGGCTTTATTTGTTGGGCCCCCATTTTTTTAAGGACCATTATCAATGAATTGGGCTCTTTCATATTTGAATTGAAAATACAAATCCTAAACCTTGGGGATGAAGATGCTTGCATTCTCCAACCTATGTCTCAAGAAAAATGATAATAAGTGCATGTAATATCATTTAGAAAAAATAATTAGTTTTAAATATTTTGATTAAAATTTTTATGGATGGAATTCTATCCTAATCTTAAAGCTGATTAAATAACTTTTAGACTTCATTTGGGACGGCTTTCTTACTGCTTCTTAAAACAACATTTTAGTACAAAAATTAAATTTTTTAACTAAAAAACTATTTTATGAAGCAACAAGAAAGCCTTCCCAAACAAAGCCTTAGTCAGGCTATTTGAGCAAAAAATAAAATAAAAATCAATTCGATTTACGAGCCCTAATTTTGGGGGACTTCAGATTCGCTATGATTTGATTTCTTAAGAGCTCAAATCCAAGCTCCATCCAACCAAAATTAAATATATTTTAAGCATTGTGTTGAAAAATATTTTTATTTTTTATAGATACATTTATATAAATTTAAATATTTATAATCTAATATATGATATCGCATAATATAAAAAATATGTACAAATACTTGTTCTATATGACTTAATGGGTTTTATTTGTTGGGCACCCATTTTTTAAGGACCATTATAAAAGAATTGGGCTCTTTTCTATTTGAGTTGAAATACAAATGTTGGGAAATTTCTATATGTGGGTCAATATATTTTATATATATAAATAAAGAATTATACATTAGACGCTATCTAAAATTAAGCTAATTAAATTTGTGATCTATTGAGTATTAAATTATTATTTGGCTTATGTGGCATCTCAATTAATTTTGTATGGAATTAATTTGTGTAGAGGCCGGATATTTATTTTATTTTTATGATGGGCTGAAATAAAATATTTACACTTAAAGTATATAAGGGTCATGGTCCCCAGTTTAAACGGTGAAGTTCTCATTTCTCTCATTTCCCATCTTGAGTGAAAAGAAGGGGTCTCTCTCTCTCTTGGAGAACACCGCTCTAAACGTGGAAGATCGAAAGACCTTAATTCTGCTTTTCAATGGATTCAGGTACGCTTCCGAAAATTCTTCTCGATGATTTAGCATATCGTTCGGAGACGATCGAATTGATTTTTGTCTCCATTAAATCCTAACAAGTGGTATCAGAGCCCGGTTGTCATGTTGAATCAGCGAGAAATTTGTCATGTTGAATCAGCAAGAAATTGTTTTCTCTAATCATTTCATTATTTGTTTCAGTTTTTCGATCAAAAAAAAAAAAAAAAAATTAAAGCATGATCAATTTTGTTGATCGTTTTCTTGTAAATCCATTATCAAATTTCTTTGAGTTTTTCGATCAATATAATATGGAACATCGCATGTATAGTTACTTTGTTTAGATCGATTAACTCTATTTTAATTCCATCTGGATTTTGTCTTCTTCCATGAAAAATGTTTTTTTCATTGGAGTGATAGTTCTCCAATAAGATTCCTTTTAAACGGCTCAAGTGTTCATGGCTTACGGTTACAGAGAAACTTGTTTCTCCATATATGCAAGTTATTTTTCTAAATAATTAATTCATGAAAATATTGTGAATAGTCACATCTATTGGATGTTGGCAGTTACATTTATTAGTCACATTTTCTTTTGATGTTTTTCCTTTATCATTTATTTAAATGATAACTGTCTTGCATTTATTTATTTCAATGGATTTAGTTCCGTTAAGTTATTATTCCATTGTATGTGAAACGATGCGATGGTTATGTGTTTTCGATTACATATAATTTTCATATTATATTATGAATAAATATTTTTTTCTAATTTGATATAATTATTCATTAATTCAAAATTAAATTAAATTGAAATAATATGTCACCAAAGTGACCTCTATTAAATCAATTTATTTAATTTAAAATTAACTGAATAATGCTAAAGAATTTTTTTCTAGTCTATGCGAAAATTAATCGGCCCAAAGAAAGATTATTTTTTGGCCGGACTCTAAAGATATAGTCATAAATATGTGATAATTTTGAAAGTATTCATGCATATAGTAAGTCGGTCCAAAGAAAGGCTTATTATTGGCAGAATTTTTTTATCAATATTTATTAACTATAATTTTAAGAGTACTATTTACAAATTATAATTTCTATCCAAAGACTAAATTATGATGTTGTTTTAGGTATCTTATAAAGAGCCCACCATATGTTGTTGCTAATTGTGTATTAATTTTTTGTTCTTTTTCGGTTAATGTTTCTTCTATATCTGCCAATTTGAATAACATTCCAGTGCTTAATGGCTCTAATTTTAAGAAATGGAAAGAGCACATTACTATTGTTCTTGGGTGTATGGATCTAGACTATGCGATTAGGACTGAACGCCTCCTGCCCTTACTGCGAAAAACACTATTGAACAAAGGGCAAATTTTGAAAAGTGGGAGCGTTCAAACCGCATGAGTCTTATGATCATGAAGCACTCAATTTCAGATACCATCAGGGGTGCAATGCATGAGGAGGAAAATGCTATGAAATTCTTAAGCCAAATAGCAGACCGTTTCGTAGGCTCTAAAAAGGTCGAAACAAGCACTATTCTTAGTAAACTTGTTTCAATGCGGTATAAAGGCAAAGGGAGTATAAGAGACTACATTATAAAAATGTCTAATCTTGTTACAAGACTAAGAGCATTAAAGTTAGAATTCTCTGATGACATTCTTGTGCATCTAGTCTTAATCTCTCTTCCTGCACAATTCAGTCCTTTTAAGATTAGTTACAATACTCAAAAGGAAAAATGGACTCTTAATGAGCTCATTGCTCAGTGTGTGCAAGAGGAAGAAAGATTGAAACAAGAAAAGATGGAAAATGCTCACTTAGCTTCTTCCTCTCATGATTTTGCTACCAAAAGGAAAAGGAATTATAAAGTTAAAGGGGTTATAGATAAAGGGACTTCACAACCTAAAGTGCAACAGAAGCAAGATCAAGTTATTACTTGCTTCTTCTGCAAAAAGACTGGTCATGTGAAGAAGGATTATCCAAAATATGCTAATTGGCTCGTCAAAAAGGGTAAACTTCTGAATTATATTTGTTCTGAAGTTAATTTATCCTTAGTACCAAATCACACTTGGTGGATAGATACTGGTGCAACTACTCACATAAGTGTGATTATGCAGGGTTGTCTAAGGAGCAGAGTACTAACTGATGTTGAAAGATTCATCTATGTGGGAAATGACAATAAAGCTCCTGTTAAAGCTGTAGGCTTATATAGATTATACTTAGAATCTGGTTATACTTTGGATTTGTGTGAGACTTTTTATGTACCGTCATTTAGACGGAATCTAATTTCTATTTCATGTTTGGACAAATCTGGTTACTCTTGTTTATTTGGAAATGAAAAAATTAGTCTCTTTCAGTATTCTAAAGTTATTGGTATATGTTCTTTAATTGATAATCTATATAAATTAGATATTTCTGCCTCACAGATAAATGAAACTTTGTATGTAAATAATTTTGGTACAAAGAGAAAATTAACTAATGAGAATTCTTTTATGTTATGGCACAAGCGCTTAGGACATATTTCTAAACAAAGAATTGAAAGGCTTGTGTCAGATGGAATTCTTGATTCCCTTGATTATACAGATTTTAAAATTTGTATTGAATGTATTAAGGAAAAACAAACAAATATTAAGAAATTAGGTGTCAAAAGGAGTCTAAATGTCTTGGAATTAATACATACTGATATTTGTGACCCATTCCCTACAGCTTCTTGGAATGGTCAACAGTACTTTATTACTTTCATAGACGATTATTCTCGTTATGGGTACTTATACTTAATACATGAAAAATCAGAATCTCTGGATGTATTTAAGATCTTCAAAGCTGAAGTTGAAAATCAACTTGGTAAGAAGATTAAAGCTGTCAAATCTGATCGTGGTGGTGAATACTATGGTAGATATGATGGATCAGGTGAACAACGTCCAGGCCCTTTTGCAAGATATTTAGCAGAATGTGGCATCGTTCCTCAATACATTATGCCGGGGACTCCAAGTCAAAATGGTGTAGCTGAGAGACGAAACAGAACCTTAAAGGATATGGTTAGAATTATGATTAGTCATTCTTCTTTACCAAAATCGCTTTGGGGGGAAGCCTTAAAGACTGCAGTTTATATTCTTAATAGAGTTTCAAGTAAAGCAGTAACTAAAACTTCATATGAGTTATGAACTGAAAAGAAGCCTAGTATTAGGCATTTTCATGTCTGGAGATGTCCAGCTGAGGCTAGGCCTTATAAGCCTAATGAAAAAAAATTGGACTCAAGAACTGTTAGCTGCTATTTTGTTGGATACTCTGAAAGGTCAAGAGGTTTTAAATTTTATGATTCCTCAAGTAAATTCTTTTTTGAGACGGGCAATGCTAAATTTATTGAGGATGTTGAATATAGTGGGAGTGATAAAGTTAAAGATTTTGATTTTGAGGAGGAATATATTACTATTCCTACTATTACTATTGAAAATGATCAGGTGATTATGCCTGATATTATTCAGATTGTAAATCTAGATAATCAAAATAATCTTGAATTATCTCCCACTCATATGGAAGGACAACAACCTCAAATTGAAGTGTCATTAAGGAGATCCATAAGGGAAAGGAGAACAACAATTTCGGATGATTATATTGTATATCTCCAAGAGCATGAGTTTGATTTGGGATTTTAAGATGATCCAATCTCATTCAGTCAGGTCAAACAATGTTCTAATTCTCAAAAGTGGATAGAAGCCATGGAAGATGAGATGAAATCTATGAAAGACAATGATGTTTGGGATCTTTCTGAATTGCTTGAAGGAGAAAAACCTATTGGTTGTAAATGGATTTTTAAAACCAAAAGGGATGCAATAGGTAATATTGAAAGATATAAAGCACATCTAGTTGCTAAATGTTTCACTCAAAAGGAATGCATTGATTATAAAGAGACTTTCTCTCCAGTTTCTTCGAAAGACTCTTTTAGAATCATTATGACACTTGTAGCTCATTATGATTTAGAGCTACACCAGATGGATGTAAAAACTGCATTCCTTAATGGAGACATTGAGGAAACTATATATATGATGCAACCAGAAAATTTTCAATCTTCTGATTCAAAACATCTGGTTTGCAAATTAAAGAAATCCATCTATGGTTTAAAGCAAGCTTCCTGTCAATGGTATAAGAAGTTTGATCAAGTGATTTCTTCATTTGGTTTTAAGGAGAACACTGTTGATCAATGTATTTATCATAAGGTTAGTGGGAGTAAGTTTATTCTCCTAGTATTATATGTCGATTATATTCTGCTAGCAAGCAGTGATATAGGCTTATTGCATGAAACTAAGAGATTTCTTTCAAATAAATTTGAAATGAAAGATCTTGGAAATGCATCTTTTGTGTTGGGTATACAAATTCATCGGGATCACTCCCGTGGTATACTTGGGTTATCACAAACAGTCTATATTGATAAAGTGCTTAGCAGATTTGGCATGAAGGATTGTGCACCAGGGGATACACCCATTACAAAAGGAGATAAATTTAGTTTGCTTTAATGCCCAAGAAATGAAGTTGAAAAATAAGAGATGGATAAGATCCCTTATGCATCAGCAGTAGGGAGTCTTATATATGCTCAAGTGTGTACGCGTCCGGATACTGCGTATATTGTTGGAATGCTTAGTAGATATTTAAGTAACCTAGGAATGAATCATTGGAAAGTAGTGAAACGGGTTATGAGGTATCTAAAAAGGACAAGAGATTTTATGCTCACATATCAGAGATCTGATCATTTAGAGATCGTGGGGTATTCTGACTCTGATTTTGCTGGTTGCCTCGATAGCAGGAGATCCACTTCAGGCTATATTTTCATGTTGGCTGGAGGAGCTATTTCTTGGAAAAGTGTTAAGCAATCACTTATAGCTTCTTCAACAATGGAAGCAGAGTTTATAGCTTGTTATGAGGCTTCAAATCAGGGAATATGGTTACGAAATTTTATCACATGGTTACATATTGTTGATGGCATTGAGAGACCATTAAAGATAAATTGTGATAATAAAGAAGCTGAGTTATATTCCAAGAACAACAGGAGTTCGTCAAAATCAAAGCATATTGACATAAAATTTCTTGTTGTGAAAGAAAGGGTTCAGAGTTCTCAAATTTGTATTGAACATATTAGTACAAACTTTATGATTGCAGACCCACTTACAAAAGGATTACCACCTAAAGTATTTCATGAGCATGTGGCTCGTATGGGTGTAATCTATTTTGATGATATGCTAGCTTAGTGGGAGTTTGTTGTATTGTTCAATTATTATGAACTTAATTTCTGATCAGACTAAAATATTATTATTTTGGTGATTGAAAACTCTGAAATACAGTTATTTGATTTCAATTGCAGTTTAGCATAAAGTATTGAATTTTGGTTATAACTCTTTTGAGTTATAAAATTAGACCAGTTGAAAATAGTCATGATTTGAGATCACATTACATTAATTTTTCATGCTACATATCCATACTTGATCTATGTCGTTAATTATGTCAACATAGTGACCATTGATGGGTCTTGTTACGAAATATGTAATAAAGGTCGCTTTGATTCTATATTGATATGATTGATGGACCATATTGTCTAGAGATGTTATTTTAGAAAAGATAGCAAAATTGAGCTCTTACAGTTATTTCAGAATGTATAATTATATGTATATATGGCTCAAGTGGGAGATTGTTGGGAAATTTTTATATGTGGGCAAATATATTTTATACATATAAATAAAGAATTATATATTAGACGCTATCTAAAATTAAGCCAATTAAATTTGTGATCTATTGAGTATTAAATTATTATTTGGCTTATGTGACATCTCAATTAATTTTGTATGGAATTAATTTGTGTAGAGGACGGATATTTATTTTATTTTTATGATGGGCTGAAATAAAATATTTACACTTAAAGTATATAAGGGTCATGGTCTCCAGTTTAAGCGGTGAAGTTCTCATTTCTCTCATTTCTCATCTTGAGTGAAAAGAAGGGGTCTCTCGCTCTCTTGGAGAACATCGCTCTAAACGTGGAAGATCGAAAGACCTTAATTCTGCTTTTCAATGGATTCAAGTACGCTTCCGAAAATTCTTCTCGATGATTTAGCATGTCGTTCGGAGACGATCGAATTGATTTTTGTCTCCATTAAATCCTAACCCCCCCCCCCCCCCCCCCCCCCCCCTGATTTTATTGGGTATAAAGAAGCTTGCATTTTCCAACCTATATCATTTAGAAATAAATAATTAGGTTTAAATATTTTTGATTAAAATCTTGATTAGGATGGAATTATGTACTAATCTTAAATATGATTAAATAACTTTCATACCTGTCATGATGATTTTTAAGTCGCAATATCATGATAAGAAAAATTTTCATCAGATGAATACATGTGGATATTCAATAGGAAAATTATAACCTTCCTACTGGCTAACTACCACAATTTTTATAGTGTCTAATAATTTTTTTTATCTCTTAGGGATAACTATACATAAGGTATTTCATCAAATTTGTCTTAGGAGTACATCATTCTTAATTTTTATAAATAAAATTATATACATGTATGTACATTAGTATTTTCCTCTCTTAATTTGACAAACCATCGCCATTTTTGTATGTCTATTTGGTAAGATATAATATCTTGAATTTGTTAGGAACTCTAAATATTTTATACTTAAATAGGTTTAATTTGACATAATAATCCTATATTATTTGGTTGCAAGAATTTAAGATATATTCAAGAATATATTTAGGTTATTTGATTGTTAGTAAAATAAACTCACACAAATCTTCTTTTTTGTTTGTTTGTTTGTTTGTTTGTTTGTTGGTTGGAAAATACAAGAAACAATCCCTTTATTTCAATATATGGTAGTTGTACGTGCAGTTAACAAGGAAGATGCAAACAATAATTATGGATGCCTAGTCAAGATAGCTAGCAAGCGTTCACGCTCGAAGAAGACAAGCACATGAATGGTGGCATGGGATTCGAGTTGACGCATGGTCAAGCTCGATGTAAATTATTGGAAATGTGCTTCTGCATGCACAATGAGTCGAGGCCATCTGTGCAGGTTGTAAAAAAAAGTGTTGTAGTGTTTTCTGATCAACTAAAGTAGTTCTAAATTCCGTGAAAATAACCATTAGAGATATTTCAAACTCCATAGAAATACACTCTATAATATTTATTCTACTTCATATTGAATAAGCTAAATCAAAATGTATTTATTAAAGAGAGCTTTCTTACTGTATTGTTTTTCATATCACAACCACGCTTTGATTTGATAACTATTTTCTTACTACTTTCTCGTGATTTTCTAAAACTTTTTGTGATGCGAAGCAGTTTCTTACAAGCTGATCTACTAATATGTGAGAACACCAAAAAAGTTATTACCAATTTTTCAAAAAAGAACGCATTTATAATACTCACAATAGTTTTCAAATAAAAAAATATATATACAGAGAGAGAATAATATTAAGTTATTAATATTGGGATTTAATATTTTAGAACTAAAATGCAAAACAATATCTTCTTGTAATATATAAGATATAGAAGCACATATTTAAACCTATGCTTATTAATTATTTCCTATCGTCTACATACAATATATGGCTTGTATTTTCTACAAAAGTTATTTTATCAACTATAATATCAATTATATTTATTAAAAAATATGGGGAGTTTCAAAATTTGATTTTAATAAGTATAGTTTATAATTTTGTTAAGTATAATATCAATTATATTTATTTCTCAAAAATAGTTTTTAAACTGTAACATCTTCCAAACTAAATTTTAGAGAGTTTAAAGCCAACAATTTCTGGTAAATCTCATTTAAATATATTTTTTTATTAAATTTGGGATTTGCTAAATCCCACCATTCATAAGATTTAGAGTCAATTTAATTGGGATGACTGCAATATTATATAAAGTTGATTATGAAATTATTGTGGGGAAAACAACTAAACAATTAAGGTTGCAAGAAATAGATTTCTACCACTAAATTTTTAGAAAAACATTAAGAAAACTAAAATAAAACAGAGCCAAACGAACTTGTGATTGCTGTCTGAAATGCAAAATAAATAGAAAACTATCCCACTATCCCAAAAGCCCTTAATCGATTGAATAATATTTTTCTCACAAATTTCAAATCATGAAATTATAAATAACTAAACAATTTATAAGAATTTAACAAAATTAATCCTCTATGTCACTTGACAATATTTATTTTTAATCCTCTGAAGACATGCTAAATTTGAATTTACAATATTTACAACATCCTATTTGCATTGAGTTAACATCATAGTTTCTAGATTTAGCTTAAATTTAAGTTAAAACTTGTCAAATAGCCTTTTGAGCAACATAAATCCTATTGCAAGTAAAATCTTGAATCCTATTGAGTCAACATCATAGTTTCTTCAATCTCATTTTCCTCCCATTTCAAGCAAAATCTTAAATTTAATTAATCTCTACTTATAGTAACACAATTAGAGGGGGAAAATAGTAAAACCTAAACACATACAAGATACCCCACCGACCTTTCACCTTCGTGATATTGTATACAGTGCAACACCTGTGACGCCAGACCCACCTCCGCAGAAACCACGACCTACGAGCTCCCGAGCCGTAGGATCATCTCCCGCACACTATTTGGGGAAAAATATTATCGTCATGTAGATTCGATGTTATTCTATTTTGTAATTGAATACTTCATTAAGAATAAAGTATAGTCTCGAGAAAATGACACAATATTCTACAATAGATTCAATATTAAAATATGATTTTGAAAAAAGATATTTCTATAATCAAGCACAATTCAAATAATAACATCATCTTAGAAGATAACATTAAATTCTATAGAATATGTTTAAAAATAGAAATAATATTTTTTTTGAAAATTTGATCAATTCTTTTAATTAGATACAATAAAGAGAATTTTATATCATCTTAATAGATGAATATAACATTCTTCAAGACATCTTAAAGTAAGAATAATTAGTTTTATAAAATTTATTATTTCTAAAGTTGAATATAATAAATAGTATATTTACAATTAGAAATGAGGTTTTTAAAAGATATATATATTCTTGAAGATTTTTCTCTTATTTTATAAAAATAAAATAAGATTTATTTTATTAATCTAGAATTCTCAAATCCCTATAGGAGCTTGAATTCTCAAATCCCTATAGGAGCAAGCCCCAATAGTTAGTTACATCTTAGGAGGGGTACTCCTATGATAACTCTTGATTAAAGCAACAATTTCATATTCTTTAATTACAAAGTAAGAATTTTTCAAGGAGAAAGCTCAACGTTAAAAATTTATTAACGAGTCAAAGGAAAAATAAGAGGTACCAAATTCTGAGAAGCTCAGAGGTAATCATAGTCTACCCTATTAGACTTTACATTTTAGGAGAGAATTTTTTATGTTTGAGTTGGCATTTTATTAAAAAAGTTTGGATTATATTCTCGGAGGGTGAACCTAAATCTAAAATTGGTATTACAAAGTAGTAACCTGAGCATATCTAATGAAGTGCAAATCTAAACTTATCTGGCTTGGATTAGAGAGCCAGTTAACCACCTAGATGCTTTAAAATCATGTGTTTGATCTCTTTATAAAAGATGGGTAGGGACATTATTTAAGTTTTAAGAAATTAGAGGCCGACATCTAAGATAAATCCTAATTGACTCCTCAACCTATATAAGGTGAATGATGCTTGAGAGTATAATACAATTAAAATTTTAGAATCTTTTAATTTGTATCTAATATAATGCATGATAATTGATTCGAATACATAAAATGATTATGAAGCATTTTTTAAAATCAGGCTTAGAAAATATTTTTTTTTTTTGAGATTGCACAACATCCCCTTGATAGAACTTCACCCTAATAGGCCAAGTGGACTTCCAGAACCCACAGGCGGGGATGTGCCTGACAAGAAAGAGAAAGTAATAATATGTATATATATGCTGACTCTCGATAGTCCCGAGCTTACTTCTTAGATTGTTAGAACTTTTATGTGAGCCTAAAAATTTTATTAGAGCTTCAAGTATAAAAATTTTATTCGTACCCCATAAAAACTCCGATCGTATCTAGAGTAAAACAAACACAACATATAAGAAAATTTTAAAAAATAGGCAATTCTACGGCACAAATAATGTAAATAATTAAATTATCCAAAATCCATATAACAAGTGTCAATTTATTTACAACCTAGAATTTGCTAAAAAGTAAAGTGACTGAGTACCATTGACAACAAACCCATATTCTAATCCTAAAGATCGACGTAAATCATTTTGAAATGTGATATCTCTTCTTTTCTTCACTTTTTCGTCTTATCTCCTTAGCCTCCTTTCCTTCTATGAGCTCCTTGAATTCACTGGGTATGGATATCCAAATGAAAAGAAACTCATTCCCGAAGGGATGTTTTCGTTTCTCTTTGGATATTAAAGTCATCCTAACTTGACTTTCCAAATAGAAGAAAACATTCTCCTTTAAAGATATTCTCTTCTCTTTGGATTCCAAGTTAGATGTGATATCACAATTTCAAATCAATTTCAAATTTTAACTCTTTTTAAACATATTTACATATAAAAGAAAATCTAGACCTACAAGATTATCCTAAGTAGTTATAATAAAATTATCTAAAGTAGTTATATATTTATATTTAAATTAAATTCACCAGTCACACTTGGCCATGTTATTTAATTTTAAAGGGGCTTAGCATTCTGCACCTGAAAAACATTTATGTCAATTTAAATCTTTAATTTTCCCCCTTTGATTTAGCCCTGTACGAGCATGACCACATGCATAAAATTTTGTGAGAATCCAGATCATTCCTAACATAGGGATAATCTATTACCCATCACATGACTTCTTAGATTATATGAGTAAGTAAATAAATAAACACATTAACCATTACAGTCGACATGTAGTGAAAATTATGAGAGAGCTCGTCACATAGTATCAAGAAAGTAAATACCTATCTAATCTAAAGCTAGAGTAGGTTGTCCTAGCAAACAAATCTAAGTGTGTGTAGTAGGGTGTGTGGTTTGGATATATCCTAAGTTAATTATTGGTTAAAGTTTTTTTAATTGATTGAGTATAATTTGTTGAAAGGTCAAGAAAATTTTATGTTCAAATTTAAGTTTTAGTGTCCTTAATATTTTGAAGTTTTATTTTAAATTGAATTTTAATTGTTAAAATTGGTTTTTTAAGGTATTTTAATTAATCACTTTTTTTAGATTATTTAATTTATTAAATTTTTAATAATTTATTTAAAATTTTAATGATTTATTAATTTGAAATGATTTATTAAAATTTTAATTGATTTATTAAATTATTAATGATTTATTAAATTCTTGAATATTTTATTTAATTTTTAATGATTTATTAGATTTTTAGATTTATTATTATTTGTATTATTTAATTAATTATTTAACCTTCTTTTCTTATTGAGGATTTATCTTTTTAATTTGTTGTAAAATTTTTATTAGTTTTTATTTTTAATTTAATAATTTTATGATTATTTTTATTTTATTTTATTTTATTTTAATATTTATGTTTAGCTTTTGTATTTGAGATTTGTATGTTATGATTATTTAGGATTATTTTAATTATAAGTTTATTATTATTATTATTATTTTTTTATTTTTATTTTAATTTATCAACTAATTTACCCATATTATTTTCATAAGTTTAATTCATACATTTAAAGAGAATTTTAATGATTTGATTGATTATTATTTAAGATTGATTGCATTTAGGTTAAATGTATTCACTAATCTTGAAGTGGGAAGCCACTAAATTGTCTTTGTTTAATATTTTATTTCATAAAGGGTGCATGCATCCTAAATTTAAGTTCTCTAAGACTCATCATTAATTTTTGTCCTTAAGTGTCACTAATGTTATATAGAAGATAATTACATGTCACTAACCCTTTTGGATATATACGTACATGTAAATGGGTTTTGGATTCTAAATAACATAATAAAATCTAAATAGCATAACAAAAATTACTTGCAAGTAAGTTTGAATTTAAAATGTATAATAAAAAAACTAGGGTTTATACAGGGCCCTAAAGTTGAAAATTCATAAAACACAATAAGGATTCTGAGCCTTAAGGTTTATCTAAGCCCTAAAATACTCATTGTATACTAGTGCCAACGTCCGATGGTTCCGCCCGTAGCACCTCCACCCGGTTGGATGGAGGTGACTAATGCCTCTGTTCATTTCCCTTTTGTTCATTTGATTGATAATGTTCCTAGAAGTTCATGCAAATCAAGAAAATAAAATAGGGATTATAAGCATGTTTAATAATTAAAAATTTATAATTAAAACATACATTTTTTTGGGCTTGGACACCGATTTGTTGATTGTCTTTTAAAAATTGTCACTTTTGAAGACAGACTTGTATTTTTCTAACATTCACCTCGAGGAACAACAAGGAAGAGAGAAGAAGAGAGACAGAGGTAGAGAGGGAAAGATAACTTTTCTTTCTTCAACATTTTCATTTTCTAATAAACACCCAACTAACACACTCTCCAACACAAACCACTTTTCATTTCCTTTTCCAAAACTCACTCACTTTCCACTTTTAGATACAAATGCAAATCACTTTTCCATACCAAACCAAACACTTTGCTTTTTTTTTTTTGGGAAAAATGGGGGCAACGCCCTTTCAATAAATCACCAAAAGTTACAAGTAAAGAAAACCTATACCACCAAAGGAAGCAAAGAAAACAATGAAAAGAAGAAATGCAGAAATAAAAGGACTCAGGAAAATATATCTACATCAAAAGGCATCAAAGCCAAGCACAAACGGGAATCCACGAAGCAGCAGATAGACACCAGTTGCCCACCATAACCGAATGAAGGGTCATCGCAGTGCCCAAATAAAGCATTCCTGGTTGCCATAAGACCATCCGAGGATGCATGAAGATGTAGATCTGACACATCATCATCCCATTTCTGCAAGCATCCATACGAAGCAGCATATGAAGAGTCTAGGGAAGAAAAACCACCAGAGCTCCAGGATTTCGGGAATCACAGCTAGGATGCCAAAACTTGCCAGAAAAATAAACCTGTGGCGCACAGCAGACCAAAACATCCCAATATGGGATCAAAATATAACTGGGAATGGTACCATCAGCCTTCCCAAAAATATGCCAGCCAACCACACACAGAGGATCAGCCCAGAATTTGCCCAAAATTTTCCTTAAGCAAGTCATAATGATTCCAATTCCTAACTTTAGCACAGATAGCTTGCAATATAACTCTTTTAAGCTCATCAGGATTTCTCCAAACACCAGAGAACCATCTATTGTTTCTTTCTCTCCACAAGTAATACACCAAAACAGCCACCGTAAAAAAACATAAATTCTTATCTGCATTGGTATACTTCTGAACGGTCCCAAAATGATCAAAAACTTGAATAATATTAGGCTTCAAGTAAAAATTCACCATATCCGAAAAAAGAGCAGTAAGCAAAAGGAAAGAGTAATCACATTCAAAAAACACATGAGAATGTGATTCAAAGTTGCCCAGACAGAAAGAGCAGGAGGGGGTCACCGTAATCCCCCTAGAAATGAAAATATCCGCCATTTTAAGTTTACCTTTAACAGCCATCCAAGAATAAGAGGCATAACGTAAGGCAAAGCCTTTATGCCAAATAAATTTAAACCACAGGACATTCTCCAAGTTAGAATGGTAAAAAGCAAAGAAAATTTTGTTAGAGGGATTGGGACAGCTAGTCCAGGAAAGAACCGGCCCCTCCCCAACAATAACATTATTACTAATAGTGTCTTTCACCGGCCCAGGTAAAGAAGCAGGGAGCACCCAACGGCTATGGGAAATAAAGTCCTTAACCTAGAGATGGGAATTTCTGTTGGCCTCAATCAGATCAGCAACCATGCAATTATTACACAAAGGATCCCACAAGAACGAAAGGTTACAGTTATGGTGAACCGAGAAGGAAACAGCCGGTTTAATGGTAGCAGCAGTTTTACAAAATAGTTTACAGAATTTAGAGGCAGAAGTAGGGGGAGACTTCCTGTAACGACCCCAAGATCCGTGTAGCGAAAGGATTCATCTGATTGTTCTATTGCCTCTTTTTTTTTCTTCTTTTCTTTCTATCAGTTTCCTCATCTGTTGTTCATATCAATCCATACATACATATATCCAGAGCCAGAGATAATTACATTACAGAAAAGAAACAGCAGCGGATACTATAATTCACAAATAGTACAATAGTCAGAGTACAGCCAAAAGAGAAAACTACACTAGCCGTACATGCTACAAAAGAAAGCCTACCAAGGCTACAAAAGAAAAAGCTACAGAACTCGGCAGAAAGATCTTCAAGCTGGAGGTCCTGCACCTGAAATCATTAACCACATATAATGAGCTTACAAAGCCCAGCAGGTCACCAAAGCCTACAACTGAAATCAAAGCACGATACTGAAAACAATATGCAGGTTAATCAACTCAAGTCAAAACAATTAGTCATACATGATCAATGAGTCAATGCAATACAAAAATCAATACGAAACAGAAATCAATAAAATCAATAACCAGTAGGAAATCCATAAAGCTCAAAAATCAATGCGTCAATCCATTCTCTACAATCTCTATCATAGCAATCGATAACATCAATTACATCAATACAATCGTCTAGTCGTCTTACTTATCGTATCACATCAGTCAAATCAATAGAGTGGAATCGTATCGGAACATATACTTGCAAATCAATCTATCGTTCAATCTCACTTACTTCTTATCAATACGGCAGTGTATGTATCCATATCCATAAAAAGAACCATCCATTGACGACCACGAACAATACTACAACAGTGAAATCGTATCAATCAATTCTGCCAGTCAATAGTATCAATCGGCTCAAAATCCCAATAAACGATCAAGTCAATACGGCGAAAGATCAATTGAAATCAAATCAATACAATCAGCTTCATAAAGAAATCTATTTTACGATAAATTAAATCCATACGGCAACAATCTATTCAATCAATCAATCGATAATCGGTACGACGAATCAATGTATCAATGTATCAATAGCATGTCAGGATCTGTCGTATCAATAGTATCCATATGTCAATATCATATCTATATCAATGTCGATGTCGGTATCTATCAATCGATACAATCTATATCAATATCAATATCTATGAATCAGTATGCATAATCCATATCAATATCGGTGCCGGTATCTATGAATCAATCAAGTCGATAATATCAATCGGAAATCAATACGATAAATCAATAAATCCGTTCAATAATAAATCAATTCGATAAATCCATCAATATTAATAAATCAATCAGAAATCAATAATCGATGCATATCAGGAAATCCATACAATGTACTATCATACACATGCAAATTCATACAATGGTCTTACTCGACAAGCACAAACACTAGCTATTATCAATAGTGCTGTTGTAGAAATCCATAGATCAACCAGGTTAAACTGGCTATTATCAATAGTGCTGTTGTAGAAATCCATAGATCAACCAGGTTAAACTGGCTATTATCAATAGTGCTGTTGTAGAAATCCATAGATCAACCAGGTTAAACTGGCTATTATCAATAGTGCTGTTGTAGAAATCCATATTGCTGTTGTAGATATCCATACGTTGGTTTCTATAACCAACGTTCAACCAGGTTTCCACTTGTCTTTCAGAATCAATCAATCAATGCAATAATCGATGCAATAAGCAATATTAAAGAAATCTAGAACAATCATATCAATAGTCATGCACATAACGATTCAATCTATCAATTCCGGGAAAATCAGAAATCATATGAAAATCGGGCAGAGTAACGGTAGTCTACAGAATTTACACAGAAATCTCCAAAAATTACAATTCACCAAATTAATACAGAACGTGCACAACAACATTATAAGACTATTCTTCTACTGCTCAAACCAATTCGGACATCACAGTAAATTGCAGTAAAAATAAAACTCCGCAGAACCAAAACGGACCGGACGAAATCTGCCAGAAAATAATCAAAACGTGCAGAATAATCACATCTACAACATACCAAAAGTTATACGGTGAAATCTTCGTCAGGACCAAACCGGATACGAAAATCACTTACAAAAACACAAATCTGAGCACCATTTTATAAAACCTCAAAATCTTCGAAAACAGAAGTAGGGTTCGGAGTCCTTACAGCGAACAAACAAATATCCAACAGCAACGAACGACGAAAATCGCTCCGCGGGCCCCGAAATCGGACTTCTTCCTTTGCTTTTCCGCTCTTTCTCTCTCTTCAAAATATCTGATTTTATAAAATGATTTTCTCTCTCCTCAAAACGACTGATTTCAGCTTTATAAAACTCAGATCGGCCCGGCCGATCGCCATATCGTCCCAGGACGATCAGACCAATTTTGATCGTCCTGGACCATTCCAGGGCTATGCTCAGGATGATATTTTGAACATTACAGATCGGCCTGGACGATCTCAACATCGTCCTGGACGATCCTGTCCAGAAATCATTCCAGAAAGCACTCCAGAAATCAGCTGTTTTCAATGCACTGATCGGCCTGGACGATCTCACCATCGTCCCGGCCGATCCTGGGGAAAAATTACTTTTCCCAGCAGCTACAGCAAAGGAACGAGGTCTCACAATCTCCCCACCTTAGAAAAATATCATCCTGACATTTCCCTAAGGGTACAGAGCAAAACAAAAGCAAAACGAAATAAAACAGAGCTAATCTAATCACTCAATAAATCGCGCAAATCACAACGAAATAGACGATAAACAAAACTTGTACCAGTCACATTTGCAGGCATTCCTGGTGCATCGTCCTCCATCTCTTGCTCATTTCTAATCAGATTAGTCGGGACAGTCGGAGCAGTCGAAACCATCGGAACAGGTCCTTGCCTAAGTTCAGAACTTGGGCATTCCGTCATTCTATGTCCATATCCACCACATCGGAAACATTGCTCAGTCCTCCGATAACATTGTCCCGAATGTCTTTTCCCACAACATGTACAAACATTAAACCTTGCTCTGCTACCTTCCCCACTTTTCTTGCTACGGCCAGAGCGTTTTGCTAATTTGTCGCTCACCATTTGAGCGATCATGTCAGCAAACTTATTCATATTTGCAGATGTGAGTGGGAGATCAGTAGTAGACTCAACTTTCTTTCCTTTCGGATCCATTGGCCTGATCTATACAAATCATTCAAATCAAAATCGCGGAAATCAAATACGTATAACAAAACAAATCAAATAATGCAATCATCAACTCTGGATATAATCAAATCATTTTCACTACACTCGCTCTGATACCACTTATAACGACCCCAAGATCCGTGTAGCGAAAGGATTCATCTGATTGTTCTATTGCCTCTTTTTTTTTCTTCTTTTCTTTCTATCGGTTTCCTCATCTGTTGTTCATATCAATCCATACATATATATATCCAGAGCTAGAGATAATTACATTACAGAAAAGAAACAGCAGCGGATACTATAATTCACAAATAGTACAATAGTCAGAGTACAACCAAAAGAGAAAACTACACTAGCCGTACAGGCTACAAAAGAAAGCCTACCAAGGCTACAAAAGAAAAAGCTACAGAACTCAGCAGAAAGATCTTCAAGCTGGAGGCCCTGCACCTGAAATCATTAACCACATATAATGAGCTTACAAAGCCCAGCAGGTCACCAAAGCCTACAACTGAAATCAAAGCACGATACTGAAAATAATATGCAGGTTAATCAACTCAAGTCAAATCAATCAGTCGTACATGATCAATGAGTCAATGCAATACAGAAATCAATACAAAACAGAAATCAATAAAATCAATAACCAGTAGGAAATCCATAAAGCTCAAATCAATACAATCAGCTTCATAAAGAAATCTATTTTACGATAAATTAAATCCATACGGCAACAATCTATTCAATCAATCAATCGATAATCGGTACGACGAATCAATGTATCAATGTATCAATAGCATGTCAGGATCTGTCGTATCAATAGTATCCATATGTCAATATTATATATATATCAATGTCGATGTCAGTATCTATCAATCGATACAATCTGTATCAATATCAGTGTCAATATCTATGAATCAGTACGCAGAATCTATATCAATATCGGTGCCGGTATCTATGAATCAATCAAGTCGATAATATCAATCGGAAATCAATATGATAAATCAATAAATCCGTTCAATAATAAATCAATTCGATAAATCCATCAATATCAATAAATCAATCAGAAATCAATAATCGATGCATATCAGGAAATCCATACAATGTACTATCGTACACATGCAAATCCATACAATGGTCTTACTCGACAAGCACAAATACTAGCTATTATCAATAGTGCTGTTGTAGAAATCCATAGATCAACCAGGTTAAACTGGTTATTATCAATAGTGCTGTTGTAGAAATCCATAGATCAACCAGGTTAAATTGGCTATTATCAATAGTGCTGTTGTAGAAATCCATAGATCAACCAGGTTAAACTGGCTATTATCAATAGTGCTGTTGTAGAAATTCATATTGCTGTTGTAGATATCCATACGTTGGTTTCTATAACCAACGTTCAACCAGGTTTCCACTTATCTTTCAGAATCAATCAATCAATACAATAATCGATGCAATAAGCAATATTAAAGAAATCTAGAACAATCATATCAATAGTCATGCACATAACAATTCAATCTATCAATTCCGGGAAAATCAGAAATCATATGAAAATCGGGCAGAGTAACGGTAGTCTACAGAATTTACACAGAAATCTCCAAAAATTACAATTCTCCAAATTAATACAGAACGTGCACAACAACATTATAAGACTATTCTTCTACTGCTCAAACCAATTCGGACATCATAGTAAATTGCAGTAAAAATAAAACTCCGTAGAACCAAAACGGACCGGACGAAATCTGCCAGAAAATAATCAAAACGTGCAGAATAATCACATCTACAACATACCAAAAGTTATACAGTGAAATCTTCGCCAGGACCAAACCGGATACAAAAATCACTTACAAAAAAACAAATCTGAGTACCATTTTACAAAACCTCAAAATCTTCGAAAACAGAAGTAGGGTTCAGAGTCCTTACAGCGAGACAAACAAAATATCCAACAGCAACGAACGACAAAAATCGCTCCGCGGGCCCCGAAATCGGACTTCTTCCTTTGCTTTTCCGCTCTTTCTCTCTCTTCAAAATATCTGATTTTATAAAATGATTTTCTCTCTCCTCAAAACGACTGATTTCAGCTTTATAAAACTCAGATCGGCCTGGCCGATCGCCATATCGTCCCAGGACGATCAGACCAATTTTGATTGGCCTGGACCGTTCCAGGGCTATGCTCAGGACGATATTTTGAACATTACAGATCGGCCTGGATGATCTCAACATCGTCCTGGATGATCCTGTCCAGAAATCATTCCAGAAAGCACTCCAGAAATCAGCTGTTTTCAATGCACTGATCGGCCTGGACGATCTCACCATCGTCCCGGCCGATCCTGGGGAAAAATCACTTTTCCCAGCAGCTACAGCAAAGGAACGAGGTCTCACACTTCCAAGGAGAGTCAAATTTCTCCCTAAACCAAGAACCAATTAAAGTTCCATTGTTGTACATCCTGAAAATAAAAGAGCAAGCCATGTTGTGATAAAGAGAGTCAAAAGAAGGCAGCCCCAGCCCTCCTTTAATTTTCGGCTTGGTAACAGACCTCCAAGAAATAAGATGCATTTTCTTATCCAAAACATTCCCCAAAGAAAAGAAATCTTGAGCAAATTCTTGAGATTAATTTAGAACAAACTTTTTGGTATAATCGCTCCCCTGATCCAGTACGCAATAGTGCTAGCGATAGTAAACTTAAGGTATTACACCCGGCCAGCAAAAGAAAGGAATTTGACTTTCCAACCCTCAAGAAGTGTATAAATTCTACTCAGAAGAGGTTGGAAGTGCTGAAATTTAAGACTGTGAATGGAGATAGGGATCCCCAAATAATTGAGATAGCAGTCCACTTGAGAAATACCAAGGCAGGCCGAAATAAGCTGATCATGAGTGGAATTCTTGGAAAAAAGTATGCTGCTTTTGATAGGGTTAATGATCAATCCAGAAGCCTTAGAGAAGTAAAGGAGGGCCTCATTAAGTGATCTAGCATTTTCCACAGAAGCAGAACCAAAAACCAAAAGGTCGTCTGCATACATAAGATGGCTAATACTGAAGTTATGATTATGCATTCCAGAAAAAGAACTGTGCTCCGTGAGATCCAAAATGGAAGACAAGGCATCCATGACCAAGCAGAAAAGGAGGGGGGAAAGAGGGCAGCCTTGCCTCAGACCCGAAGATGACTTGAAAAAACCTTCCAAGGAACCATTCAGACAAATAGAGAAGAAGACGTCAGAAATGCAGCCCTTAATCCATGAAATGAAAATATCAGGAAACCCCTTCTTCTTGAGCCTGTTAATCAAGAAGGTGCGAGAAACAAAGTCGAAGGCTTTCTTTATAACAAGCTTAGCACAAAAAAAATTTTTATGACCTTTAAATTCTCTTAACAACTCGGAAGCAAGAATAATATTGTCCGTAGAACATCTCTTAGCAATGAAACCAGATTGACTCTCATGGATGATGAAGGGAAGAATAGCTTTCAATCTATTAGCTAAAATCTTAGCAATAATTTTATAGAACACATTGCATAAAGAGATAGGACGAAAATTAGAAATGGAGTTGGAATGAGTACCCTTAGGAATCAGAGTAATGGCAGTGGCTTTGGCGCCTTTAGGCATCTCACCAGAGGAGAAGAAATGTTTAACCGCTCTGCATAAACTAAAGCCAGAAAGATGCCAAGTTTTCTAATATAAAGCAAAGGAAAAATCATCTGGGCCCGGCGCTGAAGAAGCAACCCTCGCAAACACCACCCCTTTAATTTCCGCATCAGTAACCTGGGCCACAAGCCCGTCAATAAGGTGGGCAGGAATCATCTTGCCAACCGGAATGTTATAGGAATTTTCCAAGATCGGGGTGGGAGCATTGAAGAGGGTCTTAAAATGATTAATAAGAGCCACTGCCATGTCAGCATGGGAAGATAGTAACCCAGAAGGAGAAGAAAGCTTTTTAATAACATTCCTGTTCTTCCTAGGTTTGATCTTGGCATAGAGAAAACCAAGGTCATCCTCCCCTTGAGATAGCCAATAGGTTTTAGCTCTTTGAGAAATCCAAAAGTACCAAACAGATTGGAAAAGAGCTAACTTTTCACAAGTAGTTTTAAGATTTAAGTTTAATATAGGGTTTAAAGGATCTCTTTGAAGATCAGAAATACAAGCCGCATGAGAATTTTTAAGCTCAAGTATGCAATTGGAAATGAAATTGGAAGAGTTCCAGCTTCTTCTACGGATATTACCTTTGAGATCTCTCAAGCAGTCATAAAAATGAGCAATGGGGCTAGCAGACATAGGCCTCTCAAAAGCCCTTTGGGTCAGCTCCCAAAAATCATCAAACTTGGTCCAAAAATCTTTAAACATGAATCTAGAAACAGATTTTCTGAAAAGAGCAGCATTAAGAATCAGTGCAGCATCAGAGCCCGAGAAAGAGTCCACCTTATAGAATGCAGAAGGGAAAGCATCCAAAAAGGCGGAATTGACCAACATTCTATCAAGTTTGATGTGAATAGGAGAATCACTCCTTTGATTAAACCAAGTGTAAAACAGCCCCACCGAAGCAAGGTCCTGGAGACCCGATTCAAACACAAAACTGTTAAGTTCTCCCAATCTATCATTGTTCAAGGGAATACCACCAGCTTTTTCTCCAGCGAACCTAAAGCAGTTAAAATCACCCATAACAATCCATGGCATGTCCAAACTAGAGGAAAGATCAAGAAGATCTTTCCATAAAACTTTTCTTTCCTCAATCGTATTGGCAGCATATACCACAGACATGAAAAAAGGAGGCATGGAACCAACACAGACCAGACCATGAATGAGTTGAGAGGAAGAAAAAGACGGGGTGTAAGACAACTGAGCAGCATCCCATTTGACCCAAATTCTACCAGGTGTAGAATGCCCAAAATTATCACAGCAGTTTTCGTTCTCAAACAAGGAGTGAGAGAAAGAAAACCAAGAGTCAGAAACAGAAGAACGACTAATCTTAGCTTCCAAAACACAAATCAGCTTAATATTGTGGACAACAATGAGATCTTTGCAAAATTTGACTTTAATAGGATTGTTAAATCCCTGAACATTCCAGGCAGCAATAGGCGGCAAAGACATGGTTATTTATGGGGTTTGGCCTTCTTGGCCGTCTTGGCTTTGGCATTCCCTTTCTTGGGAGGGGATTTAGTCCCCACCGACATCTTGGAGGAAGAAGAAGTAGAAGGGGAGTCTTTGGAAGTGGTCTTGGGAGGCGGGATATCCTTGACAATAATGGGAGAGGAGGAAGGATCTTCCTCCACACAAATACCATTCTGATTATCCTCAAGGATAGGCTCCACTAACGGATCCTCCACCGAAAGAGAACCAAAACTATTGGCAAGAGTAACCTGAGGCGGCGTAAACTTAAGAAGTTTACCGTGAATCGAGGAGGAAGAAGAATCTGACTGCGAGAGGTTGAGGTTGGGAAGGAAATGGTTGGAAAGGATAGCATCAGAAGGGAGATGTTTAGTAGGAGAAGGGGGGGGGGGGGGGCTGGGCAATTACCACCTCCATAGGAGCAACATCAATCTCAGGAAGAAGTTTAGAGGGTGAAGTAGGAGGTTGGACATTTTCCACCGCCTTAGGAGGAAAAGCAATCTCAGTAGTAATGCGAGGTTCAGCCTGGGAACCAGAACCAGTAATCAAAGAAGGATTAAGAGGAGCAGACAAAGGGCCACGGGAAGGCTGCGTGGGAAATTTAAAGGGATTGCGACTCTTGCTCCTACCCCTAAACACAGTTTTAATAGGTAGAGACGGCTTAGGAGCGAGGTTTTTAGGACAAAGAGTGAAAGGGTGAACAAGGGAGCCGCAGCCCTCACATTTGGACGGTTTCCAGTCATACACAACCGAGAGAGTCAAATCTTCCTCGTCAATTTCCAGGGGAATTTCTTCTGGTAAATCAGAGTTTTTGTCCACTTTGACACAAATACGAGCAAATGTGAGTCTAGTTCTCTTTCCAGTTAAAGTATCAACGTAAAGCGGCTCACCAACATAGCTAGCTATTTTGGAAATACTTGAAGGTGTTCAAAGAGCAAGAGGAAGATTGAGGACCTTAATCCAGAGGGGTATAGAAGCCGACTCATCGCGCTTAGGTTGGAACTTAGGGTTCCAGCGTTGCAGAACGAAGGGTCTTCCGAGAAGAAACCACAGACCACCTGACCACACCATGTCGTAGTCCTCAATAGCCGTGAACTTGAGCCGGAAAAAGTCATCAGCAAGAGAAGGAGGGAAAGTGACCCCTTGAGCTTCCAAGCTTTCTCCATAGAAGCCAAGAGGCGCTCGTAATACGGTCGTGGACCAAAAGAGTACCCGACCAGAGACAGATTCCAGAGAGATTTTCCTTCCGTAAGCTCCACCGAAGCAAAGGACAATTTTTTCGTCGGCTTGACATAAGACATCTGCCAATCATCACGAGGCAAGGGGGAAGCCGCGAGATTGCTCGCGTAAGAGAGAGGGGGAAGTTGAGGAGAAGCCCCAAGCAGAGAGGGACCCGAAAGAGGGGGGAAATCATTAGAAGGAAGAGCCATGCCGGCCAAAAGGCCGGAGAAAGCAAACGAGAAACCAACGCCGGAAGGGTTTCACCAAAACCCTAGCAGAGCTGGACTTATAATATGTCAACACTTTGCTTTTCACTTAAACATACATTTCAAAAATCGTACACTTCACCTTTCCAAAATTGCACAATTCATTAATTTTTAAAGCAATCAACACCTTTCAAAACATATAGTCATCAAAGCGCATTATTTTTCAAAACCACATACTTTACCTCCCAACAAATTTCACTTGGCAAAAATTTCTATATCTCACCTTCCAAAACACACACAAGTTACTTTCCAAAAACACACACTTCCCAAAACATATCCACACTACAAGATTTACATACTTGGCCCTCCCAAAAATATTATATTTCACTTTCCCACATTTACACATACTTAGGCTTCGTTTGGGACGGCTGCAGCTGTGGTTAAATTAGGTTATGAAGTTGTAGTCCATAAAGCTGTTTTCTAAAGTTGTTGTACATAAATCAATAAATTTTGTTTGGGTAGTACTATAACTGCCGAGTTCCTGTGCTGCTGTTGTATGACAACAAATTACATTGATACCCATTTATATATTAAGATAAATATAATAATCGACTAACATTTTTGAATTAAAATTAAATAATTTTATCAAATCCTTTATAAGTTTATATATCAAAATACTATAAATTTTTAACTTAACTTTTTCTATCATACTTCAAATTAATTTGTTATGTTTTTTTAGATTCTCAATTATTATTTTATAATAAACTTTTTTTCATAATAATAAAAATATTTTTTGATAAAAAAAATGTTTTGATTGATCTTTTTAAAAAAAATTTATATCAACAGAATGCTTAAAGAGCAAAAATTTGGTGAATAAATTTTTTTTCTGAAATCTTTATAGCTACAACATATCAAAATTTTGAAATATAGTTTAAATTAAAAAAAGATAATTTTTTTTAATAATATAAGGTTTATTTTTATTACAAATTATATGCTTCGTATTTAAAATTTAAAACAAACAAATTTGTTGATTATACGTTTAATTTCAACCATTCAAATATATTGTTAAAAACTCAAATAAAAATATAGAGCAGCATAATATAAGTCTAAAAAGATTGTTTAATAAATTGATATATCTTCTAATAAAAAAAATTCATATATAATTTTACCAAATTTAATAAATTGACAAAAGATTATACATAAATATGTAAGAGGCTGAGTCAAGTGACTGTGATTACCTCTGGAAACAAAATTCCTAGAGCCGAGCAATCTGCTTGATGGGTAAAGGCCATTCCTCTTAGATGCCAAGGCTTCTCTGCTTTGAGAACAGAGAAGAAGTTGCGGAGATGAGAGGAGGGCTCACATCTCCTTTACTCGATTCCACTCACCGGCGACCATATAGGCTTCATTCACCTCAGCCAGCTTTTTTGGCTTAGACGATCTAGCACCACAAGTAGTCAGCGGCATTGATCTAATAAGATCGGTGTCA